>QXTE01000115.1:5193547-5312024 GCA_003942145.1 Platysternon megacephalum | reverse complement strand
CATTCCCTGTAAGCCACCCACCCTCCCCCCTTCGATCACAGCTTGCTTTCAAAGGAAATGAAGTCACTATCCTTTAAAAACCATGTATTCTTTATTAATTGATTATAAAAATAGGGAGAGAACTGACAAGGTAGCCCGGGTGGGGTGTGGGAGGAGGGAAGGAAAAGGCCACTTCAAAACTTGTTGAATGACAGCCTTTTGCTTGGGCTGTCCACTGGGGTGGAGTGGCAGGGTGCATGGAGCCTCTATCCCTCCCCCCCCCACACACGCGTTCTTGGCTGTCTGGGTGAGGAGGCTATGGAACTTGGGAAGGGGGGAGGAGGTAGGGCAGTTAAACAGGGGCTGCAGCGGCACTCTGTGATCCTACTGCCATTCCTGAAGCTCCACCAGATGCCGGTGCACGTCCGTTTGAACCCGCAGTAGCCCCAGCGTTGCATCCTGCCTCCTCTGATCTTCCTGCCGCCACCTCTCATCTCGAGCGTCCCTCCTGTCCTCATGTTCACTGGCCGCTTTCCTGTACTGTGATACTGTGTCCTTCCACTCATTCAGATGAGCTCTTTCATTGCGGGTCGACTGCATGATCTCAGAGAACACTTCATCTCACGTGCATTTTTTTCGCTGCCTTATCTGAGATCCTCCTCCGTCCTGAAGGCTGAGGCTTGAAAAATTTGCAGCTGCGGGAGGGTAAAAAGGGAGAGAAGTATGTAAAAAGATACATTTTACAGAACAATGGGTATACTATTTCACGGTGAACAACACTATTCACATTACATAGCACATGTGATTTCGGTACAACGTCGCATTTTGCATCTTAATATTGAGTGCCTGCGGCTTTGTTGTTAGAGATCACAGACGCAGGGCCGGGCAACAGAATTCGGCTTGCATGTGGCCATGGTAAGCCATGGTCTTTCGGCTTCTGCAACCTTCATAAAAGCAGCACCCTGCTTTCCCATACCAAGCAAAGCCCGTTGAGTGCTGCGGTTTTCGTGTTAACGTGCAGCAGCAGAAACCAAACTAATCCCCCCCCATCCAATTCTCTGGGATGATCGCTTTACCCCTCCCCCGACCGTGTGGCTGGTATCAGGGAAGATCCCTGCTAGCCAAACGTGAACAGCTCAGCGCCAATCCCCTCCTCCCCCGCCCCTCCTTGGCTAACTGCAGCGAAGGATTTCTTTTCAGCCACAGGCAAACAGCCCAGTAGGAACGGCCACCTCTGTCCCCTTAATTAAATTCCCATATTTCAACCAGGTTACCATGAACGATATCACTCTCCTGAGGATAACACAGCGAGATAAAAGAACGGATGTTGCTTGAATGCCAGCAAACACCGGGACCATACGCTGCCAGGTTTTGTCATGCAATGATACCAGATTACTTGCTACTAGCATGGCGTGATAAAGTGTCCTACCATGGAGGACGGAATAAGGCTGCCCTGCCCAGAAACCTTCTGCAAAGGCTTTTGGAGTACCTCCAGGAGAGCTTAATGGAGATGTCCCTGGAGGATTTCCACTCCATCCCCAGACATGTTAACAGACTTTTCCAGTAGCTGTACTGGCCGCGAATGCATCCCAAGTCCTCAGGGCAAATTAATCATTAAAAAACTTTTGCGTTTAAACCATGTTTTATATTTACAAAGGTCCACTCACCAGAGGTCCCTTCTATGGCTTCATGGTCCGGGATACCGCCTTGGGAGGGTTGGGAGGCTACTTCAGTCAGGCTGAGAAAAAGATCCTGGCTGTTGGGGCGAATGGTGTGCTGTGTGCTCTCCGCAAGCTCGTCCTCCTCCTCACCTTCCCCGTCCGCAAAATCCTTAGGCATGGCTGAGAGTAACCCCTCATCGGAATCCATGGTGAGGGGTGGGGTAGTGGTGGCAGCCCCCCCTAGAATTGCATGCAGCTCAGCGTAGAAGCGGCATGTCTGAGGCTCTGCCCCGGACTGTCCGTTTGCTTCTTTGGTTTTCTGGTACGCTTGTCTGAGCTCCTTAACTTCCATGCAGCACTGTAGTGAGTCCCTATTGTGGCCTCTCTCCATCATGCCCTTGGAGATTTTTTCAAATGTTTTGGCATTTCGTCTTTTGGAAAGTAGTTCTGCTAGCATGGAATCGTCTCCCCATACAGCGATCAGATCCAGTACCTTCCGTACGGTCCATGCTGGAGCTCTTTTTTGATTCTCAGACTGCATGGTTACCTGTGCTGAGGAGCTCTGCATGGTCACCTGTGCTGATCAGCTCTCCACGCTGGGCAAACAGGAAATGAAATTCAAAAGTTCGTGGGGCTTTTCCTGTCTACCTGGCCAGTGCATCCGAGTTCAGATTGCTGTCCAGAGCGGTCACAATGGTGCACTGTGGGATAGCTCCCAGAGGCCAATACTGTTGAATTGCGTCCACACTAACCCTAATTCGAACCGGCAATGTCGATTTCAGCGCTACTCCCCTCGTCGGGGAGGAGTACAGAAATCTATTTTAAGAGCCCTTTATGTCGAAGTAAATGGACGAGTGCAGGGTTAATTCGATTTAACGCTGCTAAATTCGACCTAAACTCGTAGTGTAGACCAGGCCAAAGAAGTAAACACACACAACCACTCCATAATCAAAAAGCACACAGAGGACAATTGTTCTATGCTGATCACCAAAGGTACATCTTCCTCTGAAAGTATTTCTAGACATATAAATTATAACCATCTTGTTTACAGTATTTACAGACACTTAAGTACCAAGTCCTGAATTGCGTAAGTTACTTGGTGAGAACAGAAGGTAGTGTAGTG
The DNA here is from genome assembly GCA_003942145.1 of Platysternon megacephalum. Lineage (NCBI taxonomy): Eukaryota > Metazoa > Chordata > Testudines > Platysternidae > Platysternon > Platysternon megacephalum. The sequence goes on along the minus strand of QXTE01000115.1, from coordinate 5,309,261 downwards.
GTGAAAAATCACATGTAGGATTGAAGACACGTGTATATATAAAAACATGTTGTGCTTCACATTTATTACAATCTTTACCAAACTAATTATCTTTTCCAATTTGAGATAACTGCTGATTTTTGAAAACTCATTAAACTTTCAAAATGCATTTATTTTCTCTTGTATTTATTTACAAGCATTTTTTTGGCACTCAACATCGTCATACCTGAATACCTCACAAATGTGAATGAACTTAGTCTCCCAACACTCCTGAGAAGCAAGGAATAATTCCTATTTTTTAGACAGAGAAAATGATTAACAGAGGTTAAGTGACTTATCCAAAGCCACACAGGAAGCCCTATGACAGTACTAGGAATGGAACTAAGAGCGCAGCTTAATCTTGTGCCCTAACCACAAGACCATTCCTTGCCTTCTCCCCCAGAGTGACTGACCTAGACCACATCTCACAAAGTTTTAAGGTATGCTGGATAGGATCCTTTAATGTAGTACAGGGGCACGACGGATGTTGTTTGGGTAACCTTAACTGCCTATTTCTACACTTCCTAAAGGTTAGTTTTTCCTTTTTAAAGAGAAAGCTAAAAGTTGCTTGTCCAGTTTAATATTTTGTAGTGGTGGTATATGATAAAACAGTGTTAATACAGATTCCCTCCCCTCTATTTATTTTTACATTAGAGCAAAAATAGTTCAGCTGTTTCTGTGAACTAGAGGAAAATAAATTGTTTCGATTAAAATTCTTACAACTATTTAATTGAGACGCTCTAGCATATCATGCTTTGGAGCAAGGATTTGAAATGTGGAGCAGGATCACCCTGTGGCCAGAGAGGTTTCTTTATACTGCCCCCGTGAAAATCAACTCAAACTTCTAAGTTGTAAACCTATAAAAATCCATTTGCATATTCTCAGTAGAGGTTTGTTAAAGGCTGGCAGCCAAATGCTGTGAACATTCCATTTCTACTGAGCACTGCTCAGCTCTGGGGTGAAGCAGACTTTTTTTGCAATTTTTTCTGACTGCCAGGTCATTATTGTGCTGGGTGACGAAACTGAGAACAGGGAAGGTAAGTCTTACATTACAAGCACAGTACAGCGACACCACTGTAGTATTAGGGAGGGGGAGGGTGGCTCAGTGGTTTGAGCATTGGCCTGCTAAACCCAGGGTTGTGAATTCAATCCTTGAGGGGGCAATTTAGGGGATCGGGGGCAAAAAATCTGTCAGGGATGGTACTTGGTCCTGCTGGGAAGACAGGGGACTGGACTCGATGACCTTTCAAGGTCCCTTCCAGCTCTATGAGATAGGTATATCTCCATATATTATATTAGAGTGACAGAAGGGGTTTTTCCCATCACTGTAGTAAATTCACCCCCTTGAGAGCTAGTACCTAGGTTGACACAAACATTTACCATCGACCTAGTGGTGCCTACAGTGTTGCTTAGGTTGGCTTCTGTGATGTTATTGACATGAACTGTGACTGTATAAATCATTGTTGCAACCAAGGTCCTACAGTTGCACCAAATCTTGTACAAAGGAGTTCAAGTAAGGTGTCTATGAAAAGGTTGTAATTTGCTGGTTATGATTATGCTGTCTGTATGTGTGTATCATTTTTGTATGTGAAGTTATGAATGTGGGCTATGTACTTGTATCTCAATGTGTTTGATTCTAAGTAGCATTAGTGAAGCATTTGATTAGCTTCTTGAGAAAAAAATTCTTCAGATTAGGTGCCCAATCAAGAAACACTTAACTGACAATGGACCTTGGGAGACACCAATCCACATCTGAGGAGCCTTCCTGGAGACGTTTAAGGTAGCATGTGAGCAATGGCTGCTCTACCTGTAAAGAACTGAGTCATGCAGGGACATGTGACTCCAAACTCCAACTTGCTGCTTTGATTTTCCACAGTAAGAACAAAGGGGTCCTTCCACATGGCAGAGGACATAAAAGGCCCTGGAAACCCCTCCATTTGGTTTTCAATCCTGCTTCTAACCTCTGGAGGAACTCTGCTTGAAACCAAAGCTCTGAACAAAGGACTGAACAACCCATTCAAGCTGGGATGTTTGTACCCCAGAGACTTGATTGGTTTAAATCAGCAGTAATCCCATCAAGCCTGAAACAAGCCTGAATTAAGAACTTTGCAATTGTATGTATGTATTTGATTCCATTTAACCAATTTTAACTCTCATCTATATTTCTTTCTTTTTATGAAGAAACCTTTAGATTTTAGATTCTAAAGGATTGGCAACAGTGTGAGTTGTGGGTAAGATCTGACTTGTATATTGACCTGGGTCTGGGGCTTGGTCCTTTGGGATCGAGAGAACCTTTTTTCTTTTACTGGGGTATTGGTTTTCATAACCATTCATCCCCATAAGGAGTGGTGCTGGTGGTGATACTGGGAAACTGGAGTGTCTGAGGGAATTGCTTGTATGACTTCTGGTTAGGTAAAATCGAAGTCCTCTCTGTTTGGCTGGTTTGGTGTGCCTTAGTAGTGAAGGACCCGCAGCCTTGGGCTGTGACTGCCCTGCTCTAAGGCTATGGCTACACTGGCGCTTTACAGCGCTGACACTTTCTCGCTCGGGGTGTGAAAAAACACACCCCTGAGCGCAGCAAGTTACAGCGCTGTAAAGCGCCAGTGTAAATAGTGCCCCAGCGCTGTAAACTAATCCCCTCGTGGAGGTGGAGTACCTGCAGCACTGGGAGAGCTCTCTCCCAGCGCTGGCACGCGACCACACTCGCACTTCAAAGCGCTGCCACGGGAGCACTCCTGTGGCAGCGCTTTGAAGTTTCGAGTGTAGCCACGGTCTAAGCAATTTGTCCTGAATTGATACTCTCAGCAGTGTCCGGCCAAAGGCCGCTTTGTTACAGCTTCACTTTTTCACACCTCTAAAGAATGTGGCTAGGTCAACTTCAGTTTTAGGTTTAGACCAGGCCAGAGTGTGTCTCCTGTGTTCCCAGTACTCCCCTGCTGATGCCGAGGCAGTATGGAGGAGGAGAAAGCAAGTTGACTCAGATACAGAGAGGTGAGAAGCAGGAACTGGCTAGGGGGAATGGAACAGGGTGGTATAGAAGCAGGGGAACAGAGAAAAGGAGATACTAGAGAACAGGGAAGAAGGGGGAGGCTAGTGGGGACAGAAGCAGAAGGGTCTGTAGCACACACTTGAACATACTCATCTTCAAAACTTGGAATGAAACTCAAGATTCTTGAGTGACATTATTTCTCTGCTATCAGTAAATATCTCTGAAAACCACTGGCAAAAACTGGCAGTCAGAAATATGGTTGCCCATGCAACATTAATTTGTATTCCTTGTACATAGGTATTAGAAAAGCCCTCAATTACTCGACCACATTTTTTTCCACAGGACCCTTGCTTCATACACCGGATGGGTCGTACTTAGGGTAATCAGGGTTGTGTAGTAAAGAAGGCTGCTGTCTGTAAGACCCTTGCCTCGTTTGTTGTGGAAGTTGGAAGGTATGTAGTGAATGAGTAAGGGAACTGCAGGAAGAGAGAGGATGGTTTTGTGGTTAAGGCAGTGAATGCTACCAATGAGAATTGGATTCTATCCCTGCCTCTCTCTGAATCCCCAGGTGATGCTGGGTAAGCCACACAAACTGAATTTTCACAGCTGGCAACTGTATTCCTCATTTTCTGGGTATCCTATTTGAGAAAACTTGGGCCAGGTTTGCACAAGTGGTGAACACCTAAAGTTACAACTGAAGTCAGTAGGAGCCATACTTCAGAGTGCTATTAAATGCTAAGTACTCTGAAAAGTCAGGCCATGGCTTCTCAAATTGGGCACCCAAAATTTTTGCTTTCTTATCTCGTTGCCTAAGTTCTCCATTTCTAAAATGGGGATAACAATACCACTTCAATTCACTGGTGTGTTTAATGAATGTCTTATGTTTATGAAGTGCTCATGCTACAGTGAGCACCAACAAAAGACTCCTTGAGGAAATTACTAAGGCCGTGTCTACAATTACAAGCTTACAGTGGCACAGCTGTACCGATACAGCTCTGATGCTGTAAGAGCGCTCGTGTAGCCACGTTATGCTGATGGGAGAGAGCTCTCTGGTCAACATAACAACACCAACTCAACGAGCGGCGGAATCTATGTTGGCGGGAGAGCATCTCCCACTGACATAGCACTGTGCACGAGCGCTTATGCCAGCAAAACTTGTGTCACTGCCGGGGGGGGGGGGGAAGGTTCACACCCCTGAGCGATAAAAGTTTTGCTGATATAAGTGCTAGTATAGACATGGCCTAATTCTGTACTCAATACAGATCTTGGATGGTATATAATAAATAATGAATGGGACCACATACAGAATGATGAGGATAAAAAAAATAAATAATTACCAGAGCTGACGAAACTCACAATTTTTGGTTCGTAAGAATTGAAATCTGGGTTCATTCCGCACTGGAACAAATCCAAATTTGCCAAAATTTCTCAATGAATCAAGAATTTTGTTTTGTAAATACTGAATCATAATGTTTCCTACATGAAGGTAAATGAATTAATTTTTGCTGGAACATTTCCGACCAGCAACACATCAGTGAGCATAGTCTCTCCTCTGCACTGAATGAGGCTAGGGTTCTGTGGAAAAAATTGCATGTGATTATGTACTAAGTCTGCATCAAAGTCTACACAAAAGGGTGGCTAAATTAAGGTTGCATGGGCAACTTTACATTTGGCATTTCCTAATTTAAGTGCTTGACTTTGCAACTTTAGCACTCTTAGATTTGTATAGTGTATGCATACATACACTATACTTTCATCACTACACCTTTACTTTAGAATTAAAGATTAAAAACAGCAAAAAATAACTACTATAATGTAAATTAGCATGTAAATATAATTGGATTGTATCTGTTTTAATACATCTGACTATCTTATTTCTTCCAAATACATTTCTAAATAAGATTGTACTTATGTCTGTTCTGTTGTAAAATAAAACCAGAAATCTTCATTTATTCTTAAAACTAGATTAAAACAATTTAATTGACAAATTATCACTATTAACGTGCAATAATAGGTTATCACATTACACTGTTTGAATACCCAGTTGCCTAGATTATAATTTCTCCATTACAAAATTCAGTGTCTTCACAGGAGGACTAACTCCCTCCTCCCCACCTCCAGATATAATTCTTTCGGTGGGTTAAGGATTCTCACCCCTAGCAAAATCACTCTTAACGTGTGACAGCAAAGACCACAAATAATCACTCCTGCAGCTCTATTTAGGGCTCAAGATGACAGATGTTGGTGAAAGGAAATGAAAACAAGATTTCAAATCCTGGGCTCTTACTCTTTCCCCTGAAACTATGTAATGAAGCCTCAGAAGGGGGAGGGAGCGAAACAATCTAACAAATAAAAAACAAGTAGTATATCTAAGACTACTGTGAAGCAAATGCTTCTTAGCCTACGATATTTTAGGTATGTGTGCTGTAATGAACACAGCAGCCCATTTAAGCAGTTTTTCTTCACCGAGAATCTGAAATTTTATTTAATTATCTTAGAGTACAAAAGACAAGACTATACAATTCTAAATGAATGCTAGATCCTCCACTTCTAAAATGGAGGATGTTTATAAAGAGGAAGTTTGGATTTTTTATGAGGAGTACTGTTGCACAGCCTTTCTAAACTGCATCCATGGTGTTTGCACCAGTTATTTCTTCCCATAATTAATGTCTTATGTGTTGAAGATCATGACAGTGGTTTGTGATAGGCTCCTAATGAAAAAGTTAGAGAAGAACTGAGCTGCTTTTTATCATCCAAAAATGCCCAGATGTGGTATTAAGTCTTCAGTACCTAATTCAGAAACACAGCAAACTGTGATAACAGAAATTCTGTGAAACAGTCTAACTTAAGTGAAAGCAATAGACTAATCAGATAGAACAACTAGAGCAGAAATGGATGTCTTGCCTACACTAGAAAGGATTTGCCAGTATTGCTATGCACACATCTTATTCTGCCAAAGTTCTTTTGCTGGTATAGCTTATATTATACCAATCCTCAAAAGGACCTTTTGCCAGTATAACTGCATCTAAATAGGGCTTTTGCTGGCATAGCTATGTCAGTCAGAGGTGTCTTTCTCCCCCCCCCCGTTAACCAACATAGCTGTAACAGCAAAACTTAAGTGTTAACCAAGCCTTAATGTGATACAACAGAATGATAAAGTCCAGCAGTAAAACTGAAAGCCTCAATAATACGAAAGCCAACCTGCCTGGAACACAAATTCTCAACCAGTAAAACTGATTTCTGGAGAATGAGGCAAAAGCCCATAATTTGATTAAAAACCAATCTACCTTTAAATTTTTAAAACAATAGCTACTGGCACTATTAAAATAGAATCCAAAGTAAAATTCAATTTATTTTGAACAGATTTATTAGGTACCAAGATGGGGGCAAAATAGTTTGGCAAAACCAGCTAGTACTTATTCTCAGCTTTTAGACTGGAAGATACTATCAATAATCTGCTAGTATTAGGATATCACATAAAACAACTATCTTGATCTGTAGTTAGGGTGACCAGATGTCCCGATTTTATAGGGACAGTCCTGATTTTGGGGTCTTTTTCTTATATAGGCTCCTATTACCCCCCACCCCCTGTCCCGATTTTTCACACTTGCTGTCTGGTCACCCTATCTGTAGTCCCATGCAAAGGGAAAAGAACTCGTTCTCCTTAAGCAGGCATTTATGAACAAAAATGATGAGGTAGGCTGCTGTATACTTCAAATCTTTGAACATGATGCAGTGGAGTACTGTAAATCCAAAGGACAAAATGCTCCACACTTGGGTCTAGATCCACAAAAGGACTTAGGCACCTAAAGTGGCAGTTCAGTGCCTAAATTCAACATTTAGGCACTACCGAGATCCTCAAAATCCCTGCTCAGCTGCCATCTAACTCTGCAGGTGCCAAAGTTTCTGCCAGTGAACTTGAGTACAACCATCTCAGTCCAGGTACCAAGCTCAAGCCTAAGCCTTGGTGGAAATCCTCGAACTGGCCCTTTCCATGCCTATCTTACCTGTAGAACCCAACCTGGTTGGCACTCACAGTATAACCTAACCCCACACTCACCTGGGAGGTAGAAGACTCAGGTTCAATTTCCCCATATGCTTAATGTGGAGCAGGGATTTGCCCTTGGGTCTCCCCCTTCTCAGAAGTGTGCTCTAACCACTGGGCTATTGGATATTCTGGGGAGGCATTTCTCAATCTCTCCTGGTAAACTATTCCACTGTGTATAAATAATTAAATATGCACTGGAACAGGGAGGAATATGGATCTCCCACATTTCAGGTGAGTGCTCTAACCACTGAGCTAAAAGTTATGAGGAGGCACCACCACCTCTTCCGGTATTTCTTGAAAAATTAAAAATTAAAAACAGCTCAGGCACCTAACTCCAGGAGAGGTTTCATGACTATGAATCCACATGGAAATAGGTGCCTAACTCCCTCTGAGGGGCAGAGCTTAGGTCCCAACCCTTTCCTCATCATTTCCTATTGGCTGGCTGAAGCAGCTCCCTGCTCAGCTTGCTGACTTTAGTGGAAAACTTTTTTAGAGGCCTCTCTCCCCATGCATTATATAAAGATCCTGGGTGCCTAATTCAGGACTGTGGATTTCACTAGGTAGCAAAGTGCTACAACTCTGAGTGTTGCAACGCCTAAATCACCAGCTCTAGCCCTGGGTGCATAAAGTTAGACACCTAAAGAAGTGGTCTATTTTTTAGTGCTGGGAGCTGCAAATGCCTTAAAAAAAAAATCAGGCCCCCTAGTTAAGGGCCCACTTAAAACACTTAAAATCGAAGAAAAATTGCCTAAGGCTGTAGCATGGTTGCCAGTTTTCACGTGATAAATAAGCACCCCAACTTTCACAATAAGCCAAAAATCAAGCGAATCCCATTTCAAAACAAGGCCAAAACAAGCCAATCCCTAAGAACCCCAACACTCTATGTGACTAGATCCCCTTGGCATGCAGTCTGAGACTGTAGTGGGCTTGCTGTGCACCCCTGAATTTCCCCCCCCCTTTCCCCTGCTTTCCAGGAGCCAATCAAAAAAAAGAATCAATAAGCTACAAGCCCAACAAGCCAAAAACTAGTCAACAAGCAACTCACAAGCCAATTAAGCCAAAAACAAGCCCAATTTCTGCATTTTTTTCACAGGTTTGGCATGTCTGGGCTGTAGATGAACACAGGGTACATATGCGCTACGGCAGCACTGCAACTATAAATTTTTCCATTCACCTAGCAGGGTCTACATTGGGGTTTATATCACCTTAACGACATCTCGGAGGTGTGAATTTTTTACGCCCCTCAGTGACACAGCTAGGTGGACCTACGTTTTAGGTGTCGACCCGACCAAAGGAAAAACTTGAGTTGTAGGCCACTCAGACCCCTAAAAAAACTTAAGTAACATTAAGGTGTCTATTCTCCAATTAATTTAATTAGTCCTAAATAATACAGCTGACTGCGCTAAGACCTCCTTGCTCCCCCCAACAAAAGGAAGGAACGGTTGGGTTTAGCTTTTTTATGTCTTTTTATGAACCCTTGCATAACTGTTGTAGTTAAAGTTACAGAGACTTAGGCCTGGTCTACATTAGGAAACTAGGTCAGTATAACTATGTTGCCCAGGGCTGTGAAAAATCCATACACACCTCTGAACTGATCTAACCTCCGCTTTAGACACCATTAGGTGCATGGGAGAATTCTCCTGTCAACCTAGCTACAGCCTTTCAGGGAGGTAGGTTGCCTATGCCAATGGGAGAAGCACTCCCGTTGGCACAGGTAGAGTCTTCCCCAGGAGCGTGCACAAGGGGAGACAAGCAGGGGCCAGGGCCCCCCCAATAATCAATGGAGACACACAACTCCTCCAACCCTGGGGCCAGAGCGGGGAGAGCAAATGCCTCTGGCCCCCTGGGCCATGGCAGGGTAACAGAGCTCCTCCAGCCCCTGGTGCCACGGCAGTAGCTGACAGCTACTCCAGCCCCCAGGGCCATGGTAGGAGCTGACAGCTCCTCCAGCCCCGGGACTGTTGCAAGGCACAGAATGTGCCCATCCAAAAGCGGTCTAATTTAAATTTCTGTGCACATCCCTGGTCTTCACAGTAGCCCAGAAGCAGTGCCACATTAGTGTTTTAAGTGTAGACAAGCCCCCAGCCATAGATAGTTTTCATATTGCGCATGAGCAGGTCTCATATTAAAGCAGCAGTTTCCAAACTATCAGCAGCAGACAGCTGGCTAGTCACATAGCTCTAAATCTCCTCGCTGTTTCCACCTGTTACTGTGTTTTTAGCTGCTTTTGAATGTAGTTTATTTACCTAGTCTTGATTTTCAGTGTTATCAACTGCGTAGTTTCCACAAGGGTGCTGTACAATCAATCATGCTTGACTAGGAGCTCGATCTAGGTCAGGAGTCTGAGAACTGCTGCCTTGCAGGTTGAATGTGGGCAGAAGCTGGGCATGGCCAAACTCTAGCCCAGGGTGGGTCAGGGGAGGGGAAGGATACGGATTACGGGTCTCTGCCTACAAAGGCCATCTTGAGCCCAACGCCCTCGCAAGGCGTTACCTCCCCAGCCTCATGGCGCCATGGGAACACACGCAGGCAGGGCAGCGGCTGCTGCAGGCAAATGTCACCAGCCAGCGCCTTGTACCCCAGGCCGGGGAACAGAGGTAGACGGGGCCCCGCCGGGCAGCCCTGTCCTTCAGCGCACGGGGAGGCAGCGCAGCTCGTCCCCGCGCCCCAGAGCAGGATGGGGATAAAGATGCGGCCAAGCAGCACAGGCCGGCAACAGATCACCTAGGTGCTCCCACAGCGCAACCGCCTCAGCCGCGCGCAAAGCCCCTCTTCCCGCCTAGGCGGCTCAGAGAACAACAGCACCCCTTCATGAAACGGCTCCCTCATGGGGCGCGCGCGGGAGAAGGGCACGAGCCACAGCTCAGCAGAAGCCTCCTACCCACCCAGAGCGGAGACAGACCCCGCACACGCGCTCTAGGGCCTTCCGCCTCACACCACACGCGACGCGAGCGCTCAATCCTGTCACGGCGCGTGCGCGGTCAGTATCTTCCTGACCTCCCCTGCTGGGCAGGGGACACACACACACACACACACACACCTCTAGCGCATGCGCTCTCTTCTGTCTCTAGCACTATGCACGCGCTCTCGAGATCCTTAGCCAGTATCCCTATCTAGACAGCTTGACTTTCAGCGGCGCACGCGCTTTACGTCTCGTCAGAGTCGTCACACATCTCTGCTGCGCATGCGCTCTCTAGCTAGTTCGTTCTCTTCCCTTTGCACGTGTACGGTCGTCCCCGCCGCTGTCACTTAGCGCATGCGCTCTCGTCCACTTCCCCTTCCCCCCTCCCGTCTTTCTCCTGCGTTCAATCTATCGTCCGCTCCCTCTTCGGCGCATGCGGCTTTCCCTAACTCTCCTTGTTGCGCTCAGGCGCTGTGCGCGTCTCCAGTCCCCTGTGCTGGCGCCTGCGCGCTGCGTGCGGTCGGTGCGTGGCGTGCAGTACGGTGGGGGCGGGCGGGGGCGGGGCGGGTATATATAGTGCGCGGCCGGGGCGGCGGCCTCCCCCTTGTCCCCCGGCCGCTGTCGGTGCTGTGTGCGCAGTGCGTGTGCTCCGGCCCCCCGGACACGCCGGCCCGGCCCCGCCGCACCATTTATTACTAAAAATACTTAAAAAATCCAAAAAAAATCCAAAAATCCTGAAAAACCCATAAAAATCCCCCCGAAACCGGCCGGTTTGATATAAAATAACCCGGTGAAGCGAAGCCCCGGACCCGGCACAGCCGAGAGGAGACACCGAGCGAGCCTGACCCCCGCCTAGACCAGGAGCAGCCGAGACCTCCGCCAAGGCCGGCCCCGAGCGAGCCGGGCCCTCCCCGCCGAGAATCCGCCTCCCGGAGCCGTTAAGTTTCGAATCTTCCACTCGCCCTCACGGAACCCGGGGCCGCCGCGGCCTCCTCGCGTCAGTGTGACCCCTTCCCCTGTTGGAGACGGCGGCAGGATGAACCCCAGCGCCCCCAGCTACCCCATGGCCTCCCTGTACGTGGGGGACCTGCACCCCGACGTCACCGAGGCCATGCTCTACGAGAAGTTCAGCCCCGCCGGGCCCATCCTCTCCATCCGCGTCTGCCGGGACATGATCACCCGCAGGTCTCTGGGCTACGCCTATGTCAACTTCCAGCAACCCGCCGACGGTGAGCACCGTGGGGGGGCAGTGGGGCAGACCCACACCCTGAGACGAGAGTGTCGGAACCGGGGGGAGTGCTCCCTCCCTCCAGCAGCACTGTGTCCCTCATCCCCGCGAGGGCTCAGTCTGCCTATCCCACCCCCTTGGGTGGCTGGCGCTGTGTGCCCCTTGCAGAGCCCTGAAGCCCCTCTCCGGCCTCTCCCTAGGAGGGGGCAGGGGCTCCTCTCCTCCCGGTATTTTCCCAGCTGGAAGTTGGGGTGGGGGTGTTGGGACACGAGCAAAACTTGGCGCGGTGCTTGGGGAAGTTTGTGCGTTGGAGCCGCTGCTGCTGCTCGGTGACATGCGGCCTGGGGCTGTGTCTGCGCCTCGTGGCGTGGGGGAGGCGCTTACTCGGGAACCGAAAGCAAATGCGAACCCATCAAACTCGAGAGACGGGCCTCGCCTCCCAAAGGCCTCCTGTCTCCGGGAAGAGCATTCGGTACCTCGCCGAGTTGTAACCGCCGGCCCGGCCGGCTCTGCTCAAAACTAGTTTCGACCTCGCTGCAGCGACTCCCTGGTTTCCAGAACCTGGGCTCGTGCAAGTATCGGTGGTCACCAGGAAGGGTGTGTCCAGGTATTTCTCCCGAGGTTAATACGCTGAGTACACGGAGGGAACTGGAATTAAAGCCTGTTTGAAGGAAATGCCACAATAATTAGCACCTTGGCTGTTGCCCTAGGAATTGGGTGTGTAGGCATGATGTGGTGAAGTGGTAAAAGGTGGAAGTCAGGCCATTGTGAAATAACCTAGTACTCAGATATGAAGTCACATAAAGTCCATGGAAATGGATGTGTGTAAAAAAATATTTAAAGCTTTATATAGCAGGTGTGTGGATCAAAATGTAGGGTTTTACTTTTGAAATAATGTAGTGTTGAACATCTACAGTCTGTCATCTAGCAGTCTTGCTTTTGGTACTTAATTTGTCAGCAATAAATTCCTCAATCTGTACTGTTGAGTTGTAAAAGCTTGCATTACAGTGTTGGTGCAGCTATAAGTTAGGTTAAAGCAAAGCAAGACAAATTATTTTTATGCAGTTCACAAATGATCTGTAAACAGCTTCAAGGTGAACCTTGGCATACAAGGCCTTTGGAATTATATTTTGAAGACTCCATCTGACCAATTTGAAATTGAATGACTTGTCTGATTATGAAATGTCATTATCTCAAATGGCTTTGATTAAAGCACAATTTGCCAAATACCAAAATATATATTTTTTAGAAATGTTAAGGAGTCTGCACCACTTGATTTCCCAACTGTTCAGGCATGTTCATTAACTGGTGTTTGAAATTAGTTTTCCTATGTATATGCTATGGCCAAATTCCCAAGTCTGGTTTGCTGGCATCTATATGTATTAAATTAACTGTCAATATTTACTGGATGGTAGATATGGTCTCTTCAGCCTATTTAACAATTCTCTCTCACTTTAGAGAGCTTTTAATTTAATTTGACTAATATTTCAGAATGAGAGGATTTAAATGCTTATTTTTAACATAAATTTGTCTGGTTTTAAATTGACAAAGGCCTACAACCATTGCCCTTGTGTTGTGATCCAGACAGCTCTCACAAGGAAAAAGGGTGGGGTTGGGACTGAACCAGTCAGTACTTTGATGTGGTAACTTCATGGCATGTGGAAGTGCTTTAGGAAGTTGTAGATGATTCAACATATGCCACTCTTCTTTCTGATTTTGTATTGAAACATGCCCTTGTATATTACAAGGGTTGATTTTATCACTTTAGTCACTGGATTGAATAGGTAATTTCATTGTGCTATATGCCTACATTCTATTTGCAGTTTCAATTGGATAAGATGTTTTCTTAATACAGAGTTGTTGGTTCTTCAACACCTGCTGTTTCACCCAGAGGCAGTTGCATTTCAGTGATGGATAATGATCCTTCCATATAGTTACGGTGTCATTTAAGTTTGTAAATTATTTTGAGATCCTTTGGGATGAAAGGCTGTATACACACAACTAAGTCTTTTTCAAAAGTACAACTTTTTCGGTTGAAAATCTCTCCTTCTGCTACAGTCTCATGTTCAAGTGACAGCAATGTTTAAAATGTATCTAAACTGTAGCTAGTGAATTAAACCTTGCAATATTTTTTTTAAATTAACAAGTTTTGCAAATACCATCAAAAGATGTATTTGTGGAAGAATTTTGCAGATAATCCTATAAAGGCCTGAAAACTGAGTTGAAGCTGAAATACCATCCTTGACTCCTACTTAATAACTAGTTTTAATTTGAATTTTGAATTATCTGCCTTTTCTCAATCTAGGCTTAATTCTTATCTATACTTTAACATATCTTATTTTTGTTTTATTAACTAGTAGTAACTAGTTAAGAGGTCTTTGAAATTCTTGTTTCACATATAGAGTACCAATAATCCAGGACACTCAAACCTCTTTTCAAACACTAATTATGTCTGATGACACCCTTGTGAGGTATGCAAGTATCTCCACTTAATTCTGTGATTTATCTGATGAGAGTGAGTCAGTGTCAATCAGGGCTAGAACACAGGTATCTTGTCTAATTCCTGTATACTAGAGATAATTATGGGCAAATAGTGTCTCAAACAGCAGCTTTTTTCAGACGATTTCTAGATTAAATAATGTTAGCAGCATTTTGTTTAGTGTGCTAAAATATATTTCTGTATGTTTAGCAGTACCATTCCTGGTTTTATAGGATATATTCCATGCAGAGTCTCTATAAAGTGATAAAGTGCAGTCACTTCTGAAGCTGACTGTCCGGTTCCCAACTAAAATGGGAACTAATGACTCATTCAATAGACGCTTAAGCAGAATCAGCAAAAGTATAACATGGGTAAACTCAGTAGGTGTGGCCATTTTGTAATAAGTTAACTATTTAATCTATTTGTCTCTTAAACTAATGCACAGTCCTTTACGGAAAAGAAGCTAAAATATGTTGGATGCAGTCTGTTTTATTAGTTGTAACTTTACAGATGTGTAAAAAGGCCAGTGACTGATTGGGATATCTAGTTTGAGGTTAAAGTGTATTCAGTCCTCATTTTATGCCAAGATGGAAAAGGAATTTAAACTTTTGCCTATACAAAGGTTATTGTTTAAGAATTGCTGTGAATTCAATGCTCAGGAAAGGTGCCAAATTGGCAGCCATAGAAGCTGACAACACCTGTTTATCCAGACCAGGTACATCATGGGCAACAGCAGTTCAGATTTTTTGCGCTGGCCTTGTCTACGTGGGAAAGTTGCACCAACCTTAAAGATGGTCATTAACTTACTGTAGTTAATATGTTTGTAAAAGGATAGTCTGGACTCACCCTAGAACAAATGTTTAGGGAATGTGTTGTGGAACACTATCATTTACAAACAATTAATGTGTATGCACAAGTCCTTAAGTGTTACTGGAAACAAATAATGAACTCATTTTTGGCCCCTCTTCTAAGACTGCCAACAATGATTCTAATTATTTCCAGTTGAGAATTTTACTGAATCCTCCAATTCATTTCACTTGGCCACCAACTGGTTTGATGGTAACAACTTCTGATTTTTATTAGCCTTGGATGAGACTCCATTTCTCACTACTGATAACCCAAATTGTCCATTCTCCCCTACTCCGTGTTCATAATTAAATTTGTGTGTACATTGCATTAGTTTATTCAGTGGGCGAATAAACTTTCATTTTGTACAGGTTTAATTTTTATCCAGTTTAACAATTTTAATGAAGTGTTTTATGCAACCTGATATTTTCTCCAGAGCAAATACTATTCTCATTTTATTCTCCTTCCACTTTATAACTGATACTGTTATATGTGAATATAGGGATAATGTGTCTGTTTGGATGAGAGTTTAAGTGGAACCAATTTTCCATCAATTTCTTTCAAGTAGTAGACCCCCATCAGTAGTATGTACCTACTTACTTTCTGCAGAGCAATAATCCTTCAACACAAAGACCTCTCCAGTTTAATGTGAAAATCTGAAAATAAGATAGAAGTAACAGAGGCATGTGCATTATCAAAAAAGGCAGTGATCAGGATATAAAGATTTTCTTTGGGCTATGATATGCACCTGTTTGGATAGAAATGAGATGGCAATTCAAAAATGCATAAAATATTAGTAATTTAGGCAGCATTCTTGTTAGAAATAATTGTAAGTAGTTTTTGAAATGGAAATTGGCAGTAAATTCTACAACTCCTTATATGTTTGACCCTTCTTCCACTTAGAAAAAATGGTTAAATGACATTACTATTTTTAAAAGAACAGCTTACTAATACAGTACAGTATTTTGATTTTCCATTAACATTTTCCTGCTATAACACTAAAATGATTCAGTCTCCTTTTGTTGTGAAAAGGACAGGCTCCATTTTACTTATAATTTGTCAGTTCTGTTCTTTTCATAGAAGTCATGTTATCTTTGTGGATGACTACAACAATAAAGAATGCTCTATAAAAAGTATGGTGCGTAAGGGCTCATAGGTTAGAAGGGATAATTCCATAGTTGATGTTTTTCTTTTGAAAATGAACAACATTTTAGTCCTGATAATTACAGCTTTTTATTTGTATCAAAGGTTTTTCTGATTTGGTTGCTGCTTACATCACATCGCTTTCTCTGAATGCAGATAGCAGTTCAACAGGCTATAGTACCATTGGTTGAGAC
This sequence comes from Platysternon megacephalum, assembly GCA_003942145.1. Lineage (NCBI taxonomy): Eukaryota > Metazoa > Chordata > Testudines > Platysternidae > Platysternon > Platysternon megacephalum. The sequence continues at coordinate 5,293,414 of QXTE01000115.1, read as the reverse complement.
TTCAGGCATCTACTGGGGCTCTGCTTTGAACTCCCTCTCCAGAGTTATATGACGAGATTAACACTGAAAGAAGCTGGTCCACCATAATTTAGTACCATCACTACTTCTTGCTTAAATAACTTCACTCTTTTCATACATGCCTGTGATTTTTAGTCATGTTACTGCTAGGAATTACCATCCCATGGACACTGAGGATTACTTTTAAAAGATGGAAATGTCAAATATAGTGACATCAGAAATCATACTCTTTCTTCTAAAAAAGTTGGGCGTGGACCTCTACTGGATAAGCTACTCCACGGGAGTGGTTAAAAACTAACTTACATTATTTCATATTATATGTAGTGTTGTAGCTGTGTTGGTCCCAAGATATTAGACAGACAAGGTGGGTGGGTAATATCTTTTTTGGATCAACTTCTGTTGCTATGTTAGACAAGCTCTTGCATTTACACAGAGGTGTTCAGGTCTGGGAGATGTGTAAACTGTAAGCTTGAAAGCTTGTCTCTCTCCTAGCAGAACAGAAGTTGGTCCAATGAAAGATATTATGTACCCACCTTCTCTCCATTGTTTCATATTGCTGTTTTAATACTTAATAGTGTATGCATCTTCCAAATTTTCTAAAAAAAATTTGCTTTTATCTGTAGAAAGAGTTTGTATATGAAAAGTATGGCAAAGTGTTTCCTTAGAAGTACAAATAGTATTTCTACGCTAATGAGTTAAATGCTTGCCACATGCATTGTTCACTCTGTTCACTTCTTTCTTTGAATATTTGAAAACAATATAAGCTTGGTTAAACTAATATGCCCTAGTCTTGCTTTTTCATCCTCATCCCTCTTGGATCCCCCTTCTACGCATCACACCATCTTAGTAAACATGTTGCTCTAAGGCAGTGGTCCCCAACCTTTTTTGTCTGGCGGGCGCCAAAAAAAAACAAACCCCGAGCGCTGCCGGCGGAGCAAAAAAAACCAAACCCCGAGCGCTGCCGCGGGTGCACTTAGACCCCCCCAGTGGGCGCAATGGCGCCCGCGGGCACCGCGTTGGGGACCCCTGCTCTAAGGGTTGTATTGGACTTATTCAGGAACTAGACTTAGGTCAGGTCTACACAAGAAACTGTTGGTAATGTTAGTTAGAGGTACAACTTTTTATACCAATAAGAGCCCTTATGTAGATACAGTTGTATCAGCATAAAAGTGCTTTTGCTGTTGTAACTTATTTCATGCAGAACTGATATCAGTTATATTGGCAAAAGCGCTTTTTTGGTATAAGCTATATCTGCACTAGGAGGGTTTGCTGGTAGGTATGCCAGATAATTGATACATTGTGATCCTTGCTCTTCTATACTGTATCTTGAGCACAAGGTGTCCACAGTGATCACAGCTCTTGTTAACCCAGGAACAGAGAAAATTCTACCATTGGCAATCCAATCTATGTATTTTTCTCTTTGGTAGAATGGAGTTAATTACTTTTAATGTTCATTCAATATCCATACTTAATTTTTTGTTCAGAGATTTAAGTTATTTTGGTGATTGAGATGGGAGTATGAAAGTCATTATCAAAACATCTCTAATGGCTACAAGTTTACCAAGAATTAATGAACTTCAAGTGGAGTTAGTGTGTTGCTAAAGATAAATGGTTTAGTACTTCCCATTAACTTTAGTGTCTCTTCCAGCTGAACGAGCTTTGGATACCATGAACTTCGATGTCATTAAAGGCAAGCCAGTGCGCATCATGTGGTCTCAGCGTGATCCATCTCTACGCAAAAGTGGTGTTGGAAACATCTTCATCAAGAACTTGGACAAATCAATTGATAATAAAGCTTTGTATGATACATTTTCTGCTTTTGGAAACATCCTTTCCTGTAAGGTAAGTGGAAAGTAACAAATGTGCTCAGTGATTTGATATTAGAAGCTACAAAACTGTACTGGGGCTGTTTGACATGTTATGACATTTTTTCTTTAATAGGTAGTATGTGATGAAAATGGGTCCAAGGGCTATGGATTTGTACATTTTGAGACACAGGAAGCAGCAGAAAGAGCTATTGAAAAAATGAACGGTATGCTGCTTAATGACCGCAAAGTGTAAGTACATAAATACATACTCTGGGGCTCTCAACAGACTGTAATTCAACCTAAAGTAGATTACTTCCTGAAGTTTATCTAGAAAAGGCAGATTTTTCTAAATATGTTGCTAATTTTAAAATGATTAAAAATCTAGTGCAGTTCTGTAAATATATTGATTACATGTGCTGAAGGTAAGAGGAATGTGAATAAAAATTGACATCTTAAAGTCTTTAACGCTCAATTTATGGTGGTAAAATAATGTTGCAGCTAAGGTGTTTACAGCTCAATGTAGTACAGTTGGACACTAGGACCTGTTACTGGTCTTCAGGCCAGAATAAAATCCTTTTGATCAGGCTAGAATAAAATTGAATCTATCAAGTATTCAAAACAATACTTATTTCCCACTGCAGGTGTTCTCAAAAACTGTGACACGAAAGCTCTTGTTTGACCTCTGGATTCCTGTATCCTAGTCTAATGGAGGTTTGAATGTGTTACACAAAAGATTCTTAGGACATAGTAATGATCCCTGTTCCAAACCACGGTACTGCTAAAACTTAGCATGTGCGACACAAGCATGGCTGTGTAACAGTCTTTTAGATGGCAGGCTAAGGATGGTAGTGGCTTGGTAAAATGGGAATAATAGAAAATCAACATTTTTTTCCTGTTATCTTCATTTATTCATAGAGAAGGGGGAGTGAGGCAGCAGCCAGGGAGAGTCCATCTCTTAGAGGTATGGGGCCCTGCTCTGTAAAAGGTTGCTATGGGAGGCTTTTACAAGTAGTTTTATACCATGATTTTAGCTGAATTGAGGCACTTAATAGGTGGTGGTGGTTTTTTAAATAGCCCAATAGTTCTAGCAGGTTAATCACTGAAAAAACCTGTAATTTAAATAACTAAACATGATTTAGTGTATCATAAAAGTTACATTTGCTTCAGGCTTCTATTTAGATCATGGAATCATAGGACTGGAAGGGACCTCAAGAGGTCATCTAGTCCAGTCTTCTGAAGAACATTTTAAAGTATATTAACAATTTTCCTGACGATCAAAATCTGCAGAGTACCAGGCATCACCAACATTAAAGTCCAAATGTAGCTACAAACCAAGTCAAGGCAATGTTAACTTTAGACTACTGAGCCATATTGATTGGGATGTGGGTTTGCCAGTGGGGTTATTTTAAAATATAATTGGAGAGACGAGAAGACTCGTATAGAAATTGAATCGTTCATGTAGTAGCATTTGTGATTGTGCTGAAGTGATTCTGTGGGCCAACAAAGGCTTACTAGTAAGGAGGAACACTATGATATGAGAGAAGAGGAAAGTTGGGGGTTTAGTGAAAGTCCCTTGCCTAAAAGTCAGATGGGATATGGAAACAATATTTGAAGGCTACAAAAAACTTTCAGTGTAGCAGAAACCACTATGCTAGAATTTCCCCATTGTCTGATTAATGATGCTGAAAAGTAAGCTTTACACTAATGAAAATTACAATTCTGTCAAGTCTTTGGTAAGATTATCACAATTACTCTGATAAAAGGGATTTAAATGGTAAAGAATTGTCTAATTGTCTCTTGTAAAGTTGTATCTTAAGTATTTTATCTGTTGGGGATTTCATGCCTATCATTATATTGATCAATACCACGTTTAAGAAATAACCCATGGTTGAATATTTGTCTGGCCATGTGCTGATGTATGTAGTCTACGAAAAACCTTAGACCTGGATAGATTCATTTTAACCCTATAGTCACCTTGGTTTCCTGTAACTAGATTTGTTGGAAGGTTTAAATCCCGTAAAGAACGAGAAGCAGAACTTGGAGCTAGAGCAAAGGAGTTCACCAATGTTTACATCAAGAATTTTGGAGAAGACATGGATGATGAAAGACTTAAGGAACTCTTTGGCAAGTTTGGTAATGTCTTAATTTTCCACATTGTTTATACAACAGCAAATAGACAAGCTTCAGTTTGCTTGTTAAAACCTTTTAACATTAGGGTTCAGGCCATTGTGTAGAGACAATTAAAATGCATGTATGCTGAACAGTTAGTTGTCAGTTCAGTGTTCAGATCCAGAGAAGTGATTAATTAATATCCACTAAAGAATTTCAATTGTCCAGAGTAGCACACACAAGAACTTGGCCATCAGAAATGTCCTCATCCAGTTTAAAAACAGGAGGACATTACATTTGAATAATACATATAAATTGTTTTGAGGATCTTGCTGTTCCAAATGAAATGAGGAAGTGAGCCTTTTAGGTTTGGTATGGCCATTGAATAGCGGATCTTTGAAAGATGTGTAAATGAATGATGCCTTTGTTACATCTCCATTGCCATGCGGGTACCCCTGTGCATTCTTCCCTCTGTTGAGGGTCTTCTGCTATTCCACACAATTGTTTGCTTGGTTTCTGAATTAAGGATGGAAATATAGAAAATTAAGCTATCGGCAATATCAGTGTCAAGATGTTAAATTTAATCTTGCATAGCAATTTTGTTTAATGCCTAAAGTCTGTATTGGTGCTGTCATTCATGGCCTAGTAATTCATACTGTATGACATCACTATTGAAGCTAGTGATGTTAAAACCTTTGTAAATGGTTTTTCCAAACCTGTTAATACACCTGCCAAGCCATCTTCTACTTACTGACTTGGGTGGTGATATAGGACATTTAGCAAATTATATGGAGGAAAGAGTCTAGTGTACAAAACTTGAAATTCTAGTTCTGATTTATATGGATCATTACGTACTGTTCTAATTCCAGATGTCACATGAGGTATCTTGCTAGTGTTTCAAAGAGTATTTCATAATTCATATGAATGCTTGGTGACTAAAGTCCTTTTAAAGTTAGTATATGATGCCAGCTGTCTCATTTGTGAAAGGGTGGAGTGAAGTAAATTCCGGGCTCTGGAAGTGCTCTAGTGGGCATAGACTCTCCTGCTTGCAGAAATGGGCAGATGTCTTTTGACCCATCCTCTCCAACCTGTCTTTGTAAGGCTTACAAATTGGCCAAATTTGGTTGGATTTTCATGGGGCCAGCAAAAGGCATGTCCTTGACAGAAAGGCCACTCCTATGCCAAATTCAAGTCCTGCTTCAAAGCATGGGGCACTAGCACTATTCAAAGAAAAGGTCACCAGAATTTTTTAATATGGGCTAAACAATGTATTTTCCCCTAACCTTGTTCTCTGAAATGACTGGACTGTTTCAGCTGGAATTTTCTGGAAAAATTGGGCCTGAGGCAGACACCAAGTGTGGAAAATTTCAGCCCAAATTGTTGTTTTGGCAAAATTATAAGGAAATGAAAACAGTTTTATAATGAGAAGTATTGGGCAAACTTAAATGGTGGGGCTACCAGCCCTGCCTGTGCATTTGTACAAAGGAAATAAAATATATTAAAATTTGTCATAAAATTTCAGGGTTATGTCAGTTAAGGTAAACTCATCAAGGAAAGCCCCATTTGTTTATGCAGTATCTTGCTGTCAATTTCAGTGAAAAACACCAAGTGCCTAATGTTAAGCTCCTAAATACAAGTGACTTATTTCTCAGAGGTGCTGAGCTTCAATTGGCGTATGTAGGATTTGTGGATGCTCAGTACTTGTGAAAAATCAGGCAACTTCTATTTAAATACCAAAATGTAGATTTAAGAGCCTAACTTGAGGCAACTGTGACAGAAAGTTTTGGCCAAGAGTCTTAAGTAAACATCGCTCATATAGAAAGTGCTTCTAGGGGCTGAGGATGGCAGCACACTTGGGGCATTCTCTGGGAAAGGAATCTGCTGTACGCTTAGCAACTGGAAAATTTCTGGACCAATAGACATTCTGTATAGCATCAGTAATAACGCACGCCTTAGTTAGACACTGACTAATATAAATTAGATTGTAATCTCTTCAGGACCGGGACTGTCCCTTTTTGTACTATAAAGCACCTAGCAAACCTGTGGATGTTGTAAAACGTGTAAAAAAAAAAAAAAAAAGTGGGGGGGGAATTGATTTTTATGGAAAACCCACATCTTCAAGTGGTATGTAAGATCTCATAACATCGTATGGTATTGTGAATGGAACAGATTTACTAATTCTGTCATTTTTTTAGCATTTAACTTCTTGCAGGTAATACTAAGATTTAACCACCAAACAGACGGGTATATAGAATGTACATTTAATATAAATATTGCATACTTTTTTCAGGCCCTGCCTTAAGTGTGAAAGTTATGACGGATGAGAGTGGAAAATCCAAAGGCTTTGGCTTTGTTAGCTTTGAAAGACATGAAGATGCCCAGAAAGTAAGTTTACACAGGATTTTTTTCTTTTAGATACATCATTCTGGGAGACTAGTAATTTTGAGTCTTCAATACAAACTTTTTTTGCATCCTGTAGATCCTTCCAAATTTTTATTGATTTGATTTTTATAAAAAGATGTGAGGAAACAGGAGTGAAATCTGCTACTTTGGATGATGTAGTGGGGTTTGTTTTTTTTGATTCACATTGAGCAGACTTCTGGGTTGGATGTTTGGAGCATATCACTAAGTTTGCTGCTTCCCCAGAAATATTCCTATCTAGAAATGATATAATGGCCTTTAAATTATTTAACATTTATATTGTAATATTGCCTAGAGAGCTCAGTGGGGTTTGGGTCTTGTGCTAGGCATTGTGGAAACAGTAAGTAACCCCTGCTCCAAAGAGCTTATGATCTGAAACAGGTGGCTGACAAGTGGGCAGGGAGAGTGCATTGTTTTTTAAAAATTACTAAGACTGGAAACTTTACACAACAGAACTGTTTCCCGTACATATTCAGCCATATCTACTTGCTTTAGTAACAGCATATGGTTTGCGCTGCTTTTTATTTCTTTTTGCATTGCAGAGCCAACACAGCTATGACAACTGACCTGAGGACTCTATTCCATCTTGTATACATGGACAATTCTTTAAACTATAGTTACTTACACCTTTGCAAAACACATTGAAAAAATTGGACATAATTTGGCCTATATAATCTTTATTACTATTGATTTGCAAGACAGAAAGAATGCTGTTTTGAGCGCAGGCTGATGTTACAGGGCTGAAAGTTAGAAAGAGCATCTTAGTTTCCCTTAGTTGTCACCAGCACAAATGTGCACACAACAGATTAGAATAAATCCCACTTTATAAATATATAAGTAACATTTAGGTTTGCACTTTTTCTTAGTCTGAGTGTACTTAAGCTCTCTTGTGTTCTATATATGTATTACAGGTCTGTCTCATCTTAAGCTGGGGTTACGTTCCGCAGTCAGCGCCTAAAGCGAAAATCGCGTATAGTCAAAATTACATTGAGTGTAATGGCGGGCAGAATCGCCCGCACTACAGAAACAGTATTTAAATTATTTTTCTCCTTTTTTTGTTGTTTTTGCCGACCGCGTAAAGCTGAAATCGCACATGTTAAATGCGCCTAAGATGCGACAGACCAGTACATTCTTATGGAAAATGGTTCACTTTAGTAACTGTAATGCATTTGCACAATGGTAGACAAGTGATTCCGGTATATTGGGTAAATACACATTAAAAAATAGCTTTTAAATTAATAGACATAGACCTGTACTAAATCTTTCACACTGAAGGGGATATACTATAAATTCAAAATTTTAGTGTCAAGTATTGCCTCTGCTAGAGTGCCCTTACAAATTTAGAATTGATGTTCAATATTGTCCTATTTTGAAAATGCATGAAAGATGCAGGAGGAAAAAAGGGAAACTGAGTATATGATGGCACTGTCAAATGCACAAAGTGAACAAAATTTGGAAAAGTTTTTCTTAAATCTTTAAGTGACAGTAATTTTACATGTTTAACAATTGTGGGTAAAATTCAGATGTATGATTTTTGAGCTTATGTCCCTTTAACCGTCTTCTCTTTGCAGATGATTCAGAGTATGCCTATACTAGAAATGCTATGGGGCACAAGTGCGCCGCTGTAGTTGTAGATATTGACCCACCTCTGAGAGGTTGTGGCTAGGTTGACTGAAGAATTTTTCCATCAACCTAGTGGTGTCTACACCATGGGATAGGTTGGCTTAACTATGTCACACAGGGTGTGAAATTTTTCACAGCCCAGAGTGATGTAGTTAGGTCAACTTAACTTTAATGTAGACTAGCCCTGAGTTAAACAGGGCTATGAACATGTTGTGGGTTTTGGATATGTATTCTCTATGGGCCTTGGTTCTCAGAAAAATTCTTAGAGGATATCTTTAATAGTCTCTTCAGTGCATTTAACAGTACAGTTGATGATTGTTTATTTCTGTCCCCTTTTGATTTTTCTTTACTCCATATACTGGACAGAAAATACACTTGTACATATCATCTTATACTTAAATGAAATATGATCCAAGAGGTTCTAGAGATGGCTTTGTTTCAATTAACCATATTTTACATCTGTTTGTTGGGGCAGAAGGTGGGGGAAATATTTAGTTTTTATTGTTGGAAATTTTATATAACTTGTGCACTTAAACTGCATTAGTCAGTGGCTGAAAAAAACATGTTAGGTGTAATATACTATGAGCATTGGTAACCCTTTGTTTATTTATGAAGGCTGTGGATGAGATGAATGGAAAGGAGCTCAATGGAAAGCAAATTTATGTTGGCCGGGCTCAGAAAAAAGTGGAAAGACAAACAGAGCTCAAGCGCAAATTTGAACAAATGAAGCAGGACAGAATCACCAGATACCAGGTTACACTTTTAAATTGAATGAACAAGTTTATTTTATTACTAATCTTTTTAAATAAAGCAATTCTGTCTTTTCTAAAGAGGGTAGTCTTATTTTTTTAGGGTGTAAACCTTTATGTGAAAAATCTTGATGATGGGATTGATGATGAACGTCTAAGAAAAGAATTCTCCCCATTTGGTACAATCACTAGTGCAAAGGTAAAGTTAGCATTTTAGACTTAATTTGTGTTTTGCAATGTCTTGTATGAAAGAAGGAAAGTCATGGTTTGTTACCTAAGAAGTGAGTGGCATTCAACTTTTTCTCAACTGGCAAAAATAAGATGTGGCGATTTTTTGAGTACTGATTCTTACTAAAAACTCATATGGTTACAAGTATATTCATGTTGTATTTTTGAATGCAGTGAGACATAATAGTTTTAAAAATACATGCATTATAGACTGTCTACAGTACCTTGTTACTCCTTTTTGTGCATCACATTCATGGTCATGAACCACTGCATGAGTATTTTTCTCTCCATTTTTTCACAGATCTTTAATAAAAACTCAGACCAATCAACCATAGAAAAACTCCAGAAATCTCAATCTATATCTGGGATGGATGGATGCTGACATTACTAACAAAAAATCAAATATTTTTTCAATGCAATGGTTCATTCATACTGTTCCTCACTAATAGGCCTGAAGTGACTAGTGTTGCGAGAGGCTAGACTTATATCCAATAAACCAGCTCTGAAAGAAAACAACAAAAATCATCCTGTGCCATTCACGGTCCTGGCACAGGAGCTGGCAGGTCCATTGTATGCAGAGCAACTGATCAAAAGGGATTTTTAAATTATATATTCCTCAGTTCAGAGCTGGAACAGATTATTTGATTCTTAGAAAACTGTAGGTTAGATCAAAATTTTGAGATGTTGCCTGTTGTTTGCAGTCAACTGGGTTGGATTCTTTTTCCCTAGCAGAAGGCAGCATTGACAGTGGGTATATTATGTCTCAAAACTAAGCAGTATACATCATATACCTTCTACTTGCAGAAAGTGTAAAAAAAATAATTCAGAAACCTGGAATTCAATTCTTAGCTGTACCAGATTGTGCATCCTGCTCCAGACTGGTTTTAAAAAACTACCTTGGTTTTTTTGGCAGGTCATGATGGAAGGTGGCCGCAGCAAAGGGTTTGGGTTTGTATGCTTTTCTTCACCAGAAGAAGCAACCAAAGCTGTCACAGAAATGAATGGTAGAATTGTGGCCACCAAACCATTATATGTAGCTCTAGCCCAACGCAAAGAAGAGCGCCAGGCTCACCTCACCAACCAATATATGCAGAGAATGGCAAGTGTGAGAGCAGTACCTAATCCTGTAATCAACCCCTACCAACCAGCACCTCCTTCAGGTTACTTCATGGCAGCTCTCCCACCGGTATGTATAGAAATAATTAATTTCATCTTCTATACCATTGATAGAATCTGTTTAGATTTAGCAGTAAATTATGACTCAATCAAACATCTGTAATGTTAGTATGTTACCACCAAAATCACCAGCTTTATGAATTTAAGTACTGAAGAACCTATGAAAATGTCTAAATTTCTGGATGGAACAATACATTATATTCTATAAATCAGATACATTCTATAAATTCAGATGTTTGAATTAGGAAAGTTTATAGAAGAAAGTACTTAGAAATGCCTGGGTGGTGGGTGGAACAGGTACATCAAGATTAATAAACAGATGTCATTTTATTTTTTTGACAGACTCAGAACCGTGCTGCATATTATCCAACTAGCCAACTTGCTCAACTCAGACCAAGTCCTCGCTGGACTGCTCAGGGTGCTAGACCTCATCGTAAGTAGTCTCCTTAACTTTCTAAATAAAGGGGCATTCATGGAATGCTTATTGTCTCTAAAATAAAAATGTTTGATGGTCATTACATGTAATTGGTAGAAAGGTAATATGCCAGTTCTGGCTCTTGTTTTCGGATGTTTGCCAGAAGACCTAATTTAAGGTGGTTAACTTTTTAAAATATAACTCATGAGAGTTTTTATAGTAAACCACCTAGGTTTTATTAAGCAGCTGTATCACAAATTGTCATTGGGTTGAATTCCAGACCCCTAAAAACTAGACTGCTGACTTTTCCCTTTCTACCCTTATCTGTAATATTAGTTGTCATGCCATGTGAGGATGGCAAAGGGAAAAAAATGATTGACAGTCTTTCGTCACCATTCAGTATTGTTACATGATGCAACTTAAACACACATTGTTTTAAATGCAGCATTCCAGAACATGCCTGGTGCTATCCGCCCAGCAGCACCCAGACCACCATTTAGTACCATGAGGCAAGCTTCTTCACAGGTTCCACGAGTCATGTCAACACAACGTGTTGGTGAGTTTCAGGTTTTAAAAATAAATTGCATGTTCCTTCATCAGGCTGCACCAATATCCACCTTTCTTTAGGTATGTAACTCATTTGTGGCCACAATTCAGAGATTCTGTTAATGCTGAATAATATTTCAAATACCTTTTTGAAGCTGAATAGTGCAGCGGAGGCACCACTTTGCTCTGTATTGTACCTGCCCCTAGCTGACTTGGGGTTTCTAACCTCCTAATGGCCAGCTAACATGTTAGCCCAGCGTGTATAAGGGAGGTTGAGGAGGCTCCTACTCCCCATAGCACCATCCATTTCTCTTCTGGTTATGGCTGTATGGCTATTTCATACTTCTCAGTATTTCCCTCGCATGTTAGATTGCTGTCCTCCTACTCCCTCACTGTGATTTCTCTACCACCTACCCCTCTCCCAGTATCAAACCGTTTCCCTGCTTAGGAATGTGCCCTGTCAAGACTGCACATTTGAGGCTGACCTAGTGTCTCTAGGGGAGACTGCTTGTTTAATCCTTCTCAGTCTTAATCTGTATTTTCCAATTATTTTTCAACTATGAGAAAATGTTGCTCAATATATAGATCAACTTAACCCACTAGATTAATGTTATTAACTAGGAGTTCTCGACTTTTTCATACTGTGGGCCACATCTTAATGATATTGCGTGGGTGGCCTCCCCCTCCCATTTGTATCTGTACCATTCCTGTGGTAACTACCGCAGTGGATTATGTGGCAGAATAATATTGAGAGAGCATTTATTTTTAGCTCTTAACATTGTTGCAGATGGGAACAAGGAGTGCCAGTATCACATGACAGTACTGTCTGGAGATCAGCGGCAAATGGGGACCACTGTTATATTCTGAATGTGCTTTTCTTTATATATTAGTCTGCTATATATTAGTAACACATCTAATCATTTAAAGTAATTTTTAGAGTAATTTAATTGGCAAAATGTTTTAATTGAAAAAGAGAATCACCCTTTATGACTGGGGTAGAATGAAATTCAAGTAAACATGTTTAATCAAAAGCAGATGTTCTCTCCATGGTGCTTTTTTATAGTGTTTAAAGAGAAGCAAGTAATTAGCAAAATAATGAGAAAAGAAGCATGCTTTTTGGTTTTGAGCCCATAGGTTGACCATTGGTGTTTTTATTTACTATCATTACTGTAATCAAATATAATACAATACTAAAATTAGATATTCAGTATAGTCCTAACACACTGTCAATTCATTAACTTGTACAAAATGTAAGCTTAATGAAAGCTGAATTAACATATAAATCATGTTAATCTTTACAGCTAATACATCAACACAGACAATGGGTCCACGTCCTGCAGCAGCTGCTGCTGCGGCCACTCCTGCTGTACGCACAGTTCCACAGTACAAGTATGCTGCAGGTGTTCGTAATCCTCAACAACATCTTAACACACAGCCACAGGTTGCTATGCAGCAGGTATGTAGTCTTGGTTTTAGTAGCCAAGTGATGTCTTTACTGAGGAAACTTTTCTTTTGCCTTCACCACTGAGATCATTGAAGCCACAGAGTCTGATGTTAAGGCTTTATTTTTCACAAATCTAAAATATATTGGGAACAAAACTTATTTTCTATTGTGATATTACATATTTTTGAGTTTTCTCACCTTATGTGGTTGAGATTTTTTTTGTGCTTCTGCATTAGTTTTCCCCACATTGCGCCAAAATTCAGGTACCAAATTGTGGCACCAAGTTTGCAAGCCTGGAGTTTAAAATCTCAAGCATTCTTAAGGAGGACATGACCCTGTTCTACTTGTTTTGTACTACCCAAGTGCTTGATGATACATTCTGGGCTTGAGATTTGCTTAATATATAAATTATGCTCAGCAAGGGATTGAGTCAGCACTAGTGTGCTTTGCAGTATCAGTCATCTTTTACCAGCCTCTTGATGAAAATTACTCAGCCATAATTTTTTCAAATATTTGACAAATATGCAGGCATGATGGTTACGTTGAAGATTCCCTGTTCTGTTCATTCCCTCTGAAGCACCTGGCATTGGCCACTGTCGGAAGGCAGGATACTGGGCTAGATGGACCATTGGTCTGACTCAGTATGGCCGTTCTTATGTTCTAAGTCGTGGAAGTATAAAATATGTTTGAATGTTCCAGAATTTAACTTTAAAGTACAATGTTTTATTAACTTGCAGCCAGCTGTCCATGTGCAAGGTCAGGAACCTTTGACTGCTTCCATGTTGGCTTCTGCCCCTCCACAAGAACAAAAGCAGATGTTAGGTATGTACATTTGATCCCACTAGCCAATTGTGGTAGAGATTAAATAGTTTTCAACCTTTTTAAAATGTGCTTCTAATCAGTTGTAAAGGAGTATTTTGAATGTTACTGTTGTAGGATACATGGTTGAGTTTTTAAGATGAAAGTACTTGCCCCTTTTCACATTGTAGGATTTGACATCTGACTATAGCACTGCTGTCTGTCCTCAGCAGATGTAGACTGGAGAGATCTGTTCCCTGGAGAAGTTTTAGTGTGTCATTTAACATGAATGAAATATTGGACCACTTTAGGATAGGATTAGGCAGTTGATATATTTTCTATTCCAATAAACCAGTGATTTGTTTACCTAATGCAAAAGCCTTAACTAGGTGAGAGCATGGAATGCATAGCAGTGGGATTGATACTGCTGTAATTTAGGCTTTTAATGGATACTACTTTTCTGCAACAGTTAACCTCTGAGTCTTTGCTTTGCATAGACTCAGTTGTTGATTACTTTAAAGGGTCCTTTAATCTTGTTTTTTATGACTGATACTCTAGTTTTATACAATTATATTCAGGAGTTTTTATTTTTAGCATTCAAGTGGGTAGGATATAATACTTAACCTTGTATCTAAATTCCTCAAAATTATTAAAAGTCCATAGATTGCTTAACAGATTTTAGTGCCTATGTTTAGCATTGTTAAAGGCTAAATTAAATTTTAATGACATTGATCACTGTAGACCAACTGTAGAGTTTTAATGTTTTTCTAGGTGAACGGCTGTTTCCCCTTATTCAAGCTATGCACCCTACTCTGGCGGGTAAAATCACTGGTATGTTGTTGGAGATTGACAACTCTGAACTCCTTCATATGCTTGAGTCTCCTGAGTCTCTTCGTTCGAAGGTAGATAGACTTTTTGCATCTAAGCCCTCCTTTTGATGTCACGTGTATTGTGTGTAATTTAGCTGCTTCACTATCTTAAATTTACTGAAATTAAGTAAAGCATTGTCTTTTGTAACAATTGTTTTATCCTATTAGGTTGATGAAGCTGTAGCTGTACTACAAGCCCACCAAGCTAAAGAGGCTGCTCAGAAAGCAGTTAACAATCCCACTGGGGTTCCAAGTGTTTAATATGTAAGTTTTCCTACAGAATGCATTCTTAATTTTTCTCATCTGATCAGGGTGTTCTACTGGCATTTTATTGTGTGTATAGTTAGTCAAGAATGTTTTAATATGACCTGCCGTAGCTAAAGTTTCTGTACTCCTAGAAATAAGTTTCTAGTTATAAGGCACTGTTAAATAGACTATCATTAGACAGATCTGGCAACAATAATTTGGAAAGAAGGGAATAAACTAAAGCTACATTTTTATATAAAGTTGACCTATTTACTAGAGCTATTGGGATGCAGGACTTCACTAAAGCTTGTCCCTAATCTGGGACCTTGTAAACTTGAGACTACTTAGAGATGGCCTTTTTATTCCTCAAACAAGAGGTATGTGCATCTATGTGAAGGTTAAATTCTGTCATAAATTACTCATATACTTTATAAATGCTTCAGAAACTTTCAGAATAAAAAGAAACAAGATATTAATACCTGAACATAAATGCAGCTGCAAGATTAAATAATAAAGCCCTCTATAAGGGGGGGGGGGAGGGAAGGGGATTAGAATTGGAACTGTAAAAGGAATATCCATAATTAGCAATACAGAAGATACTGTCCATAATTGAAATGTAAATGTCCTCAGAAATACAGTTCATTGAGGAATACATCATAAATTAGAACTTGGGAGGAAGTCACAACCTCTGACAAATATAAATCGCCATCCATATAATTATTCAAACGGCAGCTTGAGAATTTTGGGGAGGTTTGATGAGAATGTTCTTTAGGATACACAAACTTGGTGGATTTTTTTTACATAGTATGTGTGGGATTTATTTGTCTGTGTTCTTCCCTACACTTCCCTTTTTTCAGTAGATATGAAGCTCAGCTATTTATGCTATAGTTTGTGCATAATTGAACACCCCACCCCGCAGAATGCCTGGGAATGCCCGCCCGCGGGGGGAGGGGAGGCGGAGCCATGGGCATGGGGGGGCACACGGGGTTACCTGCCACTGGACTTCTCCCTCTTCTTCCCCCCTCCCCTTTCTGCAAGCGCAGAGCTGCCCAGCTGAAGGAGGTTGTCAGCTCAGCTGACTCTAGCTGAACGCCACCTCCTGGGTCCTAGTGCCAGTAGTGCTCCCCTTCTGTGTGCTTGGGAGCCTTCCTGTTTTCTGTGCAACAGTGAGTGCCCGTGGTGGGGCTGGGGGAAAGAGGCAGTGGGGAGGGAAGAGGGGGTAGAACAGGGCAGGGGGAGGGGAATGTAGGAGTGAGAGGCGGGGGAGGGGAATGAGATGGGGAAGAAAAGGGGATAGGGGAATTACGGAGGGGAAGCGGGAGCCCAGCATGCGGCATCCCCAGAATGCGGTGTCCCCTTGGCAACAGCTGAGACTTCCCGTTAAGCAGGTCCATCAAACCCTCATCCTGACAAGCCCTACCCCCCCTACATCTGTACTCTCCCACTGAGCCCCAACCAGCTGCACCTGGACCCCCACCCCATCAAGCCCCAGCATCCAGACACCCCCTGCCAAGCCTCATCTCCCCACACCTGGACATGACACACCTAGACACCCCCTGCTGAGCCCCAACCACCTTCACCTGGATCCCCTGCAGAGTTCCCATTGCCCCTGCACCTAGAACCCCCCAACAAGCCCCTGTGCATCCAGATCTCCCACTGAACTGCCCACACCCAGATTGCCCCACACAGAAACCTCTCGCCCCTCCACACTTGAACCAAACTGTAAACCCTGTATATAATGGAAACCACTTCAAGCCTTTGGGGTGCTGTAGTAACCCCTGCACCCTTAGTTCCAGTATCTATGCAGCTGGTGCAGAGGGGCAGGGCCCCGGGGTGTTTCTGGGACAGGCCCAGGAACCACATCTATTTATTGAGAAAATTTGCAGAATTTTAAAATATCGTGCACATAACTTTTTGGTGCAGAATTCCCTCAGCAGTGACAGTTGTCCAGCTAGCTGTGTATATAGAATTCACTCTACAGGGTTTTCTTTACATGCTGATTAATTTAATTTTGATATTGCAATTAAAAATTGTCCTCCCCATCAGGTTGCTAAGTTTTATGTCCCCATTTTACAGATGAGAAACTGGGGCAGAAATGTTAAATAACTTGACCAGGTCCAGAAAGGGAACAGAATTGCAGAGTCATGATTACAGTGCAGGAGGTTCATCATTCAATCCAGTGTTTAGTCCAGTTAAACCACATTACCTGACTTTATATACGCTGGGGTAGTCAATAGGCGGGCCGCAGGCCAATTTTCTGTGGAGTCTGGACCTTGACTACACCTTGACCAAGAAATTTGGACCTTGACAAAAAATAGACTACCCCTGATATAAGTTAACATTTTTGAACGGTCTTCACCGGAAATGGCTAGGGGGACATGCTTTTTAAAAATGAAAGTTTAAATTCTATATCTAGGTCCCTAAAATGGGGGTTAGGGAAGTGAGGAGAGAGAATTCAAAACATCTGGTTTCATCATGATCTGTTATTTTGCAGGAGCAAATACAACAGTTGTATGCTAGTTTCAATATAGTCTATCTAAACGGCCAGTTGTTGCCGTCATTAGTTTGTGCCTAGATGAACAGGGTAAAATGTGTGCACACTACTTGAAAAGAAAATATGCTTTCAATTCTAATTTTGGCCCAAACTCAGTATGTAGTATCTGAAGAAAAAGGATTATTTGGTAATGTTCTCCAGGAAATTTGCTCATATTTAATGTAGGTTGTCTTGGAGCTCTACTTGGGTACCTGATGCATCTTCTCCACTACTAAAGGAGAATCAGATTTGATGTCCAGCAAATTACCATCATTAGAATTACTTGCAAAGATCCTTCACTACTACTATCACAACACTACTTACCAGCATATGTGCTTGCCCATACTGTGATGTTTTTTGGGCTTCATGACACACTACTACCTGCCATTGGAAATAGTTACCAAATTAGGTGTTCTCCATTGCTTTAATTAAGTGTCTGGTAATAGTTGTCCCAGAATGAGGCAGTATAGTCCAGTGCTTAGAGTAGGGAGGACTTGAATTCAAACTATTTATTTGTATTACTATAGCCCCATGGACGATGGCCCCATTGTGCTAAGCGCTGTACAAAGATAGGAGATCTAGTTTCAACTCTCATTGACTAGCTATGACCTTTGGAAGAGGCACAACTTCTCTGTACCTCTTTCCAGGGCCGGCGCAACCCATTAGGCGACCTAGGCGGTCGCCTAAAGCACAGCTATTTTGGGGGGCGCTGGCGCCGCGGCCGCCCGTTCAAATTTGGGGGCGGGACCTTCCGCCGCCGCTGTTGGGGGCGGCATTTTGGGGGCGGGACCTTCCGCCGCCTAGGGCGCCGGAAGAGCTGGCGCCGCTACTGCCTCTTTCCACATCTGTACATGAAGTTGTAATGTTTGTGAAGGTCTTTTAGATCATTATATAGAAGATACTATGAAAGTGAAGAATATTACTGTAAGTTACTAATTTTTTCACATTAACAGCTGCTAATACTGTTCTTGTTTACAGAAAGATCCGGGACTTCAAACTAGAACTTCGCTTCACCGAAGAAAAAAAATCTAAACATGGAAAAATGATTAAATATTGAGAAAAACATTGCAAAATATAAAATAAATAAAAAAAGGAAAGGAAACTTTGAAGCTTATGTACAGAGCAAATGCCAGGGCTAGCAAAACTAATGCTGGTCCTAGATTTACCTATTGATTTAAAACAAAAAAAAAATAGTAAAATAAAAAATACAAATTAATGTTTTATAAACCCGGGGAAAAGAATTTTCAGCACAGTACAGAAATTTAAAGCATTCCTTTCTTTAATTTTGTAATTCTTTACTGTGGAAAAGCTCAGAATATCACCACTGTTTTAGTTAACAGTGAGAATTGATAGCTGAGCAAAGAAACGTAATTTGGATTATAAAATTCTTGCTTTAATAAAAATTCCTTAAACACGGTTTTATTTAATACTCTTTCCTTTTTCCTGTCATGTTGGTATGCCTCAAACTACATTGGTGTCATTCTAGAGTCTGAGCTAGAATCCCACTCACTATAATACCTTTATGCAGTTTCCAGATCAGATTAACTTACATTTAGCTACCTGTCGCTAATATAATTAAAACAAGTGAACTGAACAGCTGGATCCACCTGTCTTAGTTTTCCATTCTTAGTATAATGTATTTTCTATGTCTTCATGATCATATTTAAGTATTTATAAATAAGATTTTGAATTACTTCCTGTAGACCACCCTAAAACATGAGCAATTTAAAGTATGGGACTATTGAAATTGGATCTCACTCCTTTGTGCAGCAAGGAGAAATTTACCAACTCTTCCCATTTTGTGGAAGGAAACATGATCTCCATGCACCCTTTTGGCTGGCTTTAAGAAGGCTGATTTACTCTGAAGGCGTTTCATCCACCATAGGTGAAGCAAGAACTTGAGTGTGGGCCAGTCTAAAGAAGGGAGATTCTCAAAAAAGGATACCCCCAGGGATGTGGAAGAATTAATGGGGATTCTGTAATTGAAACCTGCAAGTTTCCTCTGCCAATAAAGGATGTTGCGTAACTCACACTTAGATTATCTTAAAGTAATGCAGTTTTTTTAATGCGTTTAATTCAGTCAGTGGACCTGGTGATTTAAGAATCTGAAGTGGTCTGAGCCTAATCATTGTCCCCAATTACTGAACAATTTATTCACTTATAGGTATTTCTAGGGTACTTCACAGCAGTGGTATGTTACTAATGCTTTATATGCAGGAGCAATAGAAATTTGCAATGAAATAACAATCTATTCATAACTTCCCCATTCATAAGTGATTTCTAGCTTTTTTTTTTTTTGGAGAGAGAGGTGGTGGGTTTTGGCAGGTAGATGATGGGTGGCCTGAACTCCTACTTCCCCTTTCAGAAACACTTGGTAGCAACCAGCAATCCCGCTGCCCCAAAATGAAATTATGAAGCGCAGCTCTCTGGCAGAGTCAGGATCCTGTGGCAAATTAAGTTGTCCATAATCTGTCTGTGACCATTAATGTCCTACAACAGGTCTAAACCTGTTTCTCCATGTAAAGTTGGCTTCTTGATTCCTTCCCACTGTTTAGAAGATGACCTAAAACTAGGCATTTCACAGTACCTGTTCCCTCTATTTGGTCTGTAAAATAAGTTTTCCCCTTAATATAAAATTGAGACCTAGGGCAAATAATGTGGAATGACACAAAAATCAGCCTGCGAGTATTCACTGAGGGTAGAACAGGAACCTCTGTTCATCTTCCTTATAAGACAAGAGGGATATTGAACAAAGTTGAAAGGTGGCAAATTCAAAAGTGAAGAAAGGAGGAGATGCTTTAAAACAATGCACAATCAGCTCCTGGAACTCATTGCCAGAGAACACCCTTGAGGCCAGTAGCTTAATAAGGTCAAAGTTCTATGCATAACCGGAATATCTGGAATTGCAATCAATACTAAAACAGTACATTTGAAAGGATACAAACCCTCTGAATGTAAGCTATCCTCTGACTGCTTGTGTTAAGAAACTCCCTAGGGACAGGTTATCCCAGAGCTGCCTATTAGTGTTTCTTGCACTTTCCTCTGAAGAACAGTCACAAAGGCCCTGCTGAGTAGGGACTTGTCGGCTATGTCTACACTTTGAACTTAAGATGGTGTTCACCTGCTCATAGGATCTCAAGGGACCTTGAGAGGTCATCGTGTCCAGTCCCCTGCACTCAAGGCAACACTTTCACTTTCTTAAACATTACTATGTGCAGGAACATCAGTCCCATGAATGTTCGCAGAAAAGATGATTTTCAATACAAAAGCAAATTCATGGGTTTTATTTGGACAAATGCTTTTGAACCCTTAATTTACAGTAGTCACCCAGCTCTGCCAACAACCGCTACATAGGTGAAAGTTTCTCATGACAACCATTTAACGCTGTAGGCAGTACTTTCCTCTTCAATGGGCAAGAGATAGGGTTTGGTCATGCACAGTGCTGATGCAAGGAATGTTGCGTATGTGAAAAGTCAAAAATGATAAGCAGAGCTGAGTGCACAGGAATCCAATCCTGCATTAATGAGTGTGCTGCTGTGCACTGCCAGGGCCAAGTGACTCCTGCCTACCAGCAGGCTACACTGGAATATGTAGTATAACAACTCAGTGTGAGGATGTCTCCTCAGGCTTATGCTCCACACATCCTGCCCCTTTTTCACTCTGCATATTTACAAGACAGAAGGGGTATGGGGGGAGGGGGACTTGAGACTCTCTGTTGCTCAATGCAAAAGTTGATGCCTAGCAATATCCACTTGAACTGGTACTACATGTACTCAGTAGCTCTCATCGAGCTAGCAAGAATACAAATGCAGTCTAGCTACACTAGCACAGGTAGCAATAGTGGAGGCACGGATTAGCTGGGCTGACTACGCCCTGAATTTACAAAAAACTTCCCTTTGTTATAAAGTGAGCATTAGGTTAATTACTATAATCTCTTTAAAGACATTGTGCTAGATGTGGCCTTTTTCTTCGTCTGAATTTTTTTAATTCATCCTATCCTAAAATAGATTTTGCCATATTCTGAAATGATTTAAAGTTCTCTTAAATATGGAAGTTTTAGAAGATCTAAACAACTGCCTGGAAATGTGGACTTCTAGCATATGCCAGACCCCCTCCAAACCAATTGAGCACACAAATATATAGTCTTCTACAAAACAACAGGAGTATGGATCTCTGATTTATTCACAACAGGGTTTGAAATCTTTTTTTCATAGTCCCTTAAACATTCTCTAGTCATATTACTTGATTTTAAAACAAGCTATACAACATGCTGACCAGTAGGCACAAAAGATTAGCTGAGCCTGGCCCTCTGTCTCTTCACATTCTCCCCTGAAGATAACCATACTTGGGCTCTGACAAACAGGAAGTGAATTCCAGAAGAGTCCTCTTCTGACCTTGCAGCACACACATTTGCAGCAATTTGGCTTGGCAAAAAGGAAACCTCTATTAAACTCCTCCCTTTTCTAGTTATAAAATGGATAAGATGTCTGGGCTGATCCTTAACTTTTATTGAATGGCAGCAGTGGTATTCTCAAAACTGGTAGTCCCACTGAAGTCAATAAGAAATGGTTTGTGGGATTGGGCCCTAAATCGGACGCAGTCAGTATAGATCAAAATGTCATACAATGTACAGAAGGCATACACATGATTAAATGAAAGGCTGAAGGTCAAACCTTGTCTGGCCCACAAATTAATTATATGCAGTTAATATTTGGTGGATTGGAAGGCCTTGTGGGAGAAATGTGTTGTGCCCCATTCTGTCCTATCTTAAAACCTTTTTTCTGTTTGAGACTCAGGATCATTAAGACAGAACAAGAGGATTTCTTTATAGCCTATGTTATTTGGTGGGCCCTCTACTCATTCTGATGCTTGGGTAGCAAGCTGCTAGGTGCTATGGTAATGCAAATAATGAAAATTAAGTACAATAGACTTAATTTTTAATTATACTTAATTACTTATAGAAGGCTCTTTGACCTTATCAAAACAATACATGATAATTTTTCACAAATTCAGATTAACTCTGAGTTTCCATTAAACTGATTTTAAATCAAGATTTTTTTGATGGAAAACTGTTGACCAGTTCTATGTGAGAACTACAGACCAAACTTTACTGCTATCCCTAGGAAGATTATAGAGCTTATTAGTGGGAATGATGTATTCTGGGCTGTACCATGGTTTCCAGTATTCCCCACAGATTAGAGAAAGTAGTGGAAAACTCATTATAAGCAGGACTCCTTATACTTCATGGCACAATGGTGTCAGATTCTGTGGTGATAACCCCTAAATTCCACAACAATGTTGGTTTAGCGGGTCATCATGAAATCTCCTTTGTTCCCAGCCCCCAAAACACACAGCGAGGCTCAGGCAAAGGCACTAATTGATATAAACGTTGATTTTTCTACCATTATTATTGTTTTCAAGGATGGGTTTTTCATCACGCTCTCTATCTGCTACAGATCCCCATCTCAGCTCCCATGATGTTGTCTTGGAGACCCAGCTCAAAACCGCTTTCTCCCAACATGCCAGGGAAGCGGGGAGCTTGGAGCCTTCTATAGTTTATCTCCCCAGCTCTCCAGGTCTTAGGCTATGTCTATTCTGCTCACCTTACAGCGGCACAGCTGTGCTGCTACAGCAGTGCCACAGTAAGGTACACAGTGTAGCCACTCTTTGTTGGCAGGAGAGCTCTCTCCTGCCGACAAAATAAAACCACCTCCAATGAGGGGCGGTAGCTTTGTCTCCTGCTGACAAAGCTATGTCCACACCTATGCTTTTCGCTTGTAACGCTTTTGTCAGTTGGGGTGTGTTTTTTCACACCCCCAACCGGCAAAAGTTTTACCAACAAAAGTGCAGTGTAGACATAGCCTTAGCTGCTGCACTGTTCTCCAGAAAAACTAGTTTGCCAGACTACACTTCTGCTTCCTCTGGCTGGGAGCTGGATTCCACTTCTCACTCCCCTGCTGCCTGGCTCCAAGGAACAATGCAAGGAGCATATGCTGTAATCCAATTAACTCCTCCAATTAACTCAGAGTGACAGAGAAAACAAAACATTGGCTTCAGCAAAATGGTAAATACTGTGGCAGGGATGCTGAATTCCATGGCATCTTGGGAAAATTTCAAGTTATCCAGCCACTGAATTGTGGAGTCTATCAGGCTGTAACTGAGATAAATGGGGCAGGTCACTCCTCTCAGAGCTATTGGTTCTTGCTCTGATCATATGTAGGCAAATGGACACTGCATTGATTTATGCTTGGTTCATGTACTTGAAGTTTTTTTCTGTAACCATAAGGGCTGCTAACATACTGTTTTAAAATGAAAGCTGAGAGTCTGGAGCACATTTCTCCAACAAATCCCCCAGCCATGGAATCACAGAATACACAGCAGGCCCTGCCTATAAATTAATTGCCCCAAATCTGTCAAAGGGAGAGGAGCTGAGACCAAGCTGCAGCAGCAGCCCCTTTGTCTCATTACCAAGCTTGTGGAAGCCCTGCATGGAAAGAGCTCCAGAAGTTTTGGTTTGCAGATCCAGGAGAGTAGCTTTTATCTGCAGGAGTTAATGCAATATTATTCCTGTGGGTTTCTAATCAGCACTGTCAATACCCTTTGCGGGGGTATAGCATAAACCAGACATGGAGGGAGAGTCCAAGGTAGGATGGCAGCAGGGACTAGTGAAGAGGGGATTTCTACAGAGGTTCATACAGCTGTAAAATTTTCTTATGAAAATAAGAATATGAGTGAGTGGTGCTGGAGAGCCTCATCCCCAACCCCACCCCCATGCCATTGGACTACAACCCCCCCCCCAATTAAACCTGCATGATCTGCAGAAACTCCACAAGAAGATATATGCAGAGTTTTCTAGGACATCCCTATAGTCCCCTTGGGTTTTCCACAATGAAGGTGTACCCAGGCCCTTTTTATCAGGAGCCATTTGTGTGATGTTAATGAGGCATTTGACCGACTGGGGTAACGACAATATCCTAAGGCTTTTTTCTTCCTGGATCGTGAAGGGGATTGTGCTGGTTCAGGTTGGGGGCCCCTGTATTCACACGCTATTGTAATAATCTTTTTACAAAATATGCCTTGTAAGGTATCATTTGAAAACTAAATTACTGGTCAATAATATCATGGTGATTTGCATGTAGCAACATCATGTGTAAAGTTATGAAATCCCCCCTGTATGATGTTAAAGGCACATGTTCAAACTCATGTATCCCTGATTAGGTAGAACTGGTCAAGCAGGTCTGTCTTTAAAAAAAAGGATGTGTGTTTACCTCAATTTGCATATAAGCTGTATACAGAGACCTCAGACAGTGAGAAGGGAAAGAAAGGAGACAAAATCTGCATTTCAGCAAACACGGGGAGAAGAAACAGCTTGGCACCTCTTCCCCACCAGACTCCATGTCTTCTTGCTCTCAGCCAGAAAGAACTTTATCTAGGGGTCACTCTCAGGAACATGCATTTCAAAGGGTGACTGAACTATGAAAGTGAGGGGCAAAAACACCCCATGTTATTCCTCTTTGTCCATCTCTCTTTTTTCACCGTAGAAGACAAAAGAAACAGACCACTAGAGCTTCTGAGCAATTTCTGGCCTGAAACTTGGTCAGCAAGGCCACCAAAAACCTGTGGTAAGAATTTCACCTTGAACCAACTCTAGTTTAAGTTTAGAAAGTGTTTTATCTTTATTTTTCATTTCTGAATTTAGTGCCTTGTTGCTTGTTCTCATTTAAAATCTATCTCTTTGTAGTTGAATAAACTTGTTTCACTCTTTAATCAAAACTAATCTAGTGTTGTGAACTGTGTGGGAACTCCATTTAAGGTGGTAAGTTGCTGTATATTGTTCCCCTACAGTGACAATGAACCTGAAGTATCTGAACTGTCCAGGAGAGGGTTGCACAGTACAGAACACACATTTCGGGGGCGAGGGGAGATTCAGGACTGGGAGTCTGTTGGGGTCACCCTGCAAGTAATGACCAAGGCCGGTTGAAGCCGGAGTGTGGCTGGTGTTTGCTGACAGGCTGCTGGGATCAGAGTTGCTGAACCAGCACTGTGACCATACACAGATACTCTGGGCGTGACCTGTATGCTGACAGGCTGTTTGTGAGTGACCCAGGTGAGAACTACAGTAGCAAGGCATTGTGAGTCATCTGAGGTTGCGGGGCAGGGGTGACGCAGCCCCCTCGCTTGTCTGTATTGTACCCTGGAATGTTATAGGGCTTAATTCTGATGAGCCCACTGATGCTTTTACACACAAATATAAAAAATTATTTGAGAGAACACAGGGTCGTTCTCAGGAATAGCCCCTGATTTCAGTAAGTCCACATCCCTTTCATACACTTGTTGAGGTGGAGTAGTTGCAACCTCAGCTTGGAAGGCCTGGCTAGTGCCTTCTTGTCAATGGAACTTGTCAAAAAGATTTATGCTGGCTTCATCAGGAACAGTGCCAGATTAAGGCATAAATTAACTAAACTACAGTTTAGGGCCTCACACTATGGGCCTCTAAAAAAGAGGAAACTGACTCCATTTCAAATTTTATCAAAATAGTTTGATAAATAAAGGAAATATGGGGAAAAGAAGATTATTTCTAAATATAGACATTTTCATTCAAATATGACAAAAATATACACATCTGGCTACACAAATACCCTTACTCTACCCTTGCCCTTCACTAATTGTTCATTATTCACAGGCGGAAGGCCAGGGCTGAGAAAAAATGATAATTGCACTTTTAAAATTAGTATTTCTACGAGTAAGTCTGTTATCAGTCTCCTAAGGCAGCGTTTTGTTGGCCAGCTGCTACTGGTAATATTCTGACCGTGCCTTCATAACTTATATAAATAAATAAACAAACAAACAAACAAACAATCTCACTGCCGATAAAATTGGGAAAAATGTGAGGTCAGAGACGGCAGAGCCATGATGCAATCCTGCAAAGCTTGGATCCGAAGAAGTGGGTATTCACCCACGAAAGCTCATGCTGCAAAACGTCTGTTAGTCTATAAGTCTATAAGGTGCCACAGGATTCTTTGCTGCTTTTACAGATCCAGACTAACACCTCTGATACCTGCAAAGCTTATACTCGTATGTTAGTGTGTTCTTTCTTCTTTTGATCTGTACATACGTACAATTGTGTATTTTAGTGCACACGCCACTTTCTGCTTCATGCACTATCCATGCTTCACATGATTGAGTTAATAGGTGATCATCGTATGGCCTTGGGTCAAGTGGATCTTGAGAAAGATAAATTTGTGTTGGCTTCCCTCTGTCAGTTTCGGGAACCTTCACAGTAAATATCAGAGAGTGCTGATGAAAGGATAACTAGAGGGTTTTGAGAGAAGTGAAGGAAGATATACATATATATCAAATTATTCTGAGTACTTGGTGAGTAAGTTATTTCAAATTATGTGCATATATTATTTATAGGCTATTAAAGCCTATAATATTCACTACATTTGCTTGAATATAGGCTAGCTATTCTCACTTTCTCAATGCCTGTCTAGAGATTACCAGTGTTTTTTCTGGTAAATTCTTTCTCTTTTGTGCATATAGCTTGTTGTCACTCTGTGTATCCAAGGTGTTTACTCAAGATTAATTAGTGGTCCTGTGGGAGACAGAGGATAGAGAAGCAAACACGAAAAGAGAGATCTGCCTAGAAAAAAGACTGGGATTTTCTGCTCAGTGGGTTTGGAGTGTGCAAGATAATATTTTATTACAGGTTTCATAGATTCATAGATTCATAGATTCTAGGACTGGAAGGGACCTCGAGAGGTCATCGAGTCGAGTCCCCTGCCCTCATGGCAGGACCAAATACTGTCTAGACCATCCCCGATAGACATTTATCTAACCTACTCTTAAATATCTCCAGAGATGGAGATTCCACAACCTCCCTAGGCAATTTATTCCAGTGTTTAACCACCCTAACAGTTAGGAACTTTTTCCTTATGTCCAACCTAACCCTCCCTTGCTGCAGTTTAAGCCCATTGCTTCTTTTTCTATCCTTAGAGGTTACGGTGAACAAGTTTTCTCCCTCCTCCTTATGACACCCTTTCAGATACCTGAAAACTGCTATCATGTCCCCTCTGTCTTCTCTTTTCCAAACTAAACAAACCCAATTCTTTCAGCCTTCCTTCATAGGTCATGTTCTCAAGACCTTTAATCATTCTTGTTGCTCTTCTCTGGACCCTCTCCAATTTCTCCACATCTTTCCTGAAATGTGGTGCCCAGAACTGGACACAATACTCCAGTTGAGGCCTAACCAGTGCACAGTAGAGAGGAAGAATGACTTCTCGTGTCTTGCTCACAACACACC
This sequence comes from Platysternon megacephalum, assembly GCA_003942145.1. NCBI lineage: Eukaryota > Metazoa > Chordata > Testudines > Platysternidae > Platysternon > Platysternon megacephalum. The sequence continues at coordinate 5,266,128 of QXTE01000115.1, read as the reverse complement.
TGTTAATACATCCCAGAATCATGTTTGCTTTTTTTTGCAACAGCATCACAGTGTTGACTCATATTTAGCTTGTGGTCCACTCTATCCCCTAGATCCCTCTCTGCCGTTCTCCTGCCTAGACAGTCTCTTCCCATTCTGTATGTGTGAAACTGATTTTTCCTTTCTAAGTGGAGCACTTTGCATTTGTCTTTGTTAAACTTCATCCTGTTTACCTCAGACCATTTCTCCAATTTGTCCAGATCATTTTGGAGTATGACCCTGTCCTCCAAAGCAGTTGCAATCCCTCCCAGTTTGGTATCATCTGCAAACTTAATAAGCGTACTTTCTATGCCAATATCTAAGTCGTTAATGAAGATATTGAACAGAGCCGGTCCCAAAACAGATCCCTGCGGAACCCCACTTGTTATGCCTTTCCAGCAGGATTGGGAACCATTAATAACAACTCTCTGAGTACGGTTATCCAGCCAGTTATGCACCCACCTTATAGTAGCCCCATCTAAATTGTATTTGCCTAGTTTATCGATAAGAATATCATCAAGGTAGTATGCTATGTAAAAAATCTTATATAGACTTATAAATCACATATCATATGCATAATTCATTGTAGCATTTTTATAGTATGGCAAAAGAAAAATCCCACAATTCATTGTTTTGTAGCTAAAATTAAATCAGAATAAACATTTGTAAATATATTTTATATATAGTCTGGATTAACTTTATATTTCCCTAACAAAATCAATCAAATGCTTTTTCATTTATTCATATGAAAAGAAAGATAATTTTCCTTATTCGTGGTGCAAAAAAAGAGTATATATCTTCTCTTGTTTTCCTGTGAGAAAATAGATGAAATAGCACTAACTTCCACAGAAATATCCTGGTAAAATAACTCAGGTTCTTCTTTGAGTGCTTGTTCATGTTAATTCCAATCAGGTGTGTGCGCACCGTGTGCAGAGTTGTCAGAAAGTTTTCCCTTAGCAGCTCCCGTCAAGTCGGCTGTGGAGCCCCCTGGAGTGGTGCCTTCATGGCGCTCAATATATGACCCTGCCAACCCGGCCCCTCCTCAGTTCCTTCTTACTGCCAGTGACAGTCATTGGAACTGCAGTCGCTTGCTTAGCAAGTGCTTCCCTTAGCTTTCTTTTATATAGTTAGCTTAGCCTAGTTTAGTTGTAGTTAGTCTTAGTTGTTAGTGTATATATTGTATATAGTGAGCTTTGGGAGCAGGATTTCCCCAATCCCAACCTCCCTCCTCCTCTCCCCCACTCCCCCGCTTGGGCTCTGGGGCATGCCGTGAGCCCAAGGCTTTAAACCCTGTGGAACCTGCAGCAAGCCCATGCCAATGAGCAACCCCCATGACTCGTGTCTGGGGGAGGCGCACCAGAGAGAAAGGTACAAGATCTGCAGGGCTTTCTGCCCCAGAACTAAAAAGGAGCGAGATTTCCGACTGAAGCAGTTGCTCATGGAATCCGCCCTTCATCCCCAGTCTGCTGCGGACCGCCAGGACCCCGCACCGAGCATGTCCGTACGGAGTGCCTTGGCATGACACCGTGCCGAGGAAGGACTCTAGTCTAAGAGACCCTCGGCACTGGTGCTCTCCAGCACTGCAGGATGCACAGACAACCCAGCACTGCTCGCATTCGCCGGTGCAGTACAAGCGGCATAGAAAAGCCAATAGGGGGCTCTCCCCGGTGCAGAAAACAGCGGGACCTGCAGGTGCAGTACCGGGGCATCCCATGAAGGAGCCCTCAGTGAAAAGGCAGCAAGAGTCTGTGCCATCAAGTTCGGCTCCCACGGGGGGATTGTCAAGTCCAGTGCACAACAACTTCTGGAATGGGCAGTGCCAGGTGGAAGCGTTGGAATTACCCTCCACCCTGGACACTTTTGAAGTCACCAGAGACTTAATAGCGATGACGGCTCCTCAGCCCCCGGTGATCAGAGATAAGCCCCCGGTGGCGCCCCGACCAGCGCCATCTAGAGGCAAGCCAGCCAGGATGTGGCGGTCACCCTCTGTTGCCTGGCACCGTTCGCCTTGGCACTGCTCCAGATCGCCATCCTCTGGCACCAGACTCCGCAAGGGGTTCCCTGGCACCAGTGGCACGACGCTCCCCGGCACCGACGAGGGAGCGGCAGTGATCCCCAGCTCCGAGAGAGGACCGGCACCAACCCTCTGCACCGCACCCTTGGCACCGGTCCCCGATGCTGGATTCCTGGTTTCAGTCCTCGGCCCGGGCATCTCGACACCGGTCCCCTGCATCATCAACTCAGCACAGGTCCCCGGCGCAGTACCATGTGGCACCACTGTGGTTATCTCAGTTGAGATCCGTGTCTTCAGACTCGAATGTTGACTCGTACTATTCCCGTCACAGCAGGCATAGATCTGACAAGCGACGGAGGGAGGCACCAATGGCATGGCAACCCTAGTGGCAGCCTCTGGCACAATGGCCCTTTTGGACCCTCTGGGCTTACCATCAGGCCCAGGGCTCCTTTTCCAGGGGCTCCTGTTTGGTGACCTCGGACCACTGACCACCCCAGACAGCCAAGAACCAGCCTACGTCCCGTGGTTCCGAGGTGACCTTGGCACAAGCCCCACAGCTGGCCCAGGTCGTCACTGAGGCAACTCCAAGGCACGACACATTGCAAGGCCTGCCTACTGTCACCTCGGCTACAGTCGCCACAGAGGCCCCAGAGGCTGAACAGGAGGAGGTCAGGGAGCAAGGGTCAGGAGGACCCCGTACCACCTCTGGCCTCCTCATCTTCATCCCCGGACGAAGCGGTGGTGGGAGCTTTAACCTCAGGCCTTCCCCCAATTGACAACAGGGCCCACCAGGAACTTCTATGAAGGATTGCCCATAATGTGGGGTTACAGGCAGAGGAGGTGGTCGAACCCAAGGACTCCCCATGGTCGACATCCTTGCGCCAGAGCGACCGTCCAGGGTAGCTCTGCCACTAATAAAAACTATCCAGAGCAATATTAAGACGCTGTGGCAGACCCCTGCCTCAATCCCGCCCACTGTCAGGGGGGTAGAGCGCAAGTACTTTGTTCCCTCCAAGGGATACGAGTACCTTTTCTGTCACCCGCAACCATGCTCCCTTGTAGTATCGGTGGTGAATGAGAGAGACAGGGGCAGCAAGGGGCAGCCCCTAAATCCAAGGAGTGAAAAAGGATGGACCTTTTCAGCAGGAAAATCTAAGCAACTGGGGACCGGCCTGCAGCTGAGGTTAGCTAACCAGCAAGCTATCCTCAGCAGGTACAACTTCAACTCGTGGGCCTCCATGTTGAAGTTTAAGGAGCTGATTCCACCAGACTCCAGAGCCAAGTTCTCAGCTAGCATTGATGAAGGGAAGGCAGTGGCGCGAACCTCCCTCCAGGCTTCATTGGACTCAGTGGACTCAGCCGCCCACACCCTTTCCTCAGGAGTAGCCATGAGGAGGAGCTCATGGCTACAAGCATCCGGGTTGCCCCCAGAGCTGCAGCAACCCCTGCAGGACCTACCATTCAAGGTGCAGGGTTATTTTCGGAGCAAACAGACTCCAAGCTGCACAGTCTCAAAGACTCCCAGGTGAATATGAATTTGTTGGGCATGCACACCCTGGCAACCCAACAACAATATTTCAAGCCCCAACCACAACAACATCGTGCATATCCTCCTCAGGCAGGATTTTTATAGGCGTTGGGGCAGGAAAGGCAGGCGCAAATCTTCCAATCCCCGTTCTGGGAAGGGCCAAGGCCCAACCAAACCTTCATCGGGCTCTAAAAAGGCCTTTTGAAAGGGACGCCCAAGGACGGCACACCCACCATGACAGCGGATCCTTCCCCCGTCTTATGAATCGCCTATTCCAATTTTACCATGCTTGGTCCCAAATAACATCGGACCGCTGGGTTCTTCACACGGTAGAAGTAGGATATTCTCTCCAATTCTGCTCCTTCCCTCCCTCCCACCTCCCTTCCCCATCCCTCTTCAGGGACCCTTCTCATGAGCAACTTCTTATCCAGGAGGTGCAGGCGCTCCTTGCAGCAGGAGCAGTGGAGGAGGTTCCTCAGGAGCTAAGAGGCAAGGGATTCTATTCCCATTATTTCCTAATCCCCAAAACCAAGGAGGGGAGGGTGTCTCAGACGCATTCTAAACCTGCGAGAACTCAACAAATTCATGATAAAGTTGAAGTTCCACATGGTCTCCCTAAGTACAATTATCCCTTCTCTGGATCCGGGGGACTGGTACGCCACCCTCGACATGAAAGATGCATATTTTCACATAGCCATTTGACCAGCACACAGACGATTTCTCCAGTTTGTGGTTGACCAAAAACATTTTCAGTTCACGGTCCTCCCCTTTGGCCTGTCAACAGCCCCCCGAGTGTTCACCAAGTGCATGTCGGTCATAGCAGCCTTACTCCGAAGGAGGCAGGTGCAGGTATACCCATACCTCGACGACTGGCTGCTCAGGGGCCGCACCAGGGAGCAGGTGGAGTCTCAAGTCTGATTAGTCAGATCCACTTTCGACAGACTGGGTCTCCTCCCAAACATGAACAAGTCAACCTTGTCACAGACCCAAAGAATAGAGTTCATCAGGGCACTAATGGACTCGGTACTGGCAAGAGCGTTTTTGCTGGAGATCTGATTCCAGGAGATGATCGACATTATTCAAGGCCTCAGGCGATTCCCGACCACCACAGAAAGGGAATGTCTCCTCGGCCACATGGCAGCCTGCACTTACGTGGTCCGCCATGCCAGACTGAGGCTCAGGCCACTCCAGGCATGGCTCGCTTCGGCCTACTGCCCGGGATGCGACAGCCTTGATGTAGTGGTCACAGTGCCAGGGCAAGTACTTGAGTCCCTCCAATGGTGGCTCAACCCCCGGGCAATCTGTGAGGGAGTTCCATTCAACAGCCCCTAGCCTTCCTTGTCCCTTGTAACAGATGCGTCATCTCTGGGATGGGGTGCGCATTTGGGAGACCTCCAAACACAGGGCCTATGGTAATGTGAGGAGCTTCCCCTTCATATCAACATCAAGAAGCTCAGGGCAATATGGTTAGCATGCCAAACCTTTCAGGCTCGGCTATGAGGTCAGTGAGTGGCAGGGATGATGGACAACACCACTGCCATGTTTTACATCAACAAGCAGGGTGGAGCCCGTTCCTCCCCCCTGTGTCGAGAAGCCCTCCAGCTATGGGAGTTCTGCATAGCCCACTCCATTCACTTGGAGGTGTCCTATCTCCCAGGAGTGCAGAATGAACTAGCAGACCACCTCAGCAGATCGTTTCAAAATCACGAGTGGTCCATCCGTCCGGATGTCATACACTCCATCTTTCAAGGGTGGGGGTTTCCTCAGGTCGACCTGTTTGCTGCCAGGAAGCGTCCAATGTTCTACTCCTTCCAGAATCACAGTCCGGGCTTGATCACGGACGTGTTTCTGCTTCCCTGGGGAGGCCGCCTTTAGTATGCCTTTCCCCTGATCCCTCTCGTACACAAGGTACCTCTCAAGGTCCATAGGGACAGAGCAGAGGTAATTTTGGTGGCCCCAACAACACTGGTACACCACGCTCCTGGAACTGTCAGTGGACACTCTGATCGAGTTACCACTGCATTCCGATCTGATCACTCCAGTCCCTCCATCTCACGGCCTGGAAGCTTCATGGTTAAACCCCATGGAGCTTCTGTGCTCAGAACCAGCAAGGAAGGTCCTACTTGGCAGTAGAAAACCATCTACTAGGGCCACATATCTAGCTAAGTGGAAAAGGTTCACTTGCTAGTGTGCACAGCAGCGTACACCTCCACTACAGGTGTCTATACCACTCATTCTAGAGTATCTACTGTACCTGAAACAACAAGGACTGGCAGTGTCATCCATCAAAGTACATCTCGCTGCTATCTCAGCCTTCCAATCAGGAGCATCTGGCCGATCCATATTTGCTAACCCCATGGTAGGCCATTTCCTCAAGGGTTTGGAACACCTACATCCTCAGACCAGACAGCCTGTCCCAGCGTCGGACCTCGATCTTGTCCTCTCCAAATTAATGGGGGCCCCTTTTAAGCCAATAATGACTTGCTCCCTTCTCTATCTATCATGGAAGGTAGCCTTCCTGGTGGCCATCACATCAGCTAGGAGGGTGTCAGAGCTAAAGGCCCTTACCTCCGATCCACCCTACACGATCTTCCACAAGGATAAGGTGCAACTCAGGCCTCACCCAGCCTTTCTTTCCAAGGTGGTGTCACTCTTTCATACTAGCCAAGACATTCTTCTACCTGTCTTGTATCCTAAGCCTCATGCCAGTAGTCGAGAGCAGAGACTACACTCATTGGATGTTCGGTGAGCGCTAGCATTCTACATCGAACACACTAAGCCGTTCAGGAAGTCGAACCAGCTGTTCATAGCGGTAGCAGACCAGATGAAAGGACTCCTGGTCTCATCTCAAAGAATATCTTCCTGGATCACGTCATGTATCCGCACGTGCTACGAGCTGGCCAAGGTTCCAGCCCTGGTACTTACGGCACATTCCATGAGGGCACAGGCCTTGTCAGCAGCGTTCCTGGCCCAGGTCCCAACACAGGAAATCTGCAGGGCAGCTACTTGGTCCTCAGTGCATATGTTCACCTCTCACTATGCCATCACACAGCACGCTAGAGATGATGCAGCTTTCGGCAGAGCAGTGCTCCAATCAGCGTTTCCTTAACTCCAACCCCACCTCTGGGGTGGAGCTTGGGAGTCACCTGATTGGAATTGACATGAACAAGCACTCGAAGAAGAAAAAACAGTTACTCACCTTCTCGTAACTGTTGTTCTTCGAGATGTGTTGTTCATATCCATTCCAATACCCACCCTCCTACCCCTCTGTCGGATTAGCCGTCAAGAAGGAACTGAGATGGGGCTGGGTCGGCAGGGTCATATATTGAGCACCATGAAGGCACCACTCCAGGGGGCTCCTCAGCCGACCTGACAGGAACTGCTAAGGGAAAACTTTCTGATGACTGTGCACACGGCGCGCACACACCCGATTGGAATGGACATGAACAACACATCTCAAAGAACAACCGTTACAAGAAGGTGAGTAACTGGTTTTTTTGTTTTGTTTTGTTTTTCAATAAAAACTTTCTGCTACTAATTTTAGTACCAATATCAAGTAATTCAGCATAACCTTCTATAAAAGCAAAAATCAATTTATTGAAAAAATACAACCCACGTACAATTTTTTGATGGTTTCCTTATTACCTGGGTGTAATTCATATCAATATAACTAATAGTTGAACTTTAAGACTGTGGGTTATCCACATCCGGTATCCTCTATTGCCATCTTATCTCCTTTAAGAGTGTCTTTGCATATTCAGACAAGGAATTCCACAATTTAGATGCCCCAACAGAGAAGAAAAATTTTCTGAGAACTCTTCTAGTAAATTGTATTATTTACTGTATTTTTTTTATTTTGTATTTTTTTATATTGTATTGTTTACTTCTACTTTACTTACATACACAATTAGTTCAAAGAATTTGTCTAAAATTTATTTCTGTCATGATGTCATCGTTACAGAGAGGGCTGCTGAAAATGAAGATTATTATTCTATTTTTACAACTTCACCTTTGTATATATGCAAATATAAAGCTTTAGTGTTTATATTCATTTTTTTATGATATGGGGCCTCTTACACTTGACATAATTTAGGGCCTCAGAATGTCATAATCTGGCAGCTATTGGTTGTGAAGAGATAAGAGACTTTTTTTGTCAGGGCAGCCTGAACATCTTGTGCCTAGATACTCTGGTGACCCGCACTTTTCAGGTTTAGTAAGTTTGAAGACTAGCCTGAATTTTCATCTCAACAAAAGCTTTAGGTATGATTCTGAGAGAACAGGAAAAAAAGGCTGAGATTGTGTGCTTTGTCTCCCGGAGGCCAAAGGTGGCCTAAAGCCATCTTTGTACTCTCCCATTCTAAGCCAGGCAGGGGCCAAAATAGTCCTTGCTGTCACAGGTAGCCCAAGGAGCTGCTCTAAGTTTTAGCAGGACTTACAGGGTTGTACTCCACACAACCCAGAGCTGCCCCACACTCTCCAGTTCACTATTATGTCCTCACCCCCTCCAGCCTCAGAGATGGCCCCATTCATGCTTGCTAGGCTGGTGCTTGCGGCCTACAATGCCTGTGCTGGAGGAGTTCTCCCATGGCTGGCTAATGAGTTTTTACAGCTCTTGTACATTGCTGCAGTAGGGTATGGGGGGGCCATAGTAGGAGAATCCCTCCCAATGTCAAGGGAACAAACCTAACGGAAAGATTAATCGTAGAAATGGGAGAATTTCTTACCTCATCTGATGTATTCTGAGCTGCAGAGGCAGGTTTGTCAGAACTGCTGGAGATGGAAGACCCTGGCAGAACAAGTGTCTCTTATAAGTCCTAATCACATGAAACAGTGGGACATGAGACTCTGGCAATGTGTGTCAGAATTATGGATCATAACTTGGATTATCTCTAAAGATAAATAAAACCCTTGTTTTGAAGATTTTCTTGATATTTCATGCAAAATCTTGGTCACTAGAGCAGAAGGCAAAAGCCTATTTGCCAAGGTTCTTAGTCTAGGGCCTGGTCTACACTACGATTTTAGTTCGAAATTAGCAGTGTTATAGCGAATTAACCTTGCACCCGTCCAGACAACGAGGCCATTTAATTCGCTATAAAGGGCTCTTAAAATCGGTTTCTGTACTCCTCTCCGACGAGGGGAGTAGCGCTGATATCGGTATTGCCGGTTCGCATTAGGGTTAGTGTGGACGACATTCGATGGTATTGGCCTCCGGGAGCTATCCCACAGTGCACCATTGTGACCGCTCTGGACAGCAATCTAAACTCGGATGCTCTGGCCAGGTGGACAGGAAAAGCCCCGCGAACTTTTGAATTTCATTTCCTGTTAGCCCAGCGTGGAGAGCACAGGTGACCACACAGAGCTCATCAGCACAGGTAACCATGCAGTCTGAGAACCGAAAAAAAGCACCAGCATGAACCACACGTGAGGTACTGGATCTGATTGCTATATGGGGAGAGGATTCAGTGCTAGCTTCTCTGATGCGCACCGCTTCCCGGTGTGCTCTTCTAATCGCCCTGGTGTCTGGCTGCGCATAATCAGCGGCCAGGCGGTTTGCCTCAGCCTCCCACCCCGCCATAAAGGTCTCCCCCTTACTCTCACAGAGATTGTGGAGCACACAGCAAGCAGCAATGGGAATGTTGGTTTGGCTGAGGTCTGAGCGAGTCAGTAACGAGCGCCAGCAACCCTTTAAACGTCCGAAGGCACATTCTACCACCATTCTGCACTTGCTCAGCCTGTAGTTGAACAGCTCCTGACTACTGTCCAGGCTGCCTGTGTATGGCTTCATGAGCCATGGCATTAAGGGGTAGGCTGGGTCCCCAAGGATAACGATAGGCATCTCAACATCCCCAATGGTTATTTTCCGGTCTGGGAAGTAAATGCCTTGCTGCAGCCGTTTAAACAGACTAGTGTTCCTGAAGACGCGAGCGTCATGAACCCTTCCCGGCCATCCCACGTTGATGTTGGTGAAACGTCCCTTGTGATCCACCATTGCTTGCAGCACCATTGAAAAGTACCCCTTGCGGTTTATGTACTGGCTGCCCTGGTGCTCCGGTGCCAAGATCGGGATATGGGTTCCATCTATCGCCCCACCACAGTTAGGGAATCCCATTGCAGCAAAGCCATCCACTATGAGCTGCACATTTCCCAGAGTCACTACCTTTGGTAGCAGCAGCTCAGCGATTGCTTTGGCAACTTGCATCACAGCAGCCCTCACAGTAGATTTTCCCACTCCAAACTGATTACCGACTGACCGGTAGCTGTCTGGTGTTGCAAGCTTCCACAGGGCTATCGGCACTTGCTTCTCAACTGTGAGGGCTGCTCTCATCTTGGTATTCTGGCGCTTCAGGGCAGGGGAAAGCAAGTCACAAAGTTCCATGAAAGTGCGCTTACGCATACGAAAGTTTCGCAGTCACTGGGAATCGTCCCACACCTGCAACACTATGCGGTCCCACCAGTCTGTGCTTGTTTCCCGGGCCCAGAATCGGCGTTCCACAGCGAGAAGCTGCCCCGTTAACAACATGATCTCCAAAGCACCAGGGCCCGTGGCGCGAGACAATTCTCTGTCCATGTCCATGTCCTCATCACTCTCGTCGCCGCACTGCCGTAGCCGCCTCCTCCTCACCTGGCTTTTCTGGTCCTGGTTCAGCATAAACTGCACGATAATGCGCGAGGTGTTTACAATGTTCATGACTGCTGTCTTGAGCTGAGCGGGCTTCATGCTTGCCGAGGTATGGTGTCTGCACAGTTCACCAAGGAAAAATGGCGCGAAACGGTTGTCTGCCGTTGCTTTCACGGAGGGAGGGGGAGGATGTTCCCAGAACCGCCCGCGACAATGTTTTTGTCCCATCAGGCATTGGGATCTCAACCCAGAATTCCAATGGGCGGGGGAGACTGCGGGAACTATGGGATAGCTATGGGATAGCTACCCACAGTGTAATGCTCCGGAATTCGACGCTAGTCTCGGTACATGGACGCGCACCACCGAATTAATCTGCTTACTGTGGCCGCATGTAATCGAATTTATACAATCGGTTGCAAAAAATCGAATTCCGTAAGTTTGGAGTAATCCCGTAGTGTAGACATACCCTAGGAAAATGATAGTGGCTCTCCTCCAATATCCAGTTATCCATGACAGTCACTGACAAAGTTGCTGATTCCCTGTAAGGGAACATAATTAGCCTGAAGGGCATTGTTTACTTTTTGAAATGCAGATTGTGTTTTGATGTGGTAGTCACAGAGCCTATCTGAGGTAAGAGAGGGCATCTGTGATTATGCTGCTTGAACCAGGGATACTGATTAGATTTTTGCCTCCAAAATCTAATCCAGATCTCCAGGCCCTCTGCAGAAACCCAAAGAGAATACTTGCAAACCCAAGTAATTTCTGTATAATCGTTTGTGTGTGACTACACTAAAGTATTCTCTGCTTAAGAACCTCAGGGGTTTACATGGTTCCATCAATTAATTCTAGTAACCCTACATTTCAGGCTAGGGGCAGGGGCTTTTGACTCTCTCTCATCCCAATTCTGAAATGTTTGCTGTGGCTAAAATGGAAGATGGGGGAGGGCTGAGGGAATGAAATGCTAGAGGATTCAGCAAAATCGGCTTAGGGCTGAGTGGTTAGTGGTACTGTGTAGAGAATCAATGTTTCCCTGTTTTCTGCTCTAGATCAGTTGAGCTAATGTAAGCCTCTGACACACAGAATGCCCTGAGGGAATGTGAGATAGAAGGAAGTTGCTGATTAAGCTGGCTAATAGCCTGAGGGAACAGTGCCCTACCTAAACTGACATTTCTGAGTGGGGGTTGTAGCAGAAATGTTAACAATGACACTTTAAAAGGATAATCCTGTAGTAAGCTGTAAAAATAAATAAATCTGTTAGCTCTAAAATAATTTAAAATACTGAAACAAATATTTTGGAAGGTAAAACAAATCATAGAAATTAGGTGTCTGTTGGCTAGCCTGGGTGGTTGATCCTGCTCTTATTGAGGTCTCAATGAATGGGAGAACTCCAGCTGACAGCAGAATTCCCTCTCATCCCTGCACACATTTGTTGCTTTGTTCAGTGCTGGCACATATATTACTCTCCCTGAGCATTTATACAGCACTTGTTCATAGATCTCAAAACACTTTACAAGGGTTGGAGAACATAATTTTTCCATTGTACAGATGGAGAAAATGAAGCACACAGAGGTTAAATGACTTGTCCCTATTTGCACACTATGTGGAAGCACAGGCCCCAACTTTCCAAAGAGCTGGGGGGTGCTCGACCCCCCCCGGCTCTGCCCCAGGCCCTGCCCCCACTCCATCCCTTCCCCCTAGGCCCCACCCTCACCCCGCCTCTTCCCTCCCCGCTCCACCCCTTCCCCCAAGGCCCAACCCGCCTTGCCTCTTCCCGCCTCTGCTCCACCCCCGCCCCGCCTTTTCCCACCTCCGCCCCACCTCTTCCCACCCAGTTCTGCCCCCTCCCCCAAGCATGCTGCATCCTCACTCCTCCCCCCACCCTCCCAGCCTCCTGCATGCTGCGAAACAGCTGTTTGCAGTGGGCAGGAGGTGTGGGGAAGGAGGGGGAGGCGCTGATCTATGGGGCCCGCAGGCAGGTGGGAGATGCTGGGGGAGGATGGGGGGAGATGATAGGGGGGTTGCTGGTGAGTGCTCAGCACCCACCATTTTTTTCCCATGGGTGCTCAGCCTCAGAGTCAGCGCCTATGGGTGGAAGAACAAAGAATAGATCCAGAACTCCTGACTCTGCTACTCTAATCACAGGACCATGCTGCCCCCCAGCTAAGAGGAAAAAGTCAATATTGCATAGGTTCACTTATTTTTTCATGCTACCAGGACCCCATTGGTCTAGGTGTTGTACAAAGACAGAACAAAAAGACAGTCCCTGCCCCAAAGAACTTTCAATTTAAGTGTAAGACAAGAGCCGACAGATGGTGGAGCACAAGGAAATGATGAGAATATTGGTCACTATGATATGCAGTGGTATCTGTATACCAGCAGCCTAACCTTTGTCAAGTTTTTTTGTAGGCGTCATGGAAAAGAGGAGTTTTGACCAGGGATTTGAAGGATAATGAGGTAGCTTTGTGGATGTTTAGGGAGAAGGCCCCTGTGACACTGAGCCAGCAAAGGTTAAGCAACTAGCAGGCTGATAGAACTAAAAGCAACCTTTTAAGGACATAGTAGAAAAATAATGAAATGGTAAACAGGGCCATTCCTTGAAGATAGTTAGCAAATCCATGTTAAATAGACTAGAGTTCTTGAAATTTAAGTCTGTATTGTTAGACAATCAGAAGTAGATACTGATTGTATTTGTCTGTGTTTACCTATATCTTGTTAGAAGTTTAGAGATATAAAGGGGATATTAACATTTAGATGAAACTTGTAGTGTAATAAAATCATTGTGTTTATTTCTCTTTGAAGTTTGTAGTAAACTATCTATGAACTGTTTGAATGGTTAATTGCCTTATGGTTTATCAGTGTAACTAGTTATCAGTGTATGCCTAGGAAATAGAGATTTACTTCAAAACAACAATGTACATTACCTATTCTTCATCCAAGGAATACCTGCTGTGAACATTTGCTGACAAGAGGCTAATCAGCTGAGCTTTGGCTATACAGACGCTCCCTGACTTACGCTAGTGTTCCATTACGGAACGCCTTACGTAAGTTGAATTTTGCGTAAGTCGGGGACGTATACCCGACAATTATGCAAAAAGAAAAAAAAGCTTACGGAACTTTTTCCATAAGTGCGGGTTTGCATAAGTCGGGTTTGCGTAACCCGGGGAGAGTCTGTAAAGGGACTTTGGGGACTGATCCTTACTATCTCAGATCTGCTTAAACTTTGTCATGGGAAGTTCAAGTTGCAGGATTGAGGTCTCCAGGTCTACTCTGAATTAGCCCTGCAATTTCTCATGGAAGAATTTGAACAAACTCTGCACCTGAACTGCTTATTGGACTATAACCTATTGAACTGATTCTGGAAGGACTTTTACAAATCAGCAATTTCACCATCTCTGCTGATAAAACTGACCTAAGAACTTTACTCATATCTGTATGGATAATCTTTAACCATAGTAAATCTTTTCTTTTTTTAATAAATTTTAGATTAAATTCATAAGAATTGGCTGTAAGTATGTATTTGGGTAAGATCTGAAATATTCATTGACCTGGTGGATAATGCATCCGGTCTCTTGGGATTGGTAGAACTTTATATATGGTGAATAAGGTTTTAAATAACCCTCACTATATAGACTTGGCTGTCTGGGTAGGAGCCAAAGGCTGGATTGCTTAAAGGGAACTGTATTTTGGCTTCTTGGTAATCAGCGAGGTAGTACAGAAGCTGTTTTGTTACTGGCTTGGTGAATTTAATTATAAGATTCACCAGATCTGGGGATCGTCTGCCCTACTCTTTGTAGTTTGCCCTAACTGAGCATTCTCAGTATAGCCCTTCCAGCGACCATGGTCACAGCCTCCCATGCACATAGGGTCGCATGGGAGAAAGCACAAAGGTGTTTGTTTTAAAATTCAGCAAGTGGGCAGTGGAGGCTGACATCATGAGGTGATCAAAGGCTAGCATTGACTGCTCCACTGCCAATGAGATGATAAGTAGGGTGAGAAATGAAATTGAAGTGAAGTAGGACCCACTGTCTGGAGTGACTCACAAGCTGGAATACCAACCTCAGGGCAGACTGTTAAGAAACAGGGCAGAAACCCTAAACTGGTTGTGCGTTCTGTAATTAGAGTTCACCAACCAAGTAACAAGTGGTGTAAAGTGGTAGATAATAGTGAAGGGCAGTGTCCTGATGTAGGCTCTCATAGCTGTGAGTAACTCCAGATATCATTTTGGAAGCTGTTCGAAGGGGTGGAGTGAACAGGGTACTTAGACGGGCCGGGAAGATGCAAGGAATGTTTGGAGACAGCATGGCAAGCAGTTCTGTATCAGCTGCAGGAGGTGGGGTGCCCGCATATATTCTGCCTGCACACTTCAACATCTCCATTTGCTTTTCCATCACTTTTATCATCCGCTCCTGACCCATTAAAATTCGCTCCTGGCTCTCCTTCCTGTCCTGCCTGTCTGTTTTATGATGTTCATTTACAGTCTCTCTCCATGCCCTGTGTTCTTGTTTTTCTGCATCTGAGGATTGGAGCACCTCTCAAAACAGCTCCTGCTCAGTCACTTCCTTATCTGGCGGAGGTGCTCCGCCCATGTGTAGGGGGTTCCCCTGAAGGCCACATCTGCAGAAGCACAAGAAACAATAAATAGAAGCATGATGGTTAGTGCACTCACAGCATTGAATCATAGTAAAATACACCTCTTTTAACATACAAATCAGTTTCTCATTGTCCCTTGACAAGCACACAGCTTGGTAAACATCCTAAACATGGTGAGTTTGGCCCGAAGGTGGGCGCTCATGATGGGACAGAGGGTGTAGGTGTTTTTTTAAGGTGATCACTGCAAGCGACCAGGGACAAAATTGTAAATGCTGCCAACATTTTCCACAGGCGGGGGTCATTGAAGCCAATATCTCATTCTTGAGGGTATGCAAAGATGCAAGGGTGCATCTCCTGCATGTGTGGGCTTCAGACCCAGTCCCTATGCTGCTCACCTATGTGCTGCTTTGGTTGCCAATTGGTGTGGGAAAGTTTCCTACCATGGGGGAAGGAACAAAGCAGCTCTCCCAAGGAAACTTGGGTAGAGCATTGATGAGTACCTCCAGGAAAGTTTCCTAGAGATCTCTCTGGAGGATTCCCGTGAAATCTTGGTGTGCATCAACACACGGTTCTGCCCCACTCTGTAGCTGCACAGGGGAATGTGAAGCACACTCAAACACAGCTAGTCATGTACATTTCTATCCCTTCAACCACTTCTTGCATATAACAAAGCAAAGGACAGCTCTACCTCATATAACCGAGCAGCATTAACTCAAAAACATCATGTGACGTTGTGCAGTCTATATGATTTTGTAAAAACATAAGTAAATATAATGTAATTGGAATAGTTTTATAAAAACATGATAATAAGTGAGTATAATGTAACTGGAATATGCTTCATGCAAAAGGTATCATCACAAAGCTTATAATCTACTGAGAGTGATCATCCTATTTGTATAAATGTATCACTCTTGTATCTAAAACTAGAAGTATAAAATATAACTTTGAGGGCCCATTGTAATTATGCAAAGTGTGGGCCATTGATGGTGGTTTGGAATCTTGATGACTCCCATTAACCAGAGCCATTGTCTGCAGATGGCTGTATTTACCTGTGAGTCTTCCTGTATATGTGTGTGCTGGCAAGTGAGTAATGCAGCCTTGCAGTGACATGTGATCATGTCACCTGAACTGGAATCCATCTTTAACCTGGTGCTTTTCCAGTGAGGGGTGGGGGAACCCAGAGGGACAAAGGATTCCCGCCTTATGCAAAAGATATATAAAGGGGTGGAAGAGAACAGAGAGGGAGAGAAGCCATCATGAAGAATCCCCTAGCTATCACCTGAGCTGGAACAAGAGCTGTACCAGGGGAAAGAATTGTGCCCAGGCCTGGAAGGTGTCCAGTCTGAGAAAAACTTACTGAAGCATCTCTGAGGGTGAGATTATCTGTATTCAGTTTGATTAGACATAGATTTGCGCATTTTATTTTATTTTGCTGGGTAACTTGCTTTGTTCTATCTGTTACTACTTGAAATCACTTAAATCCTACTATCTGTATTTAATAAAATCACTTTCTACTTATTAATTAACTCAGAGTATGTATTAATACTTGGGGGAGCAAACAGCTGTGCATATCTCTCTATCAGTGTTATAGAGGGCGAACAATTTATGAGTTTACCCTGTATATGCTTTATACAGGGTAAAACGGATTTATTTGGGTTTAGACCCCATTGGGAATTGGGCATCTGAGTGCTAAGGGCAAGCACACTTCTGTGAGCTGTTCTCAGGTAAACCTGCAGCTTTGAGACAGGTTATTCAGACTCTGGGTCTGTGCTGGAGCAAATGGGTGTGTCTGGCTTCAGCAAGACAGGGTGCTTGAGCCACCGGTAGCTGGCAGGGAGAACAGGAACAGAAGTAGTCTTTGCACATCAGCTGGCAGCTCCCAAGTGGGTTTCTGTGATCCAACCCGTCACACATCACTTACCAGAGCTCCCCTCTCCTGCATCATGTGTGCCAGAGATGGAGTGCTGGGACTGACTCGAACCCTCCTGGGTTGAGAAGAGGTCCTGGCTCGCCACAGTACCGGACGATCCTGTCACCTGTCCCATCTTGTCCTCCAACTTTCCTCGGGGTTGAGTCCGCTGTCTCCAGTCCCTCCAAAGTATCCATGGGGCTGTTGGCAGTAGAGGTGGAATCGCTGTTGAGGATGGCATCAGCTCCTTGTAGAAGCAGCAGGTCTTTGGCGCAGCACCAGAGCAATGGTTTGACTCCCTTGCCTTCTGGTATGCCTACCTCAGCTCCTTTATCTTTGTACAGCACTGATGCGTGTCCTGTTAGTAGCCCGTCTCCAACGGGCCACGAGAAATCTGACCATAGGTATCGAAGTTCCTATGGCTGGAGCGGTGCTGGGACTGCACAGCCTCTTCTCCCCACAGTGCCAGCAGATCCAACAACTCAGGTGTGCTCCAAGTGAGAGAGCGTTTGCTGCATGGAGCTGCCATGGTCAGCGGGGAAGATGCGATGTGAGCTCTCCATGCTGAGCAAGTGGAATTTCAAAAATTCCCAGGCATTTAAAGGGGGAGGGGCGAATGCCTGTGTAACTGGATGAAGGGCAGCAGAGTTCAAACTGCTGACCAGAGTAGTCAGGATGGGCATTGTGGGATATCTCCTGGAGGCCATTTAAAGTGACATAACCAAGCACAGTGTCTACACTTACACGTTGTCAATCTAACTTTGCTGCAAAAAGCTCTATGTTCCTCATCGAGGTGGCTTTATTTTGTTGGCGGAAGTAGTTTTGTAGAGTGTACACCTCCAGAGTTTTGTCAACAAAAGCTGACTTTTATCAACAAAACTCTGTAGTGTAGACAAGGCCTCAGACACGAGTTCAGCACATAACACAAATGGGTGTCCTAATCCAAAATGGAAGTTACAATATAAAATGGATCTCACTATTTGGCCCAGACGTATTCCATGCTGTCACACCTTCATCTGTAAGTCTCCCCCAACCACGTCTCCTTCCACCATAAAAAGGGGCAACCAGGAAAGGAGGGAGAGATTTTGCAGCCAAAAGTGCCACAGCTTCTCCCTCTGGTAGAACTCCTGTAGTTTGCCAGAGAGGAGTCATGGTCTGACAGACCACCTGTTGGAATTATTATTGTTTGTGTAGGGTATTACCATGGCACTCATTTAACCATAAATTCCTTTATTAAATCCAAAGGCTGAATGATATTTATACAATTGCTCTAAACATCCCTAAAAAGCCTAAATAACAAGCAATTCACTACATCCAAACAGTAACAAAATACTTATAAGCATCTGATCAAGACACTTAGAAACAGGCTAAACTCAGGGGTGTTTAGACCCATATTAGTTGACTCTAACTTGGTCAGGCAGGTATTAGCAATGAACCCTTTAAGAATTTACCTTGTTATATGTGTTAACAAACAAGGGCCGAGGGATGTGCTGACCGCCGGTTCCCACAGCCCCCATTGGCCTGGAACGGTGAACCGCGGACAGTGGGAGCTATGATCGGTCGAACCTGAGGACGCTGCAGGTAAACAAACCGTCCCGGCCCGCCAGCGGATTTCCCTGACGGGCCGCGTGCCAAAGGTTGCCGATCCCTGGCGTAGAGCCATGGTCGACCTACAGAGGTTGACACAGTGCGAGAGCAGACACTGAATGCCTGACAGTGACTGCTTCTGTAATATGG
Organism: Platysternon megacephalum; assembly: GCA_003942145.1. Classification (NCBI taxonomy): domain Eukaryota; kingdom Metazoa; phylum Chordata; order Testudines; family Platysternidae; genus Platysternon; species Platysternon megacephalum. The sequence goes on along the minus strand of QXTE01000115.1, from coordinate 5,247,713 downwards.
TAACTGATTCGGAATTCACAAGTTGTCAGACTTCAGAAGTTGTCAGTTATTTGACTGAAGATGAAGAAGCTAAACAAATCAAATATCAAAAGATATTACAAAATTTTACTTTATTCTTTCTACTTGGTTCCTACCAGTTATTTCCGCTTCTGCAAAAGATGTATGAACCTCATTTGCTTCAGTAATTTGTTTCTGCCCCCCCCCCCATATAACACATTCTGCCTATCCTAAATCAATGAGTTATTTGTTCTGTTGATGAAGATCCTGTAGTGAAGCTTGAGTATTGGGTAATACTTCAGAGTGATATACATCGCAGCTGCAGGATTCTCCACCCTGGGGTGCTCATTCAGTCCCATCAGATGGGTTGCCTAGAGACTAACGCAGGGGTCTGGAAGTCAGGACTATCATCCACATTACATGGTCAAAGATCAATCAAATCCCTATGTGCTAGGTGCATACTGGTGACTGGGGGAGTCTGAAAACTTGGTTCCTTGGATGGTAAGTACCTGTTTCCATGATTGTTTCATCATCATGAGCCTGGTCCCAGGCAGCACTGAAAAGCCACAAGGCTGAGGCTGGGGCTAGGAGCTGCCCAACACCTAGAGGAAGGGTGGGACAAAAACTCATAAAGAAGGAAGGCAGCGTCCAGCGGCCCTTTACATGCTTATGTCCCTACTGTTATATCCGTCGTCACACAAGGGGCCTTGCTCGCATTTGGGGCAGCGACGAGGAGAGCACAGGAAATCAGACCAATGATACCTGTAGGCTGGGAAGCGCTCTCCTGGTGATTCCCAGCCTGGTTAAATAAAACCCATGGAAGGGACCTGGCCAACTATTGGGCGGGGGCAGGAGAGGAGCGGAAGTTGTAGCCGCAGCTGGATGAACCTCATTTGCGGGAGCTAGGACAGGAGGCCTCCCCCGTTTGTGACAGTCCCCAGCCGGCGGCGGGAACGAGGCAATACCTGCCAGGATGAGTGGTTTGCCCCCCGCCCCCAGGAGGGAGGAGACCTCCCCGCCCTCTCAACTATCACGTGGGAAAACAAACGCTGCGGCTGCTGCCCTGCCCTGCCCCTGTGGCCCGGCGGAGCGCGGGCGGGCCGCGTGCAGCACCATGAAGATGCATTTCAGCATCCCCGTCTCGGAGCAGCTGCTGGAGAAGTTCGGGGGCCGCTACGTGGTTGAGTATCTGGGCTGCCCGGCGCTAGGGCTGGGGGGCCGCGCCGCCGCGGGATCCCGGCTCCCGGGCAGCGCTGTTATGGCTCGGGGCGGACGGGAGCGTCTGAGCGGGGAGGGGAGCTGAGCTGTGTGGGGAGTCGGGTATGGGGGGCTTGTGCAGGCAGGGGAGCTGTGTGGGGAGGCAGGGGAATGGGGGGCTGTGTGGGGAGGCAGGGGAATGGGGGGCGGGAGGGCTGTGGAGGAGGAGGATGGGGGTGCTGTGTAGGTAGGGGAGCCGGGAGGTGTCTGTGCAGGCAGGGGAGCTGTGTGGGGAGGCAGGGGAGCTGTGTAGGGAGGCAGGGGAATTGGGGGAGGGAGGGCTGTAGAGGAGGAGGATGGGGGTGCTGTGTAGGTAGGGGAGCCGGGAGGTGTCTGTGCAGGCAGGGGAGCTGATGCCCCTTGGGTGTATTTTCAGCTGTATTCTGTGTACCTGGAAGGCTTCCTCTTCTGCAAGGTGCGCTACAGCCAGCTACACCATTGGAACGATCAGGTGAGAGACTCCAGACCAACCCCCTTCTCACTCTCCCCTGCCAGCCTCAGCTAGGGGAACTTCCATCAAATGGCCAGCAAATGCCCCATTGAAATGAGGAGAGACAAGGTGGGCGAGAGCGTATCTTTTACTGCACCAACTTCTGTTGGTGAAAGAGACGAGCTTTTGAGCTTCACAGAGCTCTTCTTCACCTCATTGAAATGAACGCAGGCTGAGCTCCTGTAATGTTGCCTGTGGATGGTAATGAGCTTTTTCTTGTGTAGTACCTGAAGTGGGAGGGAGATACATAAAAGTCTGGATGCTGTGGAGTGAGTATGTTGTCATATTTGTTGTTACAGACATTTTTAAGGTGCCCAGCACCATAGGGAGTGGAAACTCTGAAGCAAATCACAGAGAAATATTGAGAGGAGGGGTGTCGGGAAATACAATATGCTGGGAATTTATATTAGTGTCAAAGAAGAGCTATTTTTTAATTTTGGGTAATGGAGATGGAATTTTTTGGCTGTCCCCCATTTACTTTGCACTTAAACAGGTAATATGAAGTATGAATTGGAGGTGATTACAAATCTAATGCTTCTTTGGTAAACTCTTCACCCTTTGTAAGCAGTTTGATTTCATTTTTTTCCTCCTACTTTTCCAGTTATTTTCATGGCATTTCTTTGGCTTTTATTGTGCATACCCCAGGCATGCTGGTCTGAGCTATATGCAAGAGATGAGATCTTCCCCCCCCCCCTTTTCTTTGCAAAATATTTTCCATTTTTCCCATAATACTCCTCAGTGAAGGTTTAAGGTGTTTCCTTATTGAGACCTGGCAACATCTGAAAGCTATGAAAGGGGAATTGAGTAATGGTCATGTACCCAGTATTCCGGGGAACAGGTTTCACACAGTTATTTTTAGTATCATTGACTGCAAGAAGTTTGATCTGTTTTTGGGACATCCGAAACTATTGCAGCATTCCTCTCTGAGTCATAAATAACACTAGAGCCTCTTTTAGTCTCTGTCTATGCTCTGTCTATGCTAGAGTTGCTTGGAAGGTGCTAACATTGTTTTGAGTTTAAGTATATAGGTTCCAACTATGTATGCTGGGGCCAAGGTCCTGCTGTTAACACACCTCTGGACTGTGTGAGTCAGAGTCGTAGGAAAGATGATCTTGTAAATAGGGCATTGGACTGGGATTGAGGAGACCTGGGTTCAATTTCTAACTTGACTACAGGCACACTGTGATCTTGGACATGTCAATTAATCTACCTTCTTCCTCAGTTACTTATCTGTAACATGGGAATAATTACTTCCCTGCCTCACGGGGTTGGTGTGAAGATAAAATCCCCATTAATGATAGTGGGAGCTTTATAAATACCTAGAGAGGTTTATCACATAATTTTCAGATAACAGTAAGTGTTACGGATAATTACATAACAAGCTCTTTTGTATTGTGTACAACCTGTTGATCTTCATTAGTGTATTCTTCTGGATCACCCATTCTCTGATCCAGTAACAAATATGAAATAGTAAAGGGGTACTACAGGAGGGTGTAATAGATTTATATTTATATTTATATATTGGCTGAGCAGTGAAAGACATATCAAATAGCTGGATTATTTCCATCAGTCTTACATTTTTACATCCATAAGTGTCCAGATCACTTATGTTTAATAGCGTCCCAAGGAAGCCACTATGCTTAACAATTCTAACAGCAGACTGGAAATAGCAGTAGAAAATGTACTGCAGAGGTCAGTCCAGTACTGGTGATAGGTGGACTGGATAATCTATTCCAGAAATTCTCAAACTGTAGTCTGTGGAAACCTCCACGTTAACATCATGCTGGTTCCCTCCTCCTCTCCAGCTGCTATATTGCATGAAGACAGCTGCAAATACATAGAAAAGGGCCACTAGGGAAGTATTGTAAGTAGGGCTGTCAAACAATTAAAAATAATTAATCGTGATTAATCGTGCTGTTAAATAATAATAGAATAACATTTATATAAATATTTTTGGATATTTTCCACATTTTCAAATATGTTGATTTCAATTACAACACAGAATACAGTGCAGAATACAGTGTACAGTGCTCACTTTATATTTATTTTTATTATAAATATTTGTACTGTAAAAATAAAAAATAGTACACCTCTACCCCGATATAAAGTGACCCGATATAACACGAATTCGGATATAACGCAGTAAAGCAGTGCTCTGGGGGTGGTGGGGCTGCACACTCTGGCGGATCAAAGCAAGTTCGATATAACGCAGTTTCACCTATAACGCGGTAAGATTTTTTTGGTTCCCGAGGACAGCGTTATATCGGGGTAGAGGTGTATTTTTCAGTTCACTTAATACAAGTACTGTAATGCAGTCTCTTTATCATGAAAGTTGAACTTACAAATGTAGAGTTATATACAAAAAATAACTGCATGCAAATAAAACAACGTAGGCTCTAAAGTTTTACAAGTCCACTCAGTCCTACTTCTTGTTCAGCCAATCGCTCAGACAAACAAGTTTGTTTACATTTGCAGGAGATAATGTTGCCCGCTTCTTGTTTATAATATCACCTGAAAGTGATAACAGGGGTTTGCATGGCACTGTGGTAGCGGGCGTTGCAAGATATTTACTTGCCAGATGCTCTAAAGATTCATATGTCCCTTCATGCTTCAACCACCATTCCAGAGGAGATGTGTTCATGCTGATGATGGTTTCTGCTCAATAATGATCCAAAGCAGTGCAGACCAACACATGTTCATTTTCATCATCTGAGTCAGATGTCACCAGCAGAAGGTTGATTTTCTTTTTGGGGGGTTTAGGTTCTGTAGTTTCCGCATCAGAATGTTGCTCTTTTAAGACTTCTGAAAGCATGCTCCACACCCCATCCCTCTCATATTTTTGGAAGACACTTCAGAGTCTTAAACCTTGGGTCGAGTGCTGTAGCTATCTTTAGAAATCTCACATTGGTACCTTCTTTGCATTTTGTCATATCTGCAGTGAAAGTGTTCTTAAAATGAACAACATGCTGGGTCATCGTCCGAGACTGCTATAACATGAAATATATGGCAAAGTGTGGGTAAAACACAGAGCAGGAGGCATACAATTCTCCCCCGAGGAGTTCAGTCACAAATTTAATTAACACATTTTTTTAACAAGAGTCTTTGGCCACCATTCCAGAGGACATGCTTCCATGCTGAAGCATGTCCTCTGGAATGGTGGCCCAAGCATGAATGGGCATATGAATGTTTAGAATATCTGGCANTTTGGCCACCATTCCAGAGGACATGCTTCCATGCTGAAGTATGTCCTCTGGAATGGTGGCCCAAGCATGAATGGGCATATGAATGTTTAGAATATCTGGCACGTAAATACCTTGCAATGCCAGCTACAAAAGTGCCATGCAAATGTCTGTTCTCACTTTCAGGTGATATTGTAAATAAGAAGTGGGCAGCATTATCTCCCATAAATGTAAACAAACTTGTTTCTCTTAGCGATTGGCTGCACAAGAAGTAGGACTGAGTGGACTTGTAGGCTCTAAAGTTTTACATTGTTTTGTTTTGAGTGCAGTTATGTAACAAAAAAATCTACCTTTGTAAGTTGCGCTTTCACGATAAAGAGATTGCACTATGGTACTTGTATGAGGTGAATTGAAAAATGCTATTTTATCAAAATAATATAAAGTGAGCATTGTACACTTTTTGTATTCTGTATTGTAATTGAAACCAATATATTTGAAAATGTAGAAAAACATCCAAAATATTTAATAGATTTCAATTGATATTCTATTGTTTAACAGTGCGTTTAAAACTGCAATTAATCACGATTAATTTTTTTAATTGCAATTAACTTTTTTAAGTTAATTGGGTGAGTTAACTGCGATTTAATTGACAGCCCTAATTGTAAGCAATCATTTCACTTGAGACAGGGATGTTACGCGATTATGAAGGATCAGGGAGGTGGTCTTCATGATTGTAAATGGGATGTGGTGTCCGAGACAATCTCTGTGTTAAAGTGGTCCATTTTGATACTACAATGATTCATGCTTCTTTCTTTTTATTTAAGTAGATGTAACCCAATACATGTCTTCTCTTTAGCTAGTCCAACTAAGTCTTCCTTTAGTGTCCAACTTAAGTAATAATTTCTAAGAACAAAAAGGCAGAATTTTGTTCTGGATACAGTTTCCACAAAACTTTAAAATCTTTTATTTCACCTCTTGCCAGATTTCTTTTCTGTCTTATATGGGTTTCATGAGTCCACTCTTCAATCATGTCAGCATTTTGAATAGATTTTCTCTGCATGTCCAAAATTTTCAAGCTTGGATGCCCTCAATTGAAGCTCCTAAATCTATATTTAGGCACCTGTATAAGTGGCCTTTTTTTTCCAGAGTTAGTGAGTATTTGTAACTCAGACTTCAGTAGGAATTGAGGGTACTTATATTTCTGAAAAGCAGACCACATAGATCTTGATTCTGCAACGTGTTTGTCAAGCACTTAGTCAGTGGGGCTTTGTGTGGGTGCAGGAATGTGCATGAGTTGATTTAATTGCACGATTGGGGACTTATTTAAGTACTTTTCTCCAGGCTTCTCAAGCTTAGAAAATGTGGGCCCTAAGCTTTAAAATGTCAGCCTTTGTTTCTAGGGGATATGCTAATAAGCAATATAGCCAGAAGAACAGTTTGTTTTTCAGACTTGCGAGTATTTATCCCAGTGGTTCTCAACCTACAGCCCAATCAGCACACAGCTGTGGCCCTTGTGACATCCTTAGTCCCATACAAGTAGTGTGTATATATATATTGTGTGGATGTGGCTCACAATAGTAAATAGGTTGAGAACCACTGGCTTATCCAGTGCCCAAATTAAGGATTTGATGAGTTCTGGCTCACTTCCCCCCACTTTCCAATGACTTGAAGAGGCTTTTCTGATATGAATGCTTGTCAAATACCTTTTCTCTCTGTAAAATGAGTTTTGATGCCTCCGTTCCTTGGATTCATTCTTGGTTTTGCTCTTTATTCCCTGAGTGCCACATTGAAACAAAGCAGGCTTGGGGAGACTGGATGACTCCAAAGATTGGTCGTGGGCTATAGAAACTTTTATATCTAGGTCACCAGTTCAAATCCAGCTCTAGTGGTAATGCTTTAAAGTTATTGTCTGACTGGTTATCTCAATCCTAGTCCCAGAGGACACCTGTCCCATGACAAAAACCATAACCAAGTACTTTTGTTGGCCATCTTGGCAGAGAGCCCAAGGACCAAAATGAGCCTGAAGAATGAATTATGTCTTAGCATCCCTGGAACAGAGTTTGGAGCTATATTAACATCATAGTGTGGAAAAGGTTGTAGAACTGAGGACTATGCTATATCTGTTCAGATATTAAACAGAAAACTTAATTTCTAGGGCTGGCACTTGTTGCCTTTCAGCCTCAGAAAACGCACATGCGTACACAGACTCAAGGAGAGCGGGATGCTCTCAGTGGTGCTACTTAAGTAGACAAATGAACAGTTACAGTGACACAGATAAACAGTATCACTAAAACAACTGGATTATTTCAGAACTACTTTTGCGGGGGGGGGTGTCTTATTTACTGTCAAAGTTGCCTCTAGTTTTGTAAGCAGGAGCACATGGCTCTATCCTCTGCCATCATCACTGGGTTAACTGCATCTCTCACCTTTCTGGGTCTCTTTGAGGGCACTCCCTCTCAAGTCTTGGGCTTCTAGTGGTTTCTGTCTCAGGTTGTAATCATGCGACTCTCCCACTTTCAAGCTAGTACCTAGCAGCAGTCCCTTGTGATCAGCTGTGATTATCTCATTAGGTCTGACTTAGGCTCAGCCCTGAAGTTCTATGACAGTGGTGTCCAAAAACCAAACAGTCTGATTAGAGCAAAGTGTTATTTATTTAGAACAAAAACATTTCTGAGAAAACCAATCTTAAACAATAAACCTGTCTATACACAGGCCTGCCTTTCCCTAAGGTTTACCATTCCCGGGATCTGTGAATGTCCAACTCCATCTGTAAAGTCTCTCACTGTGTCAGCCTGTCTCCCAACAGCTTCTGAAAATTCAGAAGCCTGAGAAGGGCTTTTTAATTGTTTAGTGCAGGATGGAGAAAAAATTTAAAGTCAAATTAATTTTAAAAAATCTGTTTAAAATTGACAATCATATTTAGGCCTCAACTTATTATACTATATTAAAATAATTCAAATTAAATAAAAGAAAATTCAAGCAGTATATGTTTACTACCCAAGTTTTAAAGAGAGTCAAACCACTGAACTGGTGGAAGTCACTGGCTAATCACCTGGAAGCAGAGTTGGTTGAAGTGCTAAACTAGCTTTTAGAGAGATAAGATACGTGAGGTAATATCTTCTATTGGACCAAGAACTGTTGGTGAGAGTGAGAGAAACTTTCAAGCTACACAGAGCTTTGTGTAGCTCGAAAGCTTGTCTCTCTCTCACCAACAGAATTTAGTCCAATAAAAGATATTACCTCACCCACCTTCTCTCTCTATTATCCTGGAACTAACACAGCTATAACACTGCATAAACCGGCTTTTGACAACAGGTGCAGAGAACCTGTTTTCTTTATTTCAGTTTATTCAGTTAGTTCAGTTCAATGACTAGTTCATTCAAAGTTGAGAAACCAATTGGGAGTTGAAAAGGCAGTAAAGCTTGTTTTCACTTTCAATCTGTGACTAAAAACTATGGGTGAGAGGATTAGATCTACTATTTCCAAAATCTTGAAGGACATGGTCACCAGAAATAATTAGTTCTATATGAGCAGCAAAGAATCCTGTGGCACCTTATAGACTAACAGACGTTTTGCAGCATGAGCTTTCGTGGGTGAATACCCGAAGTATTCACCCACGAAAGCTCATGCTGCAAAACGTCTGTTAGTCTATAAGGTGCCACAGGATTCTTTGCTGCTTTTACAGATCCAGACTAACATGGCTACCCCTCTGATACAGTTCTATATGCTAACTATAGAGAATATTTCCTTTGTTTCCATAAAGCAGTTACTTTTAAATGTAAATCATATTTTGATAAACTCTTTCTTATGATGTACTCAGCGCATTTAAGGTAGCTTTTATTTAATTAACAAAAACAGTTTTAAAATGTCCAGTTTTGTGCATTTTAATTGAATTCCAAATTTTCATCAAGTGCAGCTTGACACATATCACAAGTAAAAAAAAATTAATCATCTAGTAAGCAAGAAATGCCTCATTTGTCATTTTCTAACAATAAAAATATAAAAAATAAGAATCTGAAAAATGTATGTTAAGCTATATAATTGCGTGTGTGTGTGTAATATATAGTGAATCCTTCCAGTTAGCAAAATGTAGTACCAAATTATATCAACCATTATCACACTTTCTCTCTTTCGGAAAATATTTTAAAAGTACCAATTCAAAACAAGGTAGAAAGCCTGGATTTAAATAATTGATTTGTGCTTGCTGATTTAAATCATTATTAAAATCAGTGATTTAAATTTAAATCAGTCCATTCTGTTCATTTTTCTTTAGTTCTCTTTGTTCCCAGCATTGGTAGAACAAGCTGTCACTTTGGCCTGGTGCTGGGAAGTATGCCATTGTCCTGTAATTGCTTCCCCAATGTTTGCTGGGAGGTTGTTACTGTGTTGCATCCCTGCTTGTTCTTTTCCCTATCCTATTAAGTTAGAACAGTACATTCATACGGGAAAGCCTTATAATCCAACGTACAATAGCATCACCTCACTGACCAGGTCATACAGTATTCAAAAAATTAATATACTACTTATTTCATAATGTCTCCACATCCGCCACAATAAATATTCATGCTTCTGGTCATAATTCAACCACTGAACGGCATGAGTCCAGGGGAGTGCGCAGGAATTTAAATTTTACCGCTTTCGGGGGAGGGCGGGGAACACCGGTGGGGGATGCAGAACTCCTCCGGCGGGGGGAGGGCGAGCAAACTCCTCCGGCCCCGGTGAGGGGTGCAGAACTCCTCCTGCTCCTAGGCTGCGGTGGGGAGAGGGAAACAGCTCCTCTCCCAGGGGCTGCGGTGGGGAGAGGGAACTCCTCCTGCTCCTGGGCTGTGGTGGGGAGAGCAGAACTCCTTCGGCCCCAGGGCTGCGGTGAGGAGAGCACTTTCCCCGCCGCAGCCCCAGGGAGAGGAGCTCTCGCTCGCTCTCCTCGCAGCAGCCCAGGAGCAGGAGGAGTTCTGCATCCCCTGCTGATTATTGGGTGGGGGTGGGGAGGACGGGACAGCTGAGCCACTGCTGGCTTTGCCTTGCGCACACCCCTGCATGGGTCAGAAAGAAACTTCCTCTATGGGCATACTATTGCATAATTGTTCACTACAGCTTTCCTTGAACAGTTCTCTGAAGCATCTAGTTCTGGCCACTGTCAGAGACATGATACTGGGTTAGTTGGACTGCTGGTCTGATCCAGTGCAGCAATTCCTAAGTACTGTGTTACCCCATCTCTAGAAACTCCTTTCCTCAGACTGTCTCACTCTTTAGTTCATTTTTGCCTATGACACTGAACCTCACTTTTTTTTCCCTGTTTGTGCATCTTTCCATTCGCCATTACTGCAAGTAATGTACTTGCATCTTTACCATTTTTAATTTTCCTTTCCTTTCTATCTGTAGGGGCTGTTGTATTCTGTATAAAGTGTTCCCTGAATTTCTCCACACAAATCATTATCAAAATCTTTAAAGGGAGGGTGCCAAGTAAATATTGATGTGCTTTTAATGTAAAGCACTAACTACACTAACCCAAAAAAAGTCTGATTTGAAGAACTCCGGCTGATAGGATTATATTAGTAGATGTCAACTGTCTCCTTCATTCAAATATTTGAGTCTTAGGAAAAATAAGCTCCATTATAAAAGTATGGGAGACTGAACATACTTTTTTGTTTTGAAAAGGAGAGCTTTATTGCAAATTGTTTGGGAAGATTGAAATAGCTGATGGATTTCATTATTACAAAACACTTCTATTTTGATGGGGGTTGTGGTGGCTAAATTCTCCTTACTTTCCAACTTTGAAAAACTGTGGTGTTAACAAATGATTTTTTAGATTTGGGTGACTATTCAGAAGCAGATGAAAATAGTATGCTGCTTGTCCCTTTCTAGACAAATATTAGAATAACACACCTATGACAACCTGCAAGAAGTTATAAAGCCAAGAAGAAAAAGCCGCTAGGTGTCATAATTGTCTGAATGTTCATTGTTGACTCATTTCCAGGCACTAAATGTACAAAGAGTCACTTCTGAAATGGTAACAATTAGTCTGAAGACAAAAGCATAATGTTGATTGATTCTAAACACTGTACCAGCATTCACTGAGTCAGTCTAGGAACAGCCATGATTTTAATGAACAGCTGTTTGGAAAATTATTCTAAAAATCAATTAATCACAAAAGTAATTAGTCATAAAGGATTTAATGATTAAAATAAATTTGTTTTTCAATTTTGTGTACTCATAGCAGACTAATTTTATATTTTGGGTTTGTTAGGCATCTACATATACAAATATTTTTATTAGCATATGAAACATGTTTAAATACACTTTAAAATTAGGAGCCCCTTTCTGTACACTTCATCCAAACTGTATTTAAAAGTACAACTCCCTTAATCCCTCTTTATGGACAGTTTGACCCCTTTCTAACTCCTTTTAGTAATGCTGCTCTGACTATTATTTCCAGGGTAGAAATCTTATCTCAAATGCCCCATCTGCCCTAGGCTTTTACCATATAATGGAACGTGGCTGTGGCTGAAATAGTTGGTTTAGACAGCGTGGGTGGGGCTAAACACTTCATTTAAAAACACCCCCACAAGATTAGATAATTCCAGCCACTTACTTTTGAAACAAGCGACCGTTTTCCGTGGAGGAGGAGCATTTTTGTGGATGGATGGAAAAGAAACAATACTCCCTGCTTTGTATGTCTTGGGCCAGATGAATGGAGGGTTTCACCATTAGGTGGATTCCACAGGGTAGTGTTGTAGCTCTGTTAATCCCAGGATATTAGAGAGACAAGGTGAGTGAGTTAATATCTTTTATTGGACTAAATTCTGTTGGTGAAAGACACAAGCTTTTGAGCTACACAGAGCTTATCTACAAGTCTGGGAAAGATACTCAGATGGTATATCAACACTGCAAAAAAAGATGAGTGGCATGGCCAAAGCTGGCCTGGGTCAGCTGACTTGGGTTAGCGGAGCTTGGGCTGCAGAGCTGTAAAATTGCAGTGTACACATTCAGGCTCGAGCTGGAGCCTGGGCTCTGAGACCCTTTCCCTTGCAGCGTCTCAGAGCCCAGGCTCCAGCCCAAGCCCAAACATCTACACTGCAGTTTTCAGTTAGCCCTGAAACCCGAGTCCTACTAGCTCAACTCAGCTGACCTGAGGGTGCACTCAGTTCATGATTTCAAGCTTTCCTCCACAAGCAAGAGAATTAGAAACTTTTATTTTTAAGTGAAAGCTGAGCATTTCACATTCATGTGACTCTAGGAGCTGGGGCTTCAAGAAAAAATGCCAAGCATCACCGGATTTTGGATAATATCACAGAGTTGGCAACATTGTAAATTGTAACTTTAAAAACAGTTGCTCCTTCTTTAGTTTTGAGATCCCTCCCTCCTGTGTACTGGAAGATTCCCATTGGATTGTCCAAATGCCAAATTGGAAAATCCCCATTTAATTCAACTGAACTAAGAGGATCATATTTCCTGTGTCTTCCATCACTTTCTGGTGGAATCTAAACTGCAAGAAAACTGGTATTGTGTTGTGTGACAAACAGAGAAACGGAGTCCTGAAGTGACTCTGTCTGATGTATTTTTAAAAACAAAAGCCAAGCCAGTTGAGTGTTCTATGTTGTTGTCAGAACGAAGTTCTATTTTCTGCTGAGCTTGGTCGCAACGTGAGTTGAAAGTGCTCAGGAAGCAACATGCTCTCTGTAAAACTTACTGTCCACCATTCAACCACAGCTGACTGTAAAATATGGTAACAGCCAATTGGAAATTTAAAGTGTCTCCAAATATTTCTCAACTTTATACAGAGTGTGTAATATGTTAAAGAAATACAGTGATGCAAGGGAGACCTGTGTCGAGGATTACGGCATGTCGAGGATTCCTTCCTTTGCATTTGTGAATGAAAATCAAGGATAGAAGTCAGTGGTTCCCAAAAGAGAGTTTATGTGATCATACAGTCTTACAAGTAAATCTCGGTATAGATAGTTTGGAAAGCAAATACTGAGTGTTGACAAAGACAGCATAGCATTTGTCTATATAGAATGCGTAAGACTTAATGAAGTAGACATGCTGCGATCCTTCTGACTTGGAACTGAGAAACTGCTTCCAAGCTGCTACTCAGATTGTATAAAGCTAAAAACAAAACAAAAAGCAGCATGCTTTGCATTGGTGATAGAGTCCCCTCTGAGTGGCTCTGAAGAAAGTACCATTATTGACTACGTTGTTTGGCACTGAAGGGGTTGTATGTCTTGAATACATTTAGAGGTTGAGAGAGCTGTCAGTAGCCTTGGGGCTAAAGTGAATGGACATCTCTAACCCGGGGAATATGGTAATACGGTGATGTCCACAGAAGCCCATAGCAGATCTTCGCTAACCTTAAGCATTATTTGACTGCCATTATAGCTAAGACGGATCTTTGGGAGTACCGTGCCTGCTTTCCCTCCAAAGTTCTATCTTGCAATGACCAAGTCCATGGCTGATGAGAGGAGATCTCAGCTTGAGCAATATCTACAGAGTGGTACGGAGTCTCTGCTTTCACTAGGTGGTTGGGTTTTCAACTCGTCGATTGAACAGTTGAATATGTTTATGGATTCTGCAAGTCATGATTTGTGGGGTCTGGGGGGAGCATACCCTGAATCTTGGGATTAAACTACATGGGCGCCTGATCCTGCAGTCCTAGCATGCCAAATACTTCCACTGACTTCAGAGTGAAAAACTGAGCCTTTGGGCAGGTCCCTTTCAAATATCGTACCCCTCCTCTTGCCTTTAAATTGGCCTCTGTTTTTTCTAGAAATAAGTAAATTTGTTTTTCTCAGATTTCCAAGCAGAGAGTTGAGAATTGTTACGAGACACATGAAGTTTATAGGAAAGTGCAGGTATAATATGTCGTGCATGAATTTCTCATAAGCCAATAAATTAAAATGTAACCCTTTCAACTACAAGAAATAGGAAGCTCTGAGACATTTTGTGGCCTTTGATGTAATATATGCTTTGTGGCCAAGACTTTCAAAAAAAACATAAGGCAAATCTCTTGAATAACCTCACTTCCAAAACTACTAAGCACCCAGCAGCTCCTGATGATGTTAGTGGGAGTTGCTGGGTGCTCAGCACTTCAGAAAATAAGCTCCTAAATAAATGACCAACTTTAGGCCCATATATTAAATATTGGGGTGAAATCCTTGCCCTGTTGAAGTCCATAGTAAAACTTCCATTGACTTTAATAGAGGCAGGTTTCACCACCGGGGTGTGTACCTAATGCAGTACCTGCCTTCTGCTGGGCAGGACTTGGGAGTGAACTGAGCACCATCCAATAAAAAGCAAACTTTGCTTAAATCAAAGGATGGGTAAAGCACTCATTGACAGCTCTACCAGAAGTCTTTTGATACTTAAATGTTAACTTAGAGGGGCATTGCAGGTAATCTTACTTTCAGACGCAGACCCTTTTCTCCCATCCCTTCAATTAACTTTGATTTCTATGCCTTTGTTTTTCAGTAACTGTAAATCCAAGTATTACAAACAGTGATGTCTTCATCAGTTTTTTTAGAAAATTACAGCAGGTAAGTTTTGAATGTTTCAGCAACACAATTAGCTGCTTGGAACGATTGAACTTGTGCTTCAGCTCCTCTGCACAAAGGCTGCCTTTTCTGTGTGTGCTTCCTTGTATTCATATGCTCATAATATAGACCTCCTTTGTAAAGCACTTTGAGATCTACTGATGAAAAGTGCTATGTAAGAGCTAGGTGTTATCTTATCCACATGCTAAATTGTTCCTCTCTGTACAACCTCACCATAAAAAGAATTGTTTGCTTTATTTATGTCCTGGTGGGATATCTGATGAATCTTTTGCCCCTAAATAATGCCCAGAAAAGTCTTTTGTTGAGAGCTCACTGAAAGGATTATACACATTCTTTGGTTGTGTCAGTACTTTGGGGCGATAAGTGTATTGATGACTGCTGTGAATGTCAGCTTCTCTTATCTTGTAACACACGGTGACAGGCAGAGTTTGGCATGTATATGGAGTGTTGCAACCTGAACTGCTTTCAAAATCCATTTTTACTTGCTCCATAGTGGGGCAGGGGGTGAAGGAGGGAATATCAAGTATAATAAGCACAAAAATCCCCACTGCATTGAAACGTCAACCATAACATTGCAGTAAATGCACAATTCGGAAACTGTTATGACTCCCAAAGTAACTAACTCTCTTTTCTCCCCCCCACCCGGGCATGGTGTTTGTGGATGTGCAATATGTTAATTTTATGTTTAGTTTGGCTCTTAAATACCACAGTGAGCAGCTCTTTCGGAAGGGACTCTGTCTTTTGTTATGGAAAGCACCTATCTGTTGTGTGACCATAATCCTAATAGTTATTAGAAATTCCTGAGAGGAAGTTATGCTTGAAAGAATTTCATAATGTAACAATTAATGTTTAACTTTGTAACTTTATTGCTCTTGTTTCATATTTGCTGTGAATTTTAGGGCTAGCAAGATTACAGGTAATTGTGTTATGAAGCATTCCACACAAAGCATAGACAAATTTTTTCACAATAAAAATGTGGCTTATTTACTACCTCTTTTTTTCCAGACCAGGAAAGGTTCTTGAGTCAGTGAGCAAAGCAGCACTCTGTATTTGAGAGTTAGGGTATGTCTTCACTAGCAATATTAAAGCGCTGCCGTGGCAGCGCTTTAACATGGCTGTGTAGTCGCTGCACAGCACTGTAAAAAAAACCCCAAAAAAACCCACCTCCACGAGGGGGAATAGCTACCAGCGCTGGTACACTGTCTACACTGGCACTTTACAGCACTGAAACTTGCAGTGCTCGGGTGTGTTTTTTCCGACCCCTGAGCTGTAAAGTGCCAGTGTAGACAAGCTCTTAGAGATTTATTTAGGGAAGGACATAGCATCTTAGGCTCTGATTCAAAGCCTTTAAAATCAACAGAATGACTCCTGTTGATTCCCATGGGGTCTGGCTCAGATCCATAAATATGGCTAAAGAGAGTAGATCCTTCACAGGTCCCCTTATCTTGTCATTTTCCCCCCTCAACTATTAATTTCTGATAGTAAGCCTTTTCTATCAGAGCTCTGGTGGAAAAGACTTTGCCACTATGTTGTCTTAACTGGGGGAGTGGAGCACTGGACTTGGAATGACATATTCCTACATGTGTATTGCAAGTGTTGAAACTGGCTGTCTGCATGGTGGATGTGAATTTCTTTGTTTTGGGAAACATCTGATGGGGAGTAATGTTTCAAACTATGATTGTACAGTCAAATACATTTATTAAAGTATGCAGTGAGAGATAATGAACACGACATAGTCAATTGCTTCCTACATTTCATGGTAGGTTGAAATAAATCTTTAAAGTTTTAATACAAAGTCAATGTATCCTCGCAACACAAAATCAAGAGAACTTTCTGTTCCACTTTGGAATGTCTTGTTTCTTGTGCTGTGTTTTTAAGTTTTCTGCCTGTCAAAGATACTAGTTCCACAACATTTTTGTTTACAACTTCATCTTATAATTATTAGACTTACACAAAGTGATTTATTCATAATACACATAGCAATAGTGCTGGGTATGCTCTTTCATTATTGGGAAGAGCTGGATTCTGGGACAGACCTGAAAGCTGTGCTTAAGTGCCTTTAATTGGTGTAATTGGTGTAAATAAAAGCTTAACAGACATTCACTTAGATATTAAAGAATCTTACTTAACAACGTGGCTTTGGTTGAGATGCTCCAAATATTTAATAGCACAATCAATGTCTTGTAAAAATGTTTTATGGTAAAGAAATTCTGTAATAGTTTTGAAAGAGATGAATAAACTTGAACTTTCATATGTCCCTGTAGAGTCCTCATTTCCATTGCTATATCTTTGACTTGCAGGCATCACTTATTGTGTCTTGCATGACACTAAGGGCTAGTCTACACTGGCAACGCTAAAGCGCTGCTGCGGCAGTGCTTTAACGTGGCTTGTGTGGTCATGGCACAGCACTGGGAGAGAGCTCTGCCAGCACTGTAAAAAAATCACCTCCATGAGGGACGTAGTAAATGAATGAAAAGTCAATTAGCTGTCCTGCTGAGTTGGGGGTGCCACCAGTACATCTTTGTAACAGGAAATATATTTACACACTTACCCAAGGTTCCTTCCCTTGCATCAGGCTTGCCCATTCTCAACTGCTGGAACTGACTGAACTGCAGTGGAGTCTCAAACAGGTCCTGGTTCATGGCATAGCTGGACCCTCCAGTTGCATTCTCCTCCTTATCGGCCATGCTAGGGGTCTATGTCTTGGGCTTCTTGGGCCTGGTCTACACTATGAGTTTAGGTCGAATTTAGCAGTGTTAAATCGAATTAACCCTGCACCCGTCCACACAACGAAGCCGTTTACGTCGACATAAAGGGCTCTTAAAATCTATTTCTGTACTCCTCTCCGATGAGGGGAGTAGCGCCGAAATCGACATTGCCGGTTCGAATTAGGGTTAGTGTGGACGTAATTCGACGGTATTGGCCTCCGGGACCTATGCAATTCTAGGGGGGGCTGCCACCACTACCCCACCCCTGACCGTGGATTCCGAAGAGGGGTTACTCTCAGCCATGCCTGAGGATTTTGCGGACGGGGAAGATGAGGAGGACGAGCTTGCGGAGAGCACACAGCACACCGTTCTCCCCGACAGCCAGGATCTTTTTCTCACCCTGACTGAAGTACCCTCCCAAGGCGGTATCCCAGACAATGAAGCCATGGAAGGGACCTCTGGTGAGTGTACCTTTTGTAAATATAAAACATGGTTTAAAAGCAAGTGTTTTTAATGATTAATTTGCTCTGAGGACTTGGGATGCATTCGCGGCCAGTACAGCTACTGGGAAAGTCTGTTAACGTGTCTGGGGATGGAGTGGAAATCCTCCAGGGACATCTCCATGAAGCTCTCCTGGAGGTACTCCAAAAGCCTTTGCAGAAGGTTTCTGGGCAGTGCAGCCTTATTCCGTCCTCCATGGTAGGACACTTGACCACGCCATGCTAGTGGCAAGTAATCTGGTATCATTGCATGACAAAGCCTGGCAGCGTATGGTCCCGGTGTTTGTTGGCATTCAAGCAACATCCATTCTTTATCTCGCTGTGTTATCCTCAGGAGAGTGATATCGTTCATGGTAACCTGGTTGAAATACGGGAATTTAATTAAGGGGACAGAGATGGCCGTTCCTACTGGGCTGTTTGCCTGTGGCTGAAAAGAAATCCTTCCCTGTAGTTAGCCAAGTGTGTGTGTGTGTGTGTGGGGGGGGGCATTGGCGCTGAGCTGTTCGTGTTTGGCTAGCAGGGATCTTCCCTGATACTAGCCACGCGGTGGGGGGAGGGTTAGTTTGGTTTCTGTTGGTAACCAATCTGGTTTGGTTTCTGTAGGGTAAAGCAATCATCCCAGAGAATTGGATGGGGGGGGGAGGGTTAGTTTGGTTTCTGTTGCTGCACGTTAACACGAAAACCGCAGCACTCAACGGGCTTTGCTTGGTATGGGAAAGGAGGGCGCTGCTTTTATGAAGGTTGCAGAAGCCGAAAGACAATGGCTTACCATGGCTGCATGCAAGCCGAATTCTGTTGCCCGGCCCTGCGTCTGTGATCTCTAACACCAAAGCCGCAGGCACTCAATATTAAGATGCAAAATGCGACCTTGTACCGAAATCACATGTGCTATGTAATGTGAAAAGAGTATAAACATGAAAGAGTACCGTGAAAGAGTATAAACATTGTTCTGTAAAATGTATCTTTTTACATACTTCTCTCCCGCAGCTGCAAATTTTTCAAGCCTCCCTCCTCCGTCCCGAAGGCTATCTCAGATAAGGCAGCGAAAAAAACGCACGCGAGACGATATGTTCTCTGAGATCATGCAATCGACCTGCAATGAAAGAGCTCATCTGAATGAGTGGAAGGACACGGTATCACAGTACAGGAAAGCTGCCAGTGAACGTGAGGACAGGAGGGATGCATGTGAGGCCAGGAGGGACGAACGTGAGGAGAGCAGGGACACTTGAGATGAGAGGTGGCGGGATGCAACGCTGGGACTGCTGTGTGAGCAAACTGACATGCTCTGGCGTCTGGTGGAGCTTCAGGAACGGCAGCAGGATCACAGAGTGCTGCTGCAGCCCCTGTATAACCGCCCTCCCCAAGTTCCATAGCCTCCTCACCCAGTCGCCCAAGAACGGGCGGGGGGGGGCAGGGCGGGAGGCTCCGTGCACCCTACCACTCCACCCCAGTGGACAGCCCAAGCAAAAGGCTGTCGTCATTTTGAACTTTTGAAGTGGCCTTTTCCTTCCCTCCTCCCAAACCCCACCCGGGCTACCTTGTCAGTTCTCTCCCTATGTATATAATCAATTAATAAACAATACATGATTTTTAAACGATAGTGACTTTTTCCTTTGAAAGCAAGCTGTGATCGAAGGGGGGAGGGTGGGTTGCTTACAGGGAATGAGTCAATCAAGGGGGCGGGTTTTCATCAAGGAGAAACAAACAGAACTTTCACACCGTAGCCTGGCCAGTCATGAAACTGGTTTTCAAAGCTTCTCTGACGCGCAGCGCTTCCTGGTGTGCTCTTCCAATCACCCTGGTGTCTGGCTGCGCGTAATCAGCGGCCAGGCGATTTGCCTCAACCTCCCACCCCGCCATAAAGGTCTCCCCCTTACTCTCACAGAGATTGTGGAGCACACAGCAAGCAGCAATAACAATGTGAATATTGGTTTGGCTGAGGTCTGAGCGAGTCAGTAACGTACGCCAGCGACCCTTTAAACATCCAAAGGCACATTCTACCACCTTTCTGCATTTGCTCAGCCTGTAGTTGAACAGCTCCTGACTACTGTCCAGGCTGCCTGTGTATGGCTTCATGAGCCCTGGCATTAAGGGGTAGGCTGGGTCCCCAATGATAACTATAGGCATCTCAACATCCCCAACGGTTATTTTCTGGTCTGGGAAGTAAATCCCTTGCTGCAGCCGTTTAAACAGACGTGTTCCTGAAGGCGCGAGTGTCATGAACCCTTCTCGTCCATCCCACGTTGATGTTGGTGAAACGTCCCTTGTGATCCACCAGTGCTTGCAGCACCATTGAAAAGTACCCCTTGCGGTTTTATGTACTGGCTGCCCTGGTGCTCCGGTGCCAAGATAGGGATATGGGTTCCATCTATCGTCCCACCACAGTTAGGGAATTCCATTGCAGCAAAGCCATCTACTATGACCTGCACATTNATGCTTGTTTCCTGGGCCCAGAATCGGCGTTCCACGGCTAGAACCTGCCCAATTAACAACATGATCTCCAAAGCGGTTTGAGAGAATTCTGTGTCCATGTCCTCATCACTCTCGTCGCTGCCTCCTCCTCGCCTGGTTTTTCAAGTTCTGGTTCAGCATAAACTGCACGATAATGCGCGAGGTGTTTACAATGTTCATGACTGCTGTGTTGAGCTGAGCGGGATCCATGCTTGCCATGGTATGGCGTCTGCACAGTTCACCCAGGAAAAAAGGCGGAAACGGTTGTCTGCCGTTGCTTTCACGGAGGGAGGGGGGAGGTTGTACCCAGAACCACCCGCGACAATGTTGTTTTGCCCCATCAGGCATTGGGATCTCAACCCATAATTCCAATGGGTGGGGGAGACTGCGGGAACCATGGGATAGCTCTGGGATAGCTACCCCCAGTGCAACGCTCCGGAAGTCGACGCTAGCCTCGGTACATGGACGCACACCGCCGAATTAATGTGCTTAGTGTGGCCGCATGCACTCGACTTTATACAATCTGTTGCCAAAAATCGAATTCTGTAAAATCGGAGTAATCCCGTAGTGTAGACATGCCCTTGGACATATCCATGGAAGTCTGCTGGGGGTGGGGGGGGGGTCTTTGCCAACTATGGAATGCAGCTCTTGGTAAAGAGTGCAGATCTGTGGCTTGGTATCAGATTGACTCTTGGCCTCCCTGGCCTTCTGATATGCCTGCTGCAGTTCCTTTGCTTTTTACATAGCACTGCTGTTGATCCCTGTCGTACCCCATCTCCCGCATCTCCCGTGCAATCTGCTTGTAGATGTCCATGCTTCTATGGATGGTCCATAGCTGTGCCTGCACAGCCTCTTCTCCCCACAGTCCGAGCAGATCCAATACCCCCTGTCTACTCCAGCCCAGAGTGCGTCTGAAGTGTGTATCCAGCATGGTCGGCTGGGCAGTTGTACACAACAGTGGAGAGCTGCTACTATGCTCGCTCAGTTCAACTATCAGGAAAAGCATTTTAAAAATTCCCAGGGCTTTAGGGGGGCAGAAGGTGGGGGGACTTCCAGTCTCTGTGGCCCCTGCGCAGTGGAGCTCACAGTTAGGAGGACTGTTAGAGTCAACATAGGTCACCAGTGTCTACACTTGCATTACATTGAGCCATGGTCTATGTAGTGAGGTCAATGCTGCTCAGGGAGGTGGTGTCACTAAAGGGGTACTTGCATCGGTGGATGACAAATTTAAATGTAGACACGTGCACGACTAGGTTGATGTCAGCCATCTTGTGTTGACCTAAGTTTGTAGTGTAGAAGCAAAAAGGTGGCCTTATTTAATATATCCGTAAAATGTTTTTGGTTTTTTTATTTGTCCTTCCTAATTTGACCTCGCTTCCACTTTTTGTAGCACTCTTGAGTTTCAGGTTACTGAAGATCTCCTGGTTAAGCCAGGGTGATTTCTTAACATACTTCCAATCTTTCTTATGCATTGAGATTGTTTGCGCTTATGCCTTAGTAATATCTTTTTTTTTTTTTCCTTTTAAAAACAAAAAAAACTCTCCTGAACCTTTTTTCTCCTTAAACTTGTTTCCCATGGGAACTAACCTGCCTGTTCTTTGAGTTGCTAAAGTCTGCCTTCTTGAATTCCATTTTCTTTAATCTGCTGTTTCCGCTCCTACCATTCCTTAGAATCCATAACTCTGTCATTTCCATGATCATTTTTACCCAGGCTGCCTTCCTCCTTCAGAATGTCAACTAGTTCCTCCATGTTTGTCAGCATCAAATCTAGAACAACCTCTCCCCTAGTCGCTTTCTCCACCTTATGTAAGAAAAAGTTGTCTGCAGTGCATTCCAAAAACTTGTTGGATAATCTGTGCCCAGCTGTATTTTCCCAACTGATGTCTGGGTAGCTGAAGTTCCCCATCACCACAAAGTTCTGTGCTTTGGATGATTTTGTTAGTTGTTTAAAAAAAAGCTTCATCCACCTCTTCTTCCTGGTTAGGTAGTCTGTATTAGACTCCTACCATGAAATCACCCTTGTGTTTTTTACCCCTTTTATCCTTATCCTGAGTCTTTCAACAGGTCTTCCTCCTGTGTGTGGACACTTACTTCAGTTTAAACCAGGCTCAGGCTTAAATCAGGTTTAGCTTGTGCCTATAAATTTAGAGGTGCAAGCTAAACTGATATAACTAGCTTTAATTTGATTGAAGAATGTCTGGACAAGGGTTTGTCCTAGTTTATTTACATTGTTTGTTTGTTTTTAAACCAGTGCAACTTGTATGTAGGCCCTGCTAATGGACTTATCTAAACGAATTAAACTTGGCTTAAACCAGAACAAGAGTGTCCACACAGTCCCTTGCACTGGTTTAATTCAGTCATTTAAAAAATCATACTTTCAGTTAAGCCAGTGCAACTTTCTCAACAGAGAGCCCCTGAGGTTTAGCAAATAGAGAGGCGGGAAACCCAGGAGCAAATGAGCTTGACCTTAGTTTTCTTCTAGGTTCTACTGTTGATCTTGTCATCCCTCCCTCTTTTTTTTCCAGATATTAGAGGAAGTGGAGATTCCTTGCAAGTAGCTTGAGTGTACAGGCTCTGATATTCCTTCTTTCTTTGAAAACAAGACTTAAATGCCCAATTTTTTAAATCTTTCCTCATAGGTCAAATTTCTAAACCATACCTTTTCAAAAGTGATCTCTCCTGTGATGTAGGTTTCTAATGGTATTAAGCACAAACATTCTTCCTTGAAAATTTCACCATCAGAAAAGCTACCAAACAGCACTAGCTGGGCAGTGTCACTTAAATCGCTTGATTTGTCCACTTCAAGAGACATGTATTTGGCATTTTTTAAATCAGAAAGCAGTGCTGACAAACATTCCTCCAGTCTTTGCACTGCCGTGGAATCAGACAGGGGAACTTGCATCACGTGGTTCACAATATCATCTTTGTTTTTAATCTCTGGCAAAAAGCTCCTCTAGCATTCCCACCGTGCACTCCTTCACAAGCTCGGCATCCAGGAATGGCCTTTTCTTTTTAGCTAGTACCTCCATTATCCAAAGAGAAGCAGCTCTTGCTTTTTCTTGTACAGTCCCTGACGTTGAGAATGACATCTGAAGTGTGATATGAAGACACTTCAGATTTTCAATTTTGTCATGTCTTCCAAAACTGCCAGGAGACTAGGCCACATTGATGTTACTGTGCTTTGATTTAAAGTGATGCCTCACGCTGACAACCTTACAGACAGACACAGTGGTCTGGCATGTTAAACACCAAGATTTTGCGTTTAAATGAGATGGCATAATAAAAAGAAAATCCACTAGCCAGTTTAGGTTAAAAGCTCGGTTTTTGCTGTCAACTTTGCAATGTTTACTCCCACTCGCATTCATTTTTTGGCTCCATTTCCATCACTAATGAAAAAACAGGCGCCATCCTAGCTCAATTGGGGCTGATGCTATCGTGAGTACTTAAGATCCAGTAAGTTACTTACTAAGGAAGTCCTAGGCAAATGATAGGCTGCACATCACCGTTCGTGAATTTAATTATAAACATTTTTGTAAGATGAGCTGGTGGGCCACACAAGAAGGCTTGGCGGGCCACATTTGGTCCACGGGCTGCCTATTGAGTGTCATTGCACGAGACCAACAACCCTGTCAGGGAAAGAAACTAGGTTGGCTTGGCATGATTTGTTCTTGACAAATCCATGCTGGCTATTCCTTGTAACCCTATTATCAGCCAGGGGCTTAAAAACTGATTGTTAAATAATTTGTTCCAATATCTTCCCAGGTATTGAAGTTAGATTGAGTGGCCTATAATTCCTTGAGTCCTCTTTGTTTCCATTTTTAAAGATAGCTACGAGGTTTGTGCTTCTCCAGTCTTTTGAGATTTCACTCACCCTCCAGAAATTCTCAAAGATAATTGCTAATGGCGCCGAGATATCTTCAGCTAGTACCTTAGTGTTCAGCTACAAAACCTTAAGTGGGAGTCCTGGAGCCAGCCCAGCCTGTAGACAAGCTGAGGAGATACATTTAGATAGTGCATCTCTGAGGCAGCTTCTGCAGGTGGGGCTTCTATGGAGCTGCAGCCACAGATTAGGGTTGCTCACTATGGCTAAATGAAAAACAAGAATTTGATTTCTCAAAAAAAAAAAAAAAAAGACCTTTGCTTTGTTCTGCATTGGAATGAAAGCTAGCCCTTCTGAATTTTTTTCATGCGGAAACATGAGACAGACCCCTTTCCCTCCTAAGAATAGCCAGTAGCCTTGTGTTCTGCTTCATTTAGATAGGGAGTTGAACCTGGAACCCACACCCCAGGTGAGTGCTCTAACCACCCTAACGGAGGCCAGGTTGAGGCTCCTTTTGAAGATTTGTCCCTTGTCTAAAAATGCTATGCTTTCCTAAACCAAAGCGAATTGGGATCCGTATTTACTGCTTTCTACTTCAATATTTTTATCAATGATCTAAACGATAGAAAAATCTGATGGCAAAGTTGGTGTAAATGTAAAAGTAAATAATGAGGACAGGTTACGGTTACAGAGTGATGTGAATCACCTGGTTAAATTGTCACAATCCAATAAAAAGATTTTTAATACAACCAAATGCAGGGCAATACATCTGGAAACAATGAATGCATGATATGCCTACAGAATGGTCTCTGTCTTGAAAAGCAGTGACTCAGAGAAGGACTTAGGGGTTGTGGTAGGTAATTACCTCAACATGACTGCTCAGTGAGGCAGTGGCAAAATGAGCTAATGTGATCCATGGATGTATAAAAAGGGGGAATATCAGGTAGAAGGATTGAAGTGAACATGCCTCTGTACACAGTATTATAAGACCACTATTAGAATACTATGTCCAGTTCTGGTGTCCACGCTTCAACATGGATGTGGAAATACTGGAGAGAGTTTGAAGGAGGTCCACAAACATGATCTAGGGGCTGGAAAACAAGCCTTACAATGTGAGGCGTAAGCACCATAACTTAGTCGTTGCATTGAGACTAGATATCTTTCTAAAAGTTGTGCTTTAATCCAGTTTCTGGGAGAAATTCTGTGGCCCACGACGGGAGGGGGAGTGTTTGGGATGGTCATGATGGTCCCTTCCAGCCTTGGAATCTCCTTGGTTCATCCCCTTCCTTTTCTTCGTGGACATGGGGAGGACAGGATTGCAGGCATTACCCTCAATATGCTCATAACACTCGCAGCTGTGCATTCAGACAATGACTATAAACAAATCTCATGCTTCAGAGTTTGTGGGTCATCTCCGGGGTCAGGAAGGATTTTTTCCCCCCTGATGCACAATTGGCCAGATGTATTCTGGGTTTTGTTTTGGTTTTTTTTGCCTTCCTCTGAAGCATCAGAGACTGACCACAGCTGGAGATGAGACACTGGAGAGGATGGACCAGTGCTCTGAAGTGATACAGAGAATCCTCTTTCTTAGATACTTGGCTGGTATATCTTGCTCCCAGTGCTTGGGATTAAACTGATCATTAGATTTGGAGTTAAGAAGGAATTTTCCCCCAGGTTAGATTGTCAGGGATTTTGGGGTGAGGATTGCCTTCCTTTTCGGTGTGGATTGCCTGCTAGGACCTGCTGGGCATATTTCACCTAATCAGTTCCTTGCCATAGCTGAGGCCTAGGTGGCACCTTGGTCTCTCTTCTCTGCCTGCGGCACACAACAGTTGAGTCTCCTGAGGACTGAAATACTCAAATTTAACTAAAGTCATTGAGCTTAATATAGGAGTATTTGGGTGAAATTTAACACCCTGTGATATACAGGAGGTCAGAATAGACGATCTAACAGTCCCTTCCAGCCTAAAAATCTATGAAACGTTGATCTGACCTGCTGTACTATTCTCATAATTTCCATCCTGCACTAAATTTTGATATTTCAGAATTTGTTTTGATCCTGAATAAGGATGTAAAGTTAAAATATTCAAATGCAGCATTGTGAAAAATCGCGATCTGGAGATGTCAAAACATTTAGTTTTGGCTTGGTTTGACTTTAATCTGTGTCCCCCTAAGCTGCTGCAGTGCCTCATGGGAACTGCAGCTTGGATGCCCCTTCCCTCCATTCTCCTATATGGGCTTGACTCCCTTTTTTGGGACTCCCATTATGCACTGCAGCAGTTCAGTCAGAGGGGAGGCTGCTGTATGCACTATGGGTGGTTCAGCTAGGGAGACTGGCCTATAGAGGGGAATGGGAGTGTGAGGTACCAGACCTACAATTCCAATGAGGCACTGCATCAGCTCAGGCAAGACATATTAATATTGACACTACCCAAAATGTAATATTTCATTTTTAACTTAACAATGGAAAATAAATAAATAAAATTCAGTAAACTCAAAACTTTTCCAGGGAAAACTGTGCAGAAACTGCATTGTTCCATCAAAAACATATTTTGATGGAGAATTCCTGGCCGGCTCTACTCAATAGCTTAGTTATTGTTCTGGATTCTTGTGTTAGTAAACTGTTGGACTGTATAGTGAGGAGGGGGCAGCAAATGTTTGCAGTTCAAAAGATTTTACTACTGGTGGTAGTAGTAGCAACTCTAAGGGAGAAGGATTTGGATGGGTGGGGGAGTGTTTCATGTGATCTTGGGAATCTACATATGAATGTATTTGAGAGGCAAGACGACCTAGGGAATATAGAGAGGGGTAATGGCATAAATACTGAAGGGTGGGTTGCCAAATTATTTGCTTAAAAAAAAAAAGGGGGGGGGGGGCAAAAAAGAAAAACATGAAGTTGGAGTCTGGAGAAAGTTTCTGGGCTTTGAGTAAATGGGGCACTGCCTTTGCTCCTCGCCTCAAATAAAATTAAAACAGCATAGAATAAGAAGTAAATGACTAATCACTCAGGTGATTGCATCACTGCCGTAGCCTGGCTACACTTTACTCCCAAAGTTGTGGACTTTTAAATAACAAATTTATTTTTCTGTGTTACGGAGATTAATGTACTTTGTATTCCCTTTCTAGCTATGATAAAACTGTTCCCAATATGTCAGGAACAAATTAACCCCAAATTCCCTTAGTACTTTTACAGCTATCCAGGGGAATATATGTTTTACAGTGCTATTTCCTTCTTTTGCTTTTACATAAGTAGGTTTTTTTTGTCTGTACTGTAGTTAGCTGAACATGGATATGACAAACACGTAAGATGTTAAATTAATGTATGGAAATTGTGGTTTCGACCTTTTTTGGGTAAAGATGGTCTGAGTTGTTTTCACCCAAAAGTTTTTAACATACAGGTGAACTTTCTGGGGGAGTGGAGGGGGAAGCAGCCACTCTGTTGTAGTAAATTTTCCTAATGTTGCTATGACAAATGTTGGAGATGAGGAAATGGAGATCTTGTTACAGCAATACTGTAAAATGAAACAATTGCCTGTAGTTTAGTGGAGACAGATGGGTGTGGACTTAAGACAGCAAACAAGGAAACTATGTATTATGCAGTTCCAGAGTGACTCAATGTGGTCATTCCAGTTGGGTTAGGTTTTCTCCATATTTTTCTCTCTCCGCACTTACCTCCCACCTTTCAGCAGATACCCAAATTAACCTGACCACTCAGTCCTCAAGAAAAATTCAGGCAAGGTAAATACCTAACTTAGTGGCTTGTCCTCCAGTAAATACTAATGTTATAATTGGGACTCGGCAGCAAGCTGAAACTGTTGTACCAACGCCCTGTGGTTTCTGCAGCAGATTCAGGTAAACTTTAATTCAGCAACTCAGTTCTAGCTCTAGTTTAATTCAGCAACATCTAGCTCCTTAAGATGTACAGAAGCAAAGCTCTCTAAAAGGGCCCTACAAAAGATGGTATTTGTCTCCATTTTACAGGGGGAAACTGAGGCACGGGGTGATGTGACCTGTGCAAGGTCACCCTGCAAACTGGTAATAAATCTGGGAGAAAACCTCAAGTCTCTTGACTTAGTCCAGTGCACTTTCCCCCAGTCTATGCTGTTAAAACAGATAATGCACCCCATACACTATCCCTTGTGGTGTCTGAGGGGTTTTTTTTTATACTGAATACATCTTAGTTTATGGTACCCTTAAATTTTAAATGTTTGGCTAAGTTTTGTATTGAAGATACAATAGCTGAACTATGGATGGAGGGGAACCTGGAGATCAACAGCTGGGCAGGGGAAAGTTGGTATTTCTGACATTCAGGAAGGTGAGCGACAGTGTAAGTGTTGGGCAGTTTGGAGGTAGCTGAATCTTCTGATGCAAGAGGGGATGCCTCTCCTCTTTCCCTCACCCTCCTGGACAGGTGACTGGACACTGGGGGTGAGATCCTATGCTCTGCCTCTAAGAGGCATAGCACCAACCTCTCAACCCAGGTGGAGCAGGGCTAAGGTAGCTTAAGGCCACTCTTTCATCCACCTGATCCTGGGCCACTGCAGGGGCTGGAGTGACCACTAGTGTTATTTAGACAGCTCTGTCTAAATAAATGGCAGCCTATTCCTGCCATTCAGTCTTGATTAAAAATTGCCAGTGATGGAGAATTCACCACAGCTCTTGGTAAGTTGTTCCAATGGTTAATTATCCTTACAGTTTAAAAAACAAAACAAAAAAAAGCCTTATTTCCAGTCTGAATTTGTCTAGCTTCAACTTCCAGCCATTGGATTGTGTTATCTTTTTGTCTGCTAGACCGAAGAGCTCATTATCTAATGTTTGTTCCCTGTGTAGATAGTTATAAACTGTAATCAAGTTTATAACCCCTTAACTTTCAAGAAGCTGAATCTATTTAGCGTAAAGAGTCTGTCACTATCAGGCATGTTTTGTAATCCTTTAATCGTTCTCCTGGTTCTTCTCTGAACCCCCTCCAATTTATTAACATCCTTCTTGAATTGTGAACACCAGAATTAGACACCCTGTTCCAGCAGCAGTCATATAGTGTGTGTGGGGGGAGGGGGGGAGGGAATCACCTAATATAACCTCCTTATTCCTATTCAATATTCCCATTTGTACATCCAAGGAGCATATTAGCCCTTTTGACCATGGCATTGTACTGGAAGCTGATGTTCAGCTGATTTTTCACCATGGCCGCCACATCAGAGTTGCTGCTTCCTGGAATGGAGTACCCCATCCTGTAAGTATGGCCTAAATTCTTTGTTCCTGGATGTATGACTTTATATTTGGCCATACTGAAATGCACATTTGCTTGTGCAGCTTACCAAGTGTCAGAGACCAGGACGTGGGCAGTCAGGCCTAGTGGTTGGAACAGGAGTCCAAAGTCAGGAATCAGAGCCATGGACTCAGAGCTGGGTTACCTGGAATGAGGCAAGGCTGGGTCCAAGGCAAGAGCTATCACAAGTATGGGCAAATGCTTTGAGAAGCCACTGCAGAGCTGCTGCTGGGCTTAAGAGCCAGTCTGCTGACTCTTCCAACCAATCAGGCAGCCTACTATAGGCCAGCTGTGCGTGCTAGGTTGCTTGCAGACTGCCTCTGCTGCAAGCCCTGATTCCTGACACCAAGTGGTCATATCGCTCTGTCCTCTTCTTTACTTACCATTCCTACAATCTTTGTGTCACTTGCGAACTATCAGTGATGATTTTAATTTCTTCCAGGTCGTTAATAAAGATATTAAATAGTGTAGGCTCATTAATTAAATGATACAAGCAAGGTTATCTTTGCCCTTATGTAAACACATTTGCCACCCCATGGTGCTCCAGCAACTACTCATCACCCTACCTCTTCTGAGGATTTCCCCCCTCCTTTCCAGGACCCCACTGCATTGTGGGACATGAGACTGAACTGCATGGAGGAGTCCAGATCACTCACATCATTGGCCCCCAGAGGGAAACACAAGAGAAAGAAAAGGAAACCATTTTTCCAGTGACAAAATAAAGAACAAAAAGAAACTGAAGAACCCAAAAAAGGCAAAATAAAACTCTCAAAAACCTACTGAAAAATTAAATGAAAATAACTAAAAATCTTCTCTACCTCCTCAAGCACCATCACCCAGTGGAGATGCGACTCTGCATAATGATGCAGCAGCAGCTTTTGGGGAGGGGCCGGAGCCTCTCCTGTGCCATTGGTATTGGTAGCATGAGGCTGTAGCAGAGCCCAGTCCTGGACCCTCTCAATGTAAGCACTGCTCATGCACTTCAGAACCAGTCTAGACAGGCAATGGGCAAAAAAAGTAATGTACAGGTGCAAATAGACATGTGCCTGCTGCTGGAAGTTATGCTAGGAGTTCTGCAGCAATACACAGGTCTTGCAAAGCTTGCAGGGAGTATTCTGTCTGTGGATGCAGTGCTCACTGTGGCTCCAAAACAGGATGCCTAGTATGAATGCTTTACACCATTGTAACTTGCTCAGGTGTAATCCCACTGGTTCAAATTGGAATGATACATTTTCTAATGTAGATTAGGCTTTAGTGCTCAACCACACTGGATGCAACTGGTGACATCCAAAACATCCACTCTTCATCCATCAACAATAGATGTGCGTATTTGCTGAATGATTCCACTCTCATGACTGGTAGTAAAATAGTTAACAATGCCAGTGCTTAACACTGGGCTTGTCTACACTGGCAAGTTTTGTCGCCAAAAACTGGCTTTTGACAACAAAACAGCAATAGCATACACACTGCAATGTGACTTTTTTCGAAAAAACGCCTAGTTTTGGCAACAAAAAACTTCCACCCATGCGAGAGACTTTTCTTTTCCCCTCCCTTTATTGTCGACAAACATGCAGTGTAGACACCACAGTTTTTTGGGCTTTTTTCAATTTTATTGGCCTCCAGAAAGTATCCCACAATTCCCATGCTGCCGCTCTGGTCAGTGGTTTGAACTCCGCTGCCCTGTAGCCAACCCGCCCCTCCCCCTTGCAAGACCCGGGAATTTTAAATCTCATTTCCTGCTTGCTGGCTTCCCGGAGGAGCTTCCCAGGTAGCTTCCCAGGTGAGCATGGCTGGCTATTGCACCAAACGCACTCCCGCTTGGACCACCACTGAGTTGTTGGATCTGATCAGTATATGGGGAGAGGAGTCTGTTCAGTCGCAGCTGCGAGTGACCCGTAGGAATCGGGACACATATGGGCAAATTTCTCAAGGCTTGTGTGAAAAGGGCTATGATCGGGACACGCAGCAGTGCAGAGCGAAGATAAAGGAGCTGAGGCAGGCGTACCATAAGGTGCGGGAGGCGAACCATCGCTCCGGTGGTGCACCTAAGACATGCCGCATCTATAAGGAGCTGAATGCTATCCTTGGTGACCCCACCTCCATCACCGA
Source organism: Platysternon megacephalum (assembly GCA_003942145.1). NCBI lineage: Eukaryota > Metazoa > Chordata > Testudines > Platysternidae > Platysternon > Platysternon megacephalum. Next base: position 5,216,385 of record QXTE01000115.1, on the reverse strand, counting down.
TAGCCCCGTGGATACTTTGCAGGCAGCAGAAAGGGGGTAACCCGCAGCCTGAAATTCTGGATGAAGAAGTCAAGCTAGAAGAGGATGTGGTGCTCCCAGCGGGGTCGCCCAGTGGGGCAGGCAGCCAGGAACTTTTCTCCACTCCAGAAGTGCTCGATGGGGAGCCGGAAGCAGATGAGATGCTGGGTAAGTTTCTGTGGCTTGTGTAGGGAATCGAAAAGTGGGAGGCAGGTAGTGTTTTCTGTGAGCTGGACATTGCCCTGTGTAGATAATCTGCATGGCTAAGCAGGATGTTGATGGACATCGAGATCTGCAGGGAATCCTCCTGAGAGAGGCTCTGGAAAGTTTCAAAGAGGTACTTGTTAATCCTCTGCTGCAGATTCCAAGGGATTGCAGCCTTGTTAGTTCCCCCATTGTAGGAAACTGCACCGTGCCATTTAGCAATCACTTGAGCTGGGACCAAAGCAGCAGATAACTGAGCTGCATATAGACCGGGGCGAAAGCCGCAAGCATTTAGCAGCTGTGCCCTGGTTTCTCTGGTCACCCGCAGCGGCGAGATGTCAGCCAGCAGGTTGGCCGCCTCTGAAAAAGTGTGGGATAATTTTAGAATGAGATCCCTGCAAAGCTGCTCTGCAAGCCATGACCTTTTGTCCGTACGCACAACCGCCACTCCCGCCACTCACCATGATTGGGGTGCTCGCGGAACTGTGTGCCTTCCTAGAGTCTCAGAGAGAAAGTGATTTCTACTAGCAAAATGCCTGTTTTAAAATGTTTCCATCATTTGCTGGAATGTAACAATCCCTCTTCTGTTCAGCACAGACCTTGAAGAACACGCCACGCACCCCTGTGGACTGGCTTCGGCAGATACGAAAAAACCCTAGGCGCAGCAAAGAAGACACATTCTGAGTGGTGCTGCAGTGCGATGAGAGACAGACCAGGGAACGGAAAGAGTGCTGAAAGGCAGGACAGAAAAGAGAGTGCTGCTTTTGCTAGGCAAGCGACAGAGCGGATGATAAAAGTTATGGAGGATCAGACAGAGATGCTCAAGGCGTTGATACAGCTGCAGACTGAGCAGATCTGTGGTCGACCTCCACTGCAGCACACGCAGATGCACAATTCTTTGCCAACCCCACCCCCCTCCATCCCCACACATTCCTTTTCACTTCACAGCACTCCTGAGTTTTCCCATCCCTCCACCCCCTCTCACAGCTTGCACAATGATAGCTGGAGCTACACAAAGTTGTGAGGTTTTACCTTTTTTAACAATAAATAAAGCCTAAGGTATTTAATGGTACCGCATTTTATTCTGTGTTCTACAAAAGTGTATAGCAATCAATTCACTCTCGGGAACAGGCTTCTAAAGCATTGTGTTGCACGGATCTTGGGCCCCAAAATTGTACATGGATGCACCAGGGAAGCAACTCCAAAGCAGACATGTGTTATTGACCCTCATTGTCAAAGTGGTTCCTCAAAGCCTCTCTGATGTCAGAGGAGCCCAGAGGGCTGCTATTAACAGCCCCAGCATCTGGCTGTTCAAACTGTGCAGCCAAGCGCTCTGCCTCAGTGCTCCACACCTGAGAAAACATTTCACCCTTAGATTCACACAGATTATGCAAAGTGCAGCACACGGCTATGACCACAGGAATATTATCCTCGGTAAGGTCTAGCCTGCCATTGCGACACCTCCAGCGAGCTTTCAACCGGCCAAAGGCACATTCGACTACCATGCGGCACCTGCTCAGCCTGTTGGTAAAATGCTCCTTGCTGCTGTCCAGGTGCCTTGTGTAAGGTTTCATGAGCCAGGGCTGTAAGGGGTAAACCGGGTCTCCCAGGATTACTATGGGCATTTCCACATCCCCCACTGTGAACTTGTGGTCTGGAAAGAAAGTCCCCGCCCACAGCTTTCTGGACAGGCCACTGTTCCTGAAGATGCGTGCGTCATGCACCTTTCCAGACTAGCCTGCATTGATGTCCATGAAACACCCCCGGTGAGCCACAAGTGCCTGCAACACCGTGGAGAAGTATCCCTTCCTATTGATGTATTCAGAGGCAAGGTGGTCAGGCGCTAAAATTGGAATGTGTGTGCCATCAATCATCCCGCCACAGTTAGGGAGACCCATCTCTGCAAAGCCGTCCACTATTTCATGCACGTTTTCCAGAGACACGGTCCTGTGCAGCAGGATGCGATTTATTGCGCTGCACACTTGGAGTAATACAGCCCCAACAGTGCACTTTCCTACTCCAAATTGGTTTGCAATTGACGAATTGCTGTCTGGATTCGCCAGCTTCCACACAGCGATTGCAACATGCTTCTCTACTGAAAGGGCAGCTCTCAATCTGGTGTCCTTGCGCCGCAGGTCGGGGGACAACTCAGCACATAGCTCCATGAAGGTTGCTTTACGCATCCTAAAGTTCTGTACCCACTGGTCGTCATCCAACACCTGCATGACAATGCAATCCCACCAATCAGTGCTTATTTCCCTAGCCCAAAAGCGACAGTCTACCGTATGCAGTTGCTCTGTGAATGCACAAAGCACTGATAAGTTGCTGTCGTCCATATCACACTCCGGTGCCTGTGATTCATCCTCTGCTAACTTTGCAAGTTACTCTGCGAGTAACTGTGCTGCCATGCACAATGTCCTCACGACAGCTAACAATGCATAGGAGAGAAGTGAGAGATTCAACCTCTCTCACTGCAGATGCTGGCGTGCACTACAAAGGAATGACAGTTGGAAAAACGGCACGAAAGGAAGCCAGAAAACTTTGGAGGGGTGGGACACAAAGCGGTGCATGATGGTACATTTTGCACATCCCAGGATGCGCCGCACTCCGTTTCCGCATTCCTACAACACCTAGCAATGGATGGTGTCACCAGGCACTGTGGGATACATACCCACTGTCCATTGCTCTCGCTGTCGACAAAGGTCCACCGAATGTGGACACGATCTGTCAACAGAGGGAGCAAATGTAGACACGCTTTGGCGACTTTGCTTTTGTTGGGTTTTTTTTTCCTTGTCGACATTAGTTTCATCAACAAAACTTGCCAGTGTAGACAAGCCCTCTGAATCATAATGGCAACAACTTAACATCTCATTGAGATGAATGGGACAGTTCATCTTCTGAGGTGTTTAAGGCTGTCGGTTAGCAGACTCTGAAAGACAACACTGCCTGGGTTTGCATTTGTTTTACAGTGTGGAAGTTTTCTTCTCTAATACGTGGCTAGAAGCTTGAATTATCTTTTTAATTAAATAGCTTATTTTTAGGGCTGTCAAGCAATTTAAAAAATCGCGATTAATCATGCGATTAAACAATAATAGAATACCATTTATTTAAATATTTTTGGATGTTTTCTACATTTTCAAATATATTGATTTCAATTACAACACAGAATACAAAGTGTACAATGCTCACTTCATATTTTTATTAATATTTGTACTGTAAAAATAAAAAATAGTATTTTTCAATTCACTTAATACAAGTATTGTAGTGCAATCTCTTTATCATGATAAAGTTGAACTTACAAATGTAGAATTACAGGTCTGTCTCATCTTACGCTGGGGTTACGTTCCGCAGTCAGCGCGTAAAGCGAAAATCGCCTATAGTCAAAATTACATTGAGTGTAATGGCGGGTGGAATCGCCCGCACTACAGAAACAGTATTTAAATTGTTATTTTTCTCTTTTTGGGGGGGGAGGGTGGTTCTTGTTTTTGCCGACCGTGTAAAGCTGAAATCGCACATGTTAAATGTGCCTAAGATGCGACAGACCTGTATGTACAAAAAAATAACTGCATTCAAAAATAAAACAATGTAAAACTTTAGAGCCTACAAGTCCACTCAGTCCTACTTCAGCTAATTGCTCAGACAAACAAGTTTGGTTACAATTTGCAGGAGAGAATGTTGCCCACTTCTTGTTTACAATGTAACATGAAAGTGAGAACAGGCATTCGCACGGCACTGTTGTAGCCGGCGTCACAAGATATTTACATGCCAGGTGCGGTAAAGTTTCATATGTCCCTTCATGCTTCAACCACCATTCTAGAGGACATGCGTCAATGCTGATGACGGGTTCTGCTCGATAACAATCCAAAGCAGTGCGGACTGACACATGTTCATTTTATCATCTGAGTCAGATGTCACCAGCAGAAGGCTTGATTTTCTTTTTCGCTGGTTCGGGTTCTGTAGTTTCCGTATCTGAGTTTTGCTCTTTTAACACTTCTGAAAGCATGCTCCACACCTCGTCCCTCTCAGATTTTGGACGGCACTTCAGATTCTTAAACCTTGGGTCGAGTGCTGTAGCTATTTTTAGAAATCTCACATTGGTACCTTCTTTGCATTATGTCAAATCTGCCATGAAAGTGTTCTTAAAATGAACATGTGCTGAGTCATCATCCGAGACTGCTATAACATGAAATATATGGCAGAATGTGGGTAAAAAAGAGCACGTAACATACAATTCTCCCTCAAGGAGTTCAGTCACAAATTTAATTAACGCATTATTTTTTTAACAAGCATAATCAGCATGGAAGCATGTCCTCTGGAATGGTGGCCCAAGCATGAAGAGGTATATGAATGTTTAGGATATCGACACATGAATACCTTGCAACACTGGCTACAAAAGTGCCATGCAAACGCCTGTTCTCACTTTCAGGTGACATTGTAAATAAGAAGCAGGCAGCAGTATCTCCTGTAAGTGTAAACAAACATCATAGAATCATAGAATCTCAGGGTTGGAAGGGACCTCAGGAGGTCATCTAGTCCAACCCCCTGCTCAAAGCAGGACCAAACCCAACTAAATCAGCCCAGCCAGGGCTTTGTCAAGCCTGACCTTAAAAACCTCTAAGGAAGGAGATTCCACTACCTCCCTAGGTAACCCATTCCAGTTCTTCACCACCCTACTAGTGAAAAAGTTTTTCCTAATGTCCAACCTAAACCTCCCCCTCTGCAACTTGAGACCATTACTCCTTGTTCTGTCATCTTCTATCACTGAGAACAGTCTAGATCCATCCTCTTTGGAACCCCCTTTCAGGTAGTTGAAAGCAGCTATCAAATCGCCCCTCATTCTTCTCTTCTGCAGACTAAACAATCCCAGTTCCCTCAGCCTCTCCTCGTAAGTCATGTGCTCCAGCCCCCTAATCATTTTTGTTGCCCTCCGCTGGACTCTCTCCAATTTATCCACATCCTTCTTGTAGTGTGGGGCCCAAAACTGGACACAGTACTCCAAATGAGGCCTCACCAGTGCTGAGTAGAGGGGAATGATCACATCCCTCGATCTGCTGGAAATGCCCCTACTTATACAACCCAAAATGCCATTAGCCTTCTTGGCAACAAGGGCACACTGTTGACTCATATTCAGCTTTTCGTCCACCGTAACCCCTAGGTCCTTTTCTGCAGAACTGCTGCCCAGCCANCCCTCCCAGCGCTTGCGCCACGAAACAGCTGTTTCACGGGGCAGGGAGGGAGGGGAGAGAAACAGGAAGCCGCGGCGTGCTCGCGGAGGAGGCAGCTGCGGCAGGGGAACTTCTCCGCAGCTGTTTTGTGGTCAGAGAGGGAGGGGGGAGGAGGGGGAACGCAGCGTGCTGGGGAAGAGGCGGGGCGGGGATTTGGGGAAGGGAGCCAATAGGGGCAGGGAGGGGGTGGAGTTAGGGCGGGACTTTGGGGAAGGGGTGGAGTCGGGGCGGGGCCAGGGGCGGCAATTATTTCCGGGCCTAGGGGCGGCAAAATGATTAATCCGCCCCTGACTACAGTACTTGTATGAGGTGAATTGAAAAATACTGTTTCTTTTGTTTATCACTTCTACAGTGCAAATATTTATAATAAAAATAATATAAAGTGAGCACTGTACACTTTGTATTCTGCGTTGTAATAGAAATCAATATATTTGAAAATGTAGAAAAACAATCCAAAAATATTAAATACATTTCCATTGGTATTCTATTGTTTAATAGTGCGATTAACCACGGTTAATTTTTTTGAGTTAATCGCGTGAGTTAACTGTGATTAATCTACACTTATTTTTGCTAGTCAACTCTGCCGATCTGGATTTATTCTCCAGCTGTGGAATTGCAGTAGGTGCAGGGCTCTGGTTATAATACACATGAGTACAGGGATTGAAATTGGGCACAGAAACATAGGAGTAGTGTGTTCCTGGATTCTTCCTGAATAAGGAAACCCTGCTGAATAGTCTCTGTTTTGTCACTCTTTGTTGGTTCACCTCTGCCCTTCACTAAGTCTGGAGCCTCCTTTGCTTTCCACCCGCATGAGCATACCTGGTGTTTTGATCATGCACATTTTCTGCTCTCCAAATGAACTCTATTGGTCTCTTAAGTCAATGGCTAAGACCGCTTTGGAACCCTGAGCTACTGTTGGTTTTATCCCTATGCCCTAGCATTCTGAGAGCATCCTGGGTTTTTAATTTCTTATATTTTGACGTTATTCTCCTCCAACAGTTCCTGTTTTAAAAGTATTTTAGTATGACATATTGGCAGTGTTTCAAGATGAAAAATGAGCTTCAGAAGAAAAAATGATATAGGTCTGGAATCTATTATATGCATCTTAAAACTAGGAAGATCTCCAAAGGGTGAATCTTGCCCTGTACCTGGCTAGCTCTTGTCTGAGCAAGTGGGTTTCAAGCAAACCCAGTGAAGGAATGAAGTATGTAGGAATGTTTCCCTTTGCAGCCCAGTTTGCTGGCTACTCACATTCTTTCGCTTGTCCAATTACTTGCGTAAATTAAATGGCTGCAGTGTGAGCTTCCTTAAAATTGCATAGGCAAGTATATCGGTGCAAGCATGTCCTTTAGGGATCCAGTCTATGCTGTGGAAAGCCACCATATTGTGGTACCCAAGTACAACACAGTAGATCTCAATGTGCTTAAAACCCAGTTTAATCCTGTGGTGTGTAGATAATACTGAATAGTGTTTTAGCCACACTCCATGATCTGAACCTCACCAGGTGTTCAGCATTGCTTGGGAGCCTGGTTCAGTTCTGCCTACACTACAGGACCACGCTGTGTTTTAATCAAATCAGGCGCTGCTGTTTTGTAACTGGGTCACACAATGTGGTTGTGTTGCTAATATGTAGCTGGTTGATTTTGACGACACTTGCGATTCGCTATTAAAAATGTTTGAGACCAAATAACCACTCTCAACCAATTATTGTCTAAAGACAAAATAATACAGGACAAAAAGGAGACACATGCCCTCCTTCCAGGAAGCAATTCTTATCTCACAGCATGTTCACCTTACATAGTAGGTGTGCTTTGGAAATATGCATTTAAACTAGGTATAAATATAGTGTGGTTTTACAAGTTACAAAACCCTCTATTTGTCACTAAAATCCAACCCTGCGGTTTGTAACAGTTCCTTAACTTGCCATTTTGTTCTGTACTTTTCTTATCTCTGTTTTGGATATTGCATTTCAAACCAGTTGCCCGTGAAGGTCTCTGTACTAGGACATAGAACAAATGTATCTTGACTTTTGACAGATTTCATATCAGCTAGAGCCAAAGCTGACTTCAGCTTTGCAAAGTGTTATGGGATATTTAGCAAAGGGGAACAGAATTGATGGAAGAGCTTAATACATTCAATTAACATAACCTCACAAAACTTGTATATTATGTTAATACCATGCACATAATACCCATTAATGTAGTGTATACTACACCCAACATATATGTGTAGGCTAACAGTTTGCTTTACACAGTGTAGGCAGGATATTAAACTGCCCATGTTTTAAAATAAACATTAAATTGCATAAGCTTGTTTTCCTAGCCATAGGTGGTGGAACTAGGGGTGCTGGGGGTGCAGTAGGACCTCCTGGCTTGAGGTGGTTTCCGTCATAGACAGGGTTTACAGTTTGGGTCAATGGCTCTCAGCACCCCCACTATACAAATTGTTCTGCCCATAGTCCTATTTAACAGGTCCTTATACATCCTCATTCGGATAAGATAAGTGACCTCATAGTTCTTTTCTCAGGCAGATTTGGGCTGTATTTTCATGGGTTTTCTTTATTGTATACCTCAGCGTGCATATTATCTTATATATATATATATATATATATATATATATATACACGTATATGTTTACAGTTGTATAATCTGAGCAGTACTGTACAGGTCTGTCGCATCTTAGGCGCATTTAACATGTGCGATTTCAGCTTTATGCGGTCGGCAAAAACAAGAAAAAAACACACAAAAAAGGAGAAAAATAACAATTTAAATACTGTTTCTGTAGTGCGGGCGATTCTGCCCGCCATTACACTCAATGTAATTTTGACCATACGCAGTTTTCGCTTTACGCACTGACCTCGGAACGTAACCCCAGCGTAAGATGAGACAGACCTGTATTGCCTATTTCTTTGGTGCTACATTTGTCTCCATTAGAAAAGATTTAAATGCAAGTCAACCCCTGTCCTGTTGGTCACAGTGGCAAACTATGTAAAACAAAGCAGGAAGACAGAAGGCTGAAAGGGTATAGCTAACTAGAGAGCTTACAGCAGCGTAGCTGCACCGATGCAGAGAGCTCTCCCGCCGACTTAATCCACCCCCAACAAGTGGCGGCAGCCATGTCTGCAGGAGAAGCTTTCCCGCCAACATGTCCAGACCGGCATGTAGGTCGGTGTAACTTGTCAGTTGGGGGGTGGCTAATTCACACCCCAAGTGACATAACTCATGTCGATTTAAGCTGTAGTGTAGCCATAGCCAAAACTTGCTGTCTGCCCTTATCCATGATCAGCTGAAGACCCCAAACTGCAGAGAGATGCTGCAGCCTTGGAGGAAGCCAAAAGAGCCTTCCTCTTCTTGGCACGATCACACTGGAAATAGTGTCACCTCGGAAGGAAAATGAATTGTAACACTAAATCCCGGGAATTTCCCAGGGAAAGGATAATTCTTCTAAACACACAGGGCCTGTCTTGGGTTTCGCCTTTATAGTACAAGAGTGGGAATCTAGTCAATACAGTACTTTCCCCTTCCTTCCTACAGACCCTCAGGTCATGCCAACACTATGGGGGCTATAATGGCACAACTATAGTGCTGCATGTATGTCGCTGTAGCACTGCAGTGTAGACGCTTCCTATGCTGATGGAAGGAGTTTTGCTGTCTCTGTGTAAGAAATCCACCTTGCTAAGCAGCAGTAGCTGGGTTGATAGAAGAATTCTTCTGTCCACCTAACTGTGTCTATGCTAGGGGCTTGGTTGGCTTAATTATGGTGCTGAAGGTGTGAATTTTTCACACCCCTGAGTGATGTATCTGGGTCAATCTAAATTTAAAGCGTAGACCAGGCCTCCATCATGCTGTAGTGACTCTCCCCGTAATCCAGTTCATTTCTCTAAGGTAAACAGGGAAGCGGAGCACCAGCACCTTCAGCAGGGCTCTAATAAGGAGCGGAGCAATAAAACACATTCATATTTCACTTTAACAGGATACATTTAAGATCCAGACACAGAGAGCCTCTCTGGATGTTTACCTGGCTGATGGAAGGAATGTTAGGCTTGATATCCAGACATCGGACACTGCTGACAGAGTACTGGAGGTAATGGGTTTCTAAATGGGATACTGCTGAAACTGCTAAATTTAAGGAAAAGTGTGTGAAGAGTTGAGATGCTTTCCCTCATATTTTAGCAGGACATAGGCAAAAATGCTTATTTGAGGGAATACCTGAAGAAAACATACACTTGGCATTGTTTACTAATTCTGTAGATAAGTTTCTTAAAGTTTTTATATTAATCAGCATTTTTTTTCCCTCTGCCCCTAACCTCACCCACTCAACATCCCTGCAGCTCTTTTCGTCTCCAAAGGCGGCTGTTTTGGCCCTGTGTACAGGAGGCCATCTAAGACAATTAGAGAACTGGTATTTTGTTTTTTAAAAAGCTTGTTTTAATATAGTTCAGGCCAAATCTGTATAAATGTTGTTTTGCCAGCCAGTGTGGCCAGAGACAGTGTTCTACATTTGTCTTAAATATAGTTTAAGACTGTTGGTGTGCTGACACACCTATTGTTACTATCCTAGCACATAGGAGCTCTAGTAATGGATCTGAACTCCTTTGTGCTTGGCGCTGTACAGACACAGAACAAAAGGAACAGAGGTTCCTGCCTCTACAGTAGAAGGAGTCTACAATCTACGTATCTCGCTGACCAATGCCCAATCTTTTTTTCCTGGTGCTCCCTCTTTCTAGCTGTCTTGTATCTACCTGTTGTCTCTAGTAAGTATGTAGACCCTTTAGGGTAAGGAGTGTCTTTGTTCAGTGCCTAGCACAATGAGGCTGACGTGTCTAGATTTTGCCACAATACCAATAATAAATAGTTACAAGTTTTGTCTTAGACACGCTAGCAGCCAAACTTTGTTTAAACAGAGAGAGTCTGAACCCGGTTGTAACGTCATTTTTAATTCAAAGATGACAATAGGCCTGTTATAGATAGGGGGGCTTGAGTTGCTGGCCTGTAATCTTTTTTCTCTTCTTGGTAACAGAAGCCAAACTATTGCCATCTGCCTGATTTCTATTTTCTCATCCCTTTCACATAGTGAGCTTCATCCGCCAACATTCCTCTAGCCAGAGATGGTGAGTGTGTAACAATATGGATGTTACTTCCCCAGTAGCCACTGTTGCTGCTGCAGGGGACACAGAGAGCCAGATTGCGTGAGGTTGGTGAGCAATTACACACCAGTACTCCCATTGACCTCAGTGGGATTATTTGCGCACGTAACGGCTCGCCATCCGAAGTAAAGAATGAATGCAGTCTGGCCCTCAGATGCTACTCTGGCTAATGAAGTCTCTCCACCTCTTCGCCACACACATTATCATTGCCTCTAATATCCCTGTTCATCATGGGTCCAATAATTGAAAGCACTAAATCTCTTCTCCAAGCAAAGTCCCTGATATAGCACAGAGAACTGCCCAAATACTGGCCAGATCACGTTTCTTAAGTAAAGCGCACTGAAGCTGAGCAGCTGCTTTGTCTTGTGTCAAGATTTCTCTCACTTTGGTTTCTTTTCATTAACAGTTCTACAGCATGCAAGTGAAATGAATTCCACACACCTTCCTACAATGATTTCCCCCACCCCTTTGAAAAGCATCATGTTCAAGTTTATTGAGCCTCTTTCTACCTTTGGAGCTCTTCACTGCTTAGTTGCCAAAAAAAAAAGGAATTGCAAAACAAGAAAATCGGTTAATCCAAAAAGCACATACAGTAACTCCTCACTTAACGTTGTAGTTATATTCCTGAAAAATGAGACTTTAAGTGAAATGATGTTAAGCGAATCCAATATCCCCATAAGTATTAATGTAAATGGGGGAGGGGGGGTTAGGTTCCAGGGACATTTTTTTCACCAGACAAAAAAACTATATATTATATAGATATACAAACAGTATATGTTTTAAACAAACAATTTAATACTGTTCACAGCTACAATGATTGTGAAGCTTGGTTGAAGTGGTGAAGTTAGGGTGGAAGAGGGAGAGATATTTCCCAGGGAATGCCTTGCTGCTAAATGATGAACTAGCACTCGGCTGAGCCCTCAAGGGTTAACACATTGTTGTTAATGTAGCCTCCCATCATAGAATATCAGGGTTGGAAGGGACCTCAGGAGGTCATCTAGTCCAATCCCCTGCTCAAAGCAGGACCAATTCCCAACTAAATCATCCCAGCCAAGCTTTGTCAAGCCTGACCTTAAAAACCTCTAAGGAAGGAGATTCCACCACCACCTCCCTAGGTAACCCATTCCAGTGCTTCACCACCTTCCTAGTGAAAAAGTTTTTCCTAATATCCAACCTAAACCTCCCCCACTGCAACTTGAGACCACTACTCCTTGTTCTGTCATCTGCTACCACTGAGAACAGTCTAGATCCATCCTCTTTGGAACCCCCTTTCAGGTAGTTGAAAACAGCTATCAAATCCCCCCTCATTCTTCTCTTCTGCAGACTAAATAATTCCAGTTCCTTCAGCCTCTCCTCATAAGTCATGTGCTCCAGCCCCCTAATCATTTTTGTTGCCCTCCGCTGGACTCTTTCCAATTTTTCCACATCCTTCTTGTAGTGTGGGGCCCAAAACTGGACACAGTACTCCAGATGAGGCCTCACCAATGTCGAATGGAGGGGAATGATCACTTCCCTCGATCTACTGGCAATGCCGTTAGCCTTCTTGGCAACAAGGGCACACTGTCGACTCATATCCAGCTTCTCGTCCACTTTAACCCCTAGGTCCTTTTCTGCAGAACTGCTGCCTAGCCATTCGGTCCCTAGTCTGTAGCAGTGCATGGGATTCTTCCGTCCTAAGTGCAGAACTCTGCACTTCTCCTTGTTGAACCTTTTGGCCCAATCCTCTAATTTGTCTAGGTCCCTCTGTATCCTATCCCTACCCTCCAGCGTATCTACCACTCCTCTCAGTTTAGTGTCATCTGCAAATTTGCTGAGAGTGCAGTCCACGCCATCCTCCAGATCATTAATGAAGATATTGAACAAAACCAGCCCCAGGACCGACCCTTGGGGCACTCCGCTTGATACCGGCTGCCAACTAGACATGGAATCATTGATCACTACCCGTTGAGCCCGATGATCTAGCCAGCTTTCTATCCACCTTATAGTCCATTCATCCAGCCCATACTTCTTTAACTTACCGGCAAGAATACTGTGGGAGACCGTAACAAAAGCTTTGCTAAAGTCAAGGAATAATACATCCACTGCTTTCCCCTCATCCACAGAGCCAGTTATCTCCTCATAGAAGGCAATTAGGTTAATCAGGCATGACTTGCCCTTGGTGAATCCATGCTGACTGTTCCTGATCACTTTCCTCTCCTCTAAGTGCTTCAGAATTGATTCCTTGAGGACCTACTCCATGATTTTTCCAGGTACTGAGGTGAGGTTGACTGGCCTGTAGTTCCCCGGATGCTCCTTCTTCCCTTTTTAAAAGATGGGCACTACATTAGCCTTTTTCCATCCAGGCAGCACAAACAGGGAGGGGAGACAGCATAGCAGACAGAGACAGACACACACCTTGTGTGTGGGAGAGAGAGAGAGATGCACCCTGTCCCTTTGCTGACCCACTCTTAAGTGCATTGTCTTTTTAAGTGGATCAGGAAGTTGAGACAGCAGCTGCTGCCCCAAGCTCTCTCTGTCTCTCTCTGTCCGTGTCCCGTCCCTGCTCTATATGGAGAAGGGGTAAGCGGGGTGCAGGAGCGGGGGGGGACACGACACACTGACATTAGCCCCCCCTTTCCTCCCTGCACAGCAAGCAGGAGTCTCTGGGAGCAGCTCCAAGGCAGAGGGCAGGAGCAGCACATGGCAGTGGGGGGAGGGACAGCTGAACTGCCGATTGATAGCCTGCTGGGCGGCTGCAGCACAGGGAACTTAGGGGAGTGGGGAGCTGATAAGGGGGGCTGCCGATACACCCTGGCTACAAGCCCCCACCAGCTAGCTGCAACAGGCTGCTCTTCCTGCAAGCAGTGGACAAAGCAGGCGGCTGCCAAACGACGTTAGAAGAGAGCATTGCACAACTTTAAACTAGCATGTTCCCTAATTGATCAGCAATGTAACAACGAAACAACGTTAACCAGGACGACTTTAAGTGAGGAGTTACTGTACCCTTCAGATTTATATCAGGATGACGGTAGCTTCCTTCTTCGTCACTGGCATCTTCAATCCCATCTCTCCATAAAAATATCTTGCTATCTAAGCACTCGTGCATATTGTTCTGATACCCTTGTTTGTCCTGTTTAAGGGCCAGATCCTCTTCAAGCCAGTGCCACTCTTTGTGCAGTAGTACTTTGGGTACACTTCACAATAAAGTGCCATGTACACTTATGGCACTATAGGCAAACAGCAATGATTCTGATAATTCATTGGCACTGTAAATGCTGCCTGTTCTTTGGTTCCCTTTAGCGTGGGACAGGCTTAGGGGCATGTGTGAGCTTTCCTCATTATATATTTGTCTTACCACATTCCCCCTGGTAGCTTCTCAATTAATAGTGTACAGTCTACAGGGGTTTGGAGTAATGTATACTGGGGTATACCTTGATCCAAGAATTAGACAATTAAGCTCAATACCGACTGAATGTTTCACATTGGGTAGCTCTATGAAGCGTTTTGAATAGAAGTAGGTGCTTCATTTGGATCACTGTGAGATGCTGTACTAAGTAATGAGTTTCTGACACTGTAGTGCCACCTTGCAATTTCAGGAAGCAGGTTAATGGGGACTTTGCGTCAAGAACATATAGGGTGAAAGTTAGTCCTGGTCAGGGTCTTTTTTGCCTGGGCCTCTGAACATTTATTCTAGTGCTCTAGGGTTGGGGGGAAGTGATATTATGCTCCAGCTCTCTCTCAACTGGAAGTGTTGGTGGAATTGGTACCTTCTAAAGGCACTCTGAAAACTTGTACATCCACCTTGTGTTCAGACCAAACAAGTCCTGCTTCTCCCACTGTGCTTCTTATGCCAACTCACACACCCAGCAACTAAACTATGGAAAAATCATTTTCCTGGTGAAAGTTTTTTCATGTCCTTGCCTCTCCATAGTTGCATCTCAATGACTTCCTGATCAAATGGGCTGCTCCTAAGTGAAAGAGGCACCTTTTTTACTCTTCTCCCTGTGAGCCCAGGAGGTTCTGTGGTACCCATCGAGTGCGGGAATAGTGGGGGTACGCTCTGGCTGCTTTAAATTAAGCTCCGATTTCCGATGCCTGAAGCAGAAAATAGGCAGAGTGGAATGTTTTCAGCTCCTCTTCCACCCTACACTTTCCATTCCTCTCCCTGCCCCACCCCTTCCTCGTCACACGTCCTGCACTTGAGGTTGGGGGGGCAGGACTGGCACAGGACTGTTCCTACATTCTTTGCCAGTGGGGCTGGGGACCATTCCTCCTTTACATATTTCGGGTGGCATAAAGGGGCCATAGCAAAACAGAATCTGCTTCTGAGAGTCAAGCTGGGTAGGTCTTTCTTTCCCATGCGATGCCAGTAGCAAGACTGTGCAGGGTTGAAGTTTAGGTCTTAACAGCTGCTTCTGCCTAGAGGGATAAAGGAACAGTTTAAAAAAACAACTTTGAAGCTGCATTAATGGCTGGTGACCAGACCTCATATAAATTCATGTTCGGGTGCATAGGTGACCTCCTTTTTCATTTTTTGTTTTTAAGGTTGTCTCATACAAGATGGGGCTGTCAAGAGAATTAATAGGATATTTTAGCTTATTTTTTATTCAAGATCACAGCAATGGAGTTCTCTCTGGTAAGCCATGTGCAGTATGTGTCACATAATGCACCCCTGGGTGGGTCGTTGCCAGTGGGGATTGGATCTCTGGATCTAAAAGCATTACTCTGTGCTGCTTGAGCTAAAAGACTCATCTCTGTTAGCTGATGAACTTCCAGCCTTTGAATCTCTATATGTAGCCCAGCAACCACGAGGGAGGAACAGAGGATCACAGGTGGGTTGGGGTTATCTATAGCATAGTGGACTTTGCCTATAAGCACAGTTTGCATTGCATTTAATTGACAAGGCATATAGTAACTTGGTCACTATTGTGTGGGTTGTTTTGGTAAATATTGAGCTAGGTTGGCTTTATTTCAGGCTTCTCTGCAAATGGTTATACTTTGAAGTAAAAACTGTTTATATAATCTCAAACGCCGATCTGAACACTTGGAAGATTTCCCCCTCTATCCCCTTATAAAATGAAGTCCCTAATTTGCTTTCATTTATGCCCTCTTATTCCACTTTTTAATTGATAAGCATAGAAAGGTCATAACAGTGATGGAACTGGATGTGCCCTAAATCTAGGGTGTGATTCACAAAATGTAGAAGTCTCTTGGAGTACTGTGTGTTTTTGTTCAATATGGGCTGGTGATAAATATATGCCCTCCAACCCTACCTCCATTTGGGCAGCTGTAAACTAGTGGACTGAACCCAGGACTGGGACTCAGATCTGGGTTGAAATCTTGGCCCCATTGAAGTAAATGGCGAATCTCTTGTTGACTTCAGTGGGGTCAGGATTTCACCCTTGAATTTGCTACCTGACTCTGTTACTGATTCTGTGTGGCCTTGGAGAAGTCACTTAACCTCTCTCTGCCTCAGTTTTCCAGTCTGCAAAATGGTGATGATACTCTCCTGGAAGTATTTTCAGGTCCATAGACAAAAAAAGTGCTGTAGAAGTACCTTTTACAGTGATCTAGATTTTTTTTAAATGTATATAAGATTAAGGCTGAAAGATTTCTGGGTGTTAGGGTCATGACAGGTGTTCAGTCCCTTGATGGGTTTGTAGTGCAACTATCGCTGCTAAACTTCACTACATATGGTTATTTTATTTATCATTTCTCTGTCTTGACTAGGTCTTGCTTTTATGGATGTGGAAGGATGAATGTGATGCTGTGTAGAATCCCCAGCTTTTATTACATGAGTAGTAGCTGAAAGTCTGTGCTATTGCATGTGTGGCAGTTGGGCCAAGTAACCAATCAGTGCATTCTCCCTCATACAACCAATGAAATTGTTGCATGCAAATAAGCTGCAGAGTTAGGGTGGTGATTTGTCTAATTACCTCTGATATTACAATGGTTTAGGACTTTTGGCACAATATGAGGTCCCTGGAATAGATGATGTTTTATAAAGTCATATTCAAAATTACTAAATATAAAAATATTTGTTGTGTATATATTTGTTAATGGTGATAGAAATTCTATAATAAGAGAAATAGGAGCTGCCCCTTTAAGAATAGGGTGGGAGCACACTGAATGAGCTACTGCAGGGCCTACAGCAGGGATGGCAAACTATGGCTCGCAGGCCGCATCCAGCCCGGCAGCTGTTTTAATCCGGCCCTCGAGCTCCGGCTGGGGAGCAGGGTCTGGGGCTTACCCCGCTTCGGTGCTCTAGCTGGGGAGCAGGGTCAGGGACTGCTCTGCACGGCTCCCGGAAGCAGCAGCATGTCCCCGCTCCGGCTCCTACACAGCTCTCTGCGCACTGCTCCGTCCGCAGGCACTGCCCCCAAATCCTGGCCAATGGGAGCTGCGGGGGCGGTGCCTGCGGACGGGGCAGTGCGCAGCAGAGCTGCCTGGCCACGCCTCCGCGTAGGAGCTAGAGGGGGGACATACCGCTGCTTCCAGGAGCCACTTAAGGTAAGCACGGCTGGGAGCCTGCACCCCAACCCCCTGCCACAGCCCTGATACCCCTCCCGCCCTCTGAACCCATCGGTCCCAGCCCGGAGCACCCTCCTACACCCCCAAACTCCTCATCCCCACCCCAGCGGGAGCCCTCACTCCCCACATGCCCCAACCCCCTGCCCCAGCTCTGATCCCCCTCCCACCCTCCAAATCCCTTGGTCCCAGCCCAGAGCACCCTCCTGCCAGTAGCATAGCTCGGGGAGGAGCAGGGGGCGCGGCTGCTCCCCCACTGAGCACAAGTGGCGCCTTTTTAATTTTTTGGTGCCTTTTTAATTTTTACTCTGAACGGGGGGGCAGACATAAAAAAAGGCGCCACCTGCTGTGGTGCTTGTACTCACCGGGTGGCGCTCCGGGTCTTTGGTGGCACTTCGGCGGCGGGTCCTTCACTGGCTCCGGGTCTTCGGCGGCATTTCGGCTGCGGGTCCTTCAGTGCCGCCGAAGACCCAGAGCGCCGCCCGGTGAGTACAAGCGCCGCAGCGGGTGGCGCCTTTTTTTATGTCCGCTCCCCCTGTTGGCTACACCTGGCTACGCCACTGCTCCTGCACCCCAAACCTCTCATTCCCAGCCCAAGGGCCCCCCCCCCCGCCCCTCACCCTCCCTGCCCCAGCCCGGAGCCCCCTCCCGCACCCTGAACTCCTCGTTTCTGGCCCCACCCCGGAGCCTGCACCCCCAGCCAGAGCCCTTACTCCCTCCTGCACCCCAACCCCAATTTCGTGAGCATTCATGGCCTGCCATAAAATTTCCATACTCAGATGTAGCCCTTGGGCCAAAAAGTTTGCCCACCCCTAGCCTAGAGTGTTCAGAATATGTGCTGATGCAAGAGAAGGCTGTTTGTGGCTGGGCTCTGAGGGGATCTGTCTGTAAGAAACTCCTAAAGCAAAACGTTTTGTATTCCTAGAATAAACAATGTTTACACTGAAAAGCAGAGTCTTGTGATTAAGGGTGTAACAATGGCATAGACACACTCCTTACTGTTTCACAAGTGTAATTCATAAAGTCCAAGTGGCTGAGAACTTAAAAATTGGACAGTAACAGACCACACATACCAACCTGTTGACATTCTGAACAAAAATTGCTCTCAACCATGATTGTAGCTGTTTCCATTGCTTCACACTGACTCAGCAGAAGTTCTAGGCTTCAGTGTGAGACACAGGCAGGGGCAATCCTGGAATCTTACACTTAACTATAAAACATATCTTACCTAGATGTATTTGTTTATATACTATTTGACATATTCACAAATGAACTTATCTCTGAATTGTGGTGTTGTATAAAAATACATAGCATATTGGAATATATTTTCCACATACTGCACTTTTATTTACTTTAAAACTTTATAAAAATGGACATATTGAATTCTCCAAGTACGTGTACAAACTGCTTACAAATATATATACACACACGCGCGCGCACACACACGTCAATCAGTGATGGATGATAAAACCTGCCAAGCTGCAGCATAATCCCCAGAGTCAAACCACCTTAAGGAAACACCTAAATACTCACATGCTTAAAGTTACACACATGTTTAAGTACGTTGCTGAATTGGGGACTAAGCACAGGAGTAAGCACTTGCAGGATCAGGCCCTTAATTTTATGTTTGGAAAACTTATTATTGAAAGCAGTCACCTCTCGTGTGACTTGTATTCCTTAAAGTGCCACAACCTTATTAGTGTACATCCGAAGCACAAAACATTTCTTTTGCCTCCCATATTTGCAGCTGCCCCTAACTGCTCAGCGTTATTTGAGATCTATACTAACTTAAATCTCCTTTCCTGGATTTCTCAGTTTAGTGCTTCTTACTTGCACTCCTTGCATTAGTATAACGCAGAATAAGGAGACACTAATATACTGCTCCTTAAAGATTAGGTAAAGAGGTGGGGGTGGGGAGTTTCTAAACAACATGATTGTCACCTACCATTTTTTATCATTTGTTTTTGTGATGTCCTCTTTCTTTTACATAACGTGTTCTCATGGAGCACTTACTGAAATACTAAAATAGCTGTTCTGCTTCAGTGGGGTTTCAACCAATCAGGCTTATTTGTCTCTTATTTTTTTCCCCACCTGCCCTGCCCCCAGTGGTGAAAAAAGTGGCAGAATTTGAACTTCCCTACGTGAGTCTTCAGAGTATGAAAGAGTCAGACTGTAAGATTGGGATCAGAAAATGGTGAGCTGGAAGCTGAAGAAAAATTTGGAAGATGCATTAAAATTATAAATGTACTAGAGAAGAGAATCCTCACAACTTAAATTCTGTGTGTTTGGCCTGAGAGCATAACACACACAGCTGATTTTTATTTTATTTTTTTAAAGAATATAATGGTTCCTAACTGCTGGTCTTTGGACCTCTCAGTGTAATGTTGGAACTGACCAGTTTATATGGTCCTGTAACAGTTGTTGATGGAATGTCCACTACTGCAGTCAGCCAATTACTCTTGAACACTTTCAAAATCTATAGATACAGATGGTTTGTTGTTGTTGGTTTTGTTTTGTTTTTGTTTGTTTGTTTTTTTGCCAAAGCCACCAATAAAGGAAACCTTTTATACTTATTTTATTTTCTTTAGTTAATGGTGTTTGTTTATTTATTTATTT
The DNA here is from genome assembly GCA_003942145.1 of Platysternon megacephalum. Classification (NCBI taxonomy): domain Eukaryota; kingdom Metazoa; phylum Chordata; order Testudines; family Platysternidae; genus Platysternon; species Platysternon megacephalum. The sequence continues at coordinate 5,196,669 of QXTE01000115.1, read as the reverse complement.
TTTATATTCAGCATTGTATCTCCTAAAAGAAAAATGGGAGGACTGGGGGTTCTGAGCTGCAAGTTGCAGTGTGTATGGGGGAGGTTGTTTTTTGGGAATTTTCTTTAAAGATCGCATTGCTAAATATTAGATCACAAAAGACCTGAATTATAGCAGTGCCACTATGCTTAAGTGTCTGTCACTGAGCTATATAAAAATATTTCCAGACACTTGTAACTTGACAATTTTAAATTTAACTGGACTGAAGCTTGGCATACATAAGCCCTTCTGTTAAATTCTCCAGTTTATAAGGGCTTACCTACATGGGGAAATTTAGTGGCAGAACTATAACTGTGTGGAGACTCTTATTCCAGTCTGAGTGCTTTTTTGTGGTTTAGCTTATGTGTATTTGGAAATAGCGTAAGCTAAACCACAAAAAGGCACTCAAATTGGAATAAGTGTGTCCACACAGGAAGTTATAGCAGTATAATTGTACTGCTATAGTTCTGCCACTAAACTTCCCCATGTAGGTAAGCCCCAAGTTTTAGACACATGCAAGAGAAATATTTAATAGAGTTTAACACTTGGATTCTAAATCATTTTTTTCCATATTACTGTGATAAAAGCAGACGAGCAATTTAATTTATTTCATACCGCAGTCTATTTGCTACAATGCTGTAAAGAGTAATTTTTTTACATACTTCACAGATGTGTAATTTCAAAGGGGTGACATATTGCTGTCTTTTATTACTTTGTGAGTAGTGGGATCTTTCTGTATCTATTACTGTTGGGTTGTACTTCCAAGTGCATATTTATTGCTGAATGGAAATGCTAATTGTTGTGCTTAGAAATGTAATGTTTAATATTTTTGCATTTGTCAGGTATATGGATCCCTCTCTTGATAAAATGTTAATGGACTGTAGAGCTTCAGTGAACTTACTCTATATGCAGGTAACAAAAGAAAAAAACTCCTGATACTTCTAAAAGCTAATTCCCCAAATGCGTCTCCCATTTTAATAGTGTAAGAGCTATGTTTTAAATAGTGCAAGTTATCTGAATATTAAGTATGGACAAGTACTTCTATCTTGTTGAATTTTTCTTTTATGATTTAAAAACAAAAGAAATAACTATGGATGAGCTTGTTCTATGAGAATTTTTCATGTACAAATAACAATGTCTAGTTTGCAAATTCTGTTTAGTGTAAGTAATTATTCCATGCATACAGGGGATTTAGTTAGACCTCGGTCCGTTTGCTTCTCATGACAATAAATGTAAGTGCTATTATGTGCTAGTGGTGTTAAGGCTGAGATCACACTAGCATACTGAACACTTCCACTACTTACCATTTTCTCAAAACAAAACAAAATCGTTTGAGGATTAAAATGTCTCCTGGTAGTCTCTGCCCAGAGGTTCATTTTTTTGGAAGATTTCATAAAACTCCACTAGGCTTCTTCTGTTTTATCTGAAGGTAGAAAAAAATAAATATTCGTAATAACTTTTACACTCCTCCTTTCTCTATTGAGAACTCAACGCAAAAGGCTTCAAACCTGGCACGTGCATTGTCTTAAGCAATCTGTTACCAAATTTCATGGTTGTGATTCACCCTCTGTGCAGCTCCACCCGTGATCGTATTGGTGGAAGCTGTAGTGTAGACAGGTCTCCAGTGTCCTTACATCTATATTGTGCTGGGAGATGTGGATTCAATTCTTAACTCTTGCACAGACTTGCTGTGCATCAGAGGGCAAATCACTTAGTCCTTCAGTTCCCTGCCCTTTCTCTGTCTTGTCTATTTACATTGTAAATTCTTTGAGGCAGGGACTGTCTCTTACTTTAAGTTTGTACAGTGCCTAACTGTTCACTGTGGGGATTGTGGCCTGTAGGATGGACACAAACAGGAGTCGGGGGTTGTTGCCACTCTGCTCCTTCCATGTTAATAAGATTGGAATATGGGCTAGATCCCAGCTAGTTGGAAGTCAGTCACCATAGTGAAAAGGGCACTACTGTATAGAAAAAGTTGAGAACTACTAGCCTGCCACAATGGGACTCCAGTCTTGGTTGGAGCCTCTCTAGACACTGCTGTAATATAAATAATTAGTTCTTGATCTTTTTAATTCAACCCCAAATTTTACCCATTCTTTTTCTACATGATCTCCCATCCTGTAATCGTTTACAGCCCTGTCTCACATTCTTTTACTGTATTTCAGTCAAAAAACCCAAATGCTGTTACAAATTACATCCTAGTTTCAATTTAGTGAATTGGCTCCTATGTCTCAAAAATAAACACAGATAATTTTTTAAAAATATATTCATATATAATTTGTGCTTTTTATGGAAAAGCTCATGAATTCTACGTTCCCTAATGTAGTTCAAATTATTACTATTGCACATTGTCCAATATTAATTCTCTTCAGTGCTACATTTAGGAATGACTAACAAGAACTTTAGTTATAAGCTGGGAACGCATCAGTTGGAAGTAACGGAAGAGGAGAAGGACCTCGGAGTCCTGGTTGATTGCAGGATGACTATGAGTCGGCAATGTGACGTGGCCGTTAAAAAAGCTAATGCGGTCTTGGGATGCATTAGGCGAGGTATTTCTAGTAGAGATAAGGAGGTGCTAGTCCCGTTATACAAGGCATTGGTGAGACTTCACTTGGAGTACTGTGTGCAGTTCTGGTCTCTCATGTTTAAGAAGGATTAATTTAAACTGGAACAGGTACAAAGAAGGGCCACTAGGATGATCCGAGGAATGGAAGGACTGTCGTATGAAAGGAGACTTGAGGAGCTCGGTTTGTTTACCTTAACCAAAAGAAGGCTGAGGGGAGATATGATTGCTCTCTTTAAATATATCAGAGGGATAAATACAAAGGAGGGAGAGGAATTATTTCAGCTCAGTACTAATGTGGACACGAGAACAAATGGATATAAATTGGCCGTCGGGAAGTTTAGGCTTGAAATTAGACGAAGGTTTCTAACCATCAGAGGAGTGAAATTCTGGAACAGCCTTCCGAGGGAAACAGTGGGGGCGAAAGACCTCTCTGGCTTTAAGATTAAGCTTGATAAGTTTATGGAGGGGATGGTTTGATGGGATAACGTGATCTTAGTCAATAGGTCAATAACGTGCCATCACTGGTAATTAGTACCAA
>QXTE01000115.1:5133273-5192724 GCA_003942145.1 Platysternon megacephalum | reverse complement strand
TTCTGGAACAGCCTTCCGAGGGAAACAGTGGGGGCGAAAGACCTCTCTGGCTTTAAGATTAAGCTTGATAAGTTTATGGAGGGGATGGTTTGATGGGATAACGTGATCTTAGCCAATAGGTCAATAACGTGCCATCACTGGTAATTAGTACCAAGGGTCAATGATGGGATATTAAAAGTCTTTTTCCTGAGTGTCTGGCTGGAGAGTCTTGCCCGCATGCTCGGGGTTCAGCTGATCGCCATATTTGGGGTCGGGAAGGAATTTTCCTCCAGGGTAGATTGGCAGAGGCCCTGGAGGTTTTTCGCCTTCCTCTGAAGCATGGGGCAGGGGTCACTTGCTGGAGGATTCTGTGCAACTTGAAGTCTTTAAATCATGATTTGGGGACTTCAACAGCTGAGTCAAGGGAGAGAATTATTCCAGGAGCGGGTGGGTCGGCTTTTGTGGCCTGCATCATGCGGGAGGTCAGACTAGATGATCATAATGGTCCCTTCTGACCTTAAAGTCTATGAGTCTGAGCCTTCAGTGTCATGATTAATTACCATTTTTGCTTGCTCATTTTATTTTTAAAATTGGTAGTTGTGCCCCATCATTCCATGTGTTGTTACATTTTCTCTGTACTGGAATCATGTTCTGCACAAGCAAACGAGCAGGTTGACAGAGTAACGATAGATACCGCTTTTCATAACCAGAGGTCAGGGGCTTGCAGGTATGTTGGGCAATGCTGAATTGGAAACCATTTTGGTGCAGGGACTAAGGGTTGAGTAGACTAAAAGTTGTGTCCAGCTGTCCAAAAATCTGAGCACTTGTTTTAAAAGTTGTTGGGATATCTTCCCCACCCCCACAGTAAAGGGCAGATGGAAATACCCCTCCCCCTCCTCCCCCTTATTTTTAAGTTAAAATTTACTAACTCTTGTAAATAAGGCACTGCAGGAAATTGAGAAGAATTGGGTCAAACCCACAGATGGACAGATGCAGAAACTGGAATCACTACAAAAAGCGGCAAACAAAATGAAGGTAAAGTGCTATTTTAAAATGATATAAACCTATTGAGAGAATATATTTCAGGATGAAGACCCTTGAGGCTGCAGCCACATATATTTAATGTGATTTTTCTCTGAAAAGTGACTCTGTAAAAATGGCATCATAAAGTTCCATATTTATCCTCTCCCTCCCCCTCCCCTCCCCCCCGTGACTTTCAGACCCATTTTACAGATTAAACTGAGATACAGAGACACCAGATGACTAGAGCTGGGTGAATAATGGATTTTTTTGGTTCACTGCAATTCCAAAAAATTGAAGAATTTTTTTTGGATTAAACATTTAATTCACTCCAAAACAAAATGTTTCAATTATGAGCATTATTAAACACTATTAATGTTTAATAAAAGTGAAGGAAATTTCTAAACAAAGTTTTTCTGAAGCAAAAAAATGAGTTTAATTTTAAAAATGTCAGAATAAAACATTTCCATTGTTTCAGATGGCGGGGGGGAGGGGGAGAGAGGGGTTTGACTGAAAAAAATGGTGAATTTTAAACCAATTCGCAAGATGGCTTGGTGTTGCTGAATCTGCATTTTTAGCCAAAAAAAAAAAATTCAGATGGAAAAACTTTTCCAGGTCTAGAGGTGACTTCAAGGCCACAGTGAATTGGTAGAGCTGGGATTAGAAATCAGGTCTTGGTTCCTTGTGCCTTGCTCAGTTACTAGATCACAACTGCCTCTGTACAGAAGATCATGTAGGACACTATATTTAATCACTTTCCGATTCTGTGTTTCTGATGCAGGTTCTAGAGCTGGTTCAGGAAGTGCAGCACTATGGATATATACAGCTTGATCCCTGCACCTGTGACTATCCAGAAGTAGGCTGTTCTGCTGCTGTTCATGTAGGAAATAATGAGATTAGCTGCTGCATAAAGTTACCTAGTAACCAGACCAAAGAGGTCAGCTTCAAGATCAACAGGGTGAGGTGCTGGCAGGTCACTTTTCTAGTAAGTAACTTGTTGACATTGCAGCTCCCCAAATATTTCAACACATTTAATTCAAAATGACTTTTTTCCTGTATGAGATCAAGGCTGTCAGGGAGCCGGTCAGAGCTCTCTCATTCTCAGATACTTTGCCCCCAGTGTACGTACCTTCAGCTGGCTTCCGCTGTCCCACTCCACCACCTAGCTTAAGGGAACTGGCACATGAGGTAGCAGAGCCACCTTAGTCAACTTTGTTAGTGGAGATTTCACCCTTCGCAGGGGAACTCTTCCAGTACAGATCTCCATCAGCTTCAAATTCACTTTTGCCCTGTAAGCCACACAAACTGAACCTGGCTGACTGGAGAGTCCAGCCCTGATTCTGAGTTAATACCTCTTTGCGGCAGTTTCTTCCCTTTCTCTTCAGGGCGCTATTACACAGCCAAAAGACCAAGGACACGAGCAGACCCTAGAGCTCAGGTTCGAGTACAATGATTCGGACTCATGGAGATGGATCGTCTTTTACACAAAACAGGTTAGCTTCAGGGCAGTAAAGAAAAAGGCCTTTGGTGAAAAGTAGGCTGCTAGCCACTGGAGCTGGAATTTACTCTTCAGTGCTTATGTGTGGCTCCTATAACTAGACAACTGCTGTGTCTGTGCCAGTTCAGTCTAAGGACAGACTTACATGGGAGCTCAAATACTTCTCCCCAGAGAGAGGGTTGAGATTGGCAAGAGAAATTGCTCTGCACTGGGCTGCAAGCCTGGAATGGTACGCAGAGGTGTTAGTTTTCTTTTTTTATTTACTAGTCCAGTGGATAGTCACAAATTTTAATGTGGTGGAAATGCTTAACAACTAGACACTATCTTCCACGTGGTAGATGATGCACATGAATATTACACTCAAGTACATTTTAAATAAAAAACAGGTACATGGTAGATATAAATCTATACCAGCATATTGTAAATAATAATAATTTTTAAAAATCCCTTTTTCCTACTTCAGTTCTGTCCCACCCCACCCATCAGGTCTCTGGCTGCTGTTCAAAGAAAAAGGTGTTCAGAAAGAGAAGTAGCCAATATACAGTTATGCACCAGAGCTGCAAAACTCAGAGCTGGATATGAAAGAACCCAGGTTTTTTGAGGGGGGTGTGTGGAATCTGGGGGTCTTGGTACAGGCCCATCCCTAGTACTTTGCTTTTTTTTTTTTTTAAAGCAAACACAGGGAATGTGGTGTGTTCTTCAAACAAGCTGTTTCTCTTCTTTCCCCTTCTCTCTCCTCCCTTTCCTTCCCGCCACCCCAAACCTGCCACAATTAATAGCAGATAAGACTTTACAAGTGAAATCAGAATGCTTAATTTTTCACGCATTATTTCTGCATTCCAGTATGACTCTGTATTGTCCACCCACTTATGTAGCAGCTCATTATTTTGCTGCTACTCAGAGTTTTACAAGAACATGAATCACCCCCATATTCACAAGCCAAGAGGCTTTCCACTTTGGTCGCTGTTATGGGAAGAGAGCAGCCAAATTGAAATTCCCTCATTGTTAATTTTCCTGCTGAATCTGTTAACTGCCCCTAGGCTACAGGAAGTAGGAAAACTGCGTCCCTTTCTTCAAAAGTGAGAGAAAGAAAATATAGCCTGAAAAGGTGCTGGGAGGACCCCGGGGCTTGATTTAAAGCCCACTGAAGTCAATGGAAAGACTCCTATAGACTTTGATGGGCTTTGCATCCGGCCCCAATAGAACTGGTGGTGCTGCCATGCCCACTGCTTTCAGTTCACACTACCACTGTAACCATGCAGTGCGCAATGGCAGTGAGATTGGCTCCAAGCAATTGCAATATACTGTCAAATATATACTATTTGCATTGTTGCAACAACTTTTGCATGTAGACACAAGGGGATCTGAATTTAAGAGGTGCTGAGCACTTGCTGCTCCCATTTACTTCCGTTGAAGTTTTGGGTTCTCAGCACTTCAGAAACTCGAGTCTAATAAGGTGTGTTAGAAGTATGGTAGGTACTGTACTTAATTTGGTACTGTCAATACCAATGCAATTTGCCTAAGCCAGCCTTGAATGTAGTTCAGCTGCCTTAGAGCCACAAAATGGGGGTAATTATAAGAGAATAACTTGTGGTACAGAACCCACAATAAAGACACCTACCCTAAATTTTCTAAGTGGTGGTGTCAGGGTTTAGTCACAGTGAGATTAGATTGCAACTAATTTGGTGAGCACAAATATTTTAAACACGTGGTAAAATTAACCAGATTAGGCAAGTAATAGTTCAGTAGTTACCAGGAAAAGTGGGAGGGGAAATAGGGTTGAGTAAATCTTTACCAAAAGAAACTAGAATATATTCTGTTTATCTATTTAGGCATTTCTACTGAGTAGCTGCTTAAAAAAGATAATATCAGAACAGCTGATGAAGACAACCAAAGGAGACAAAGAAATGGTGAGCAAAGCGATCGATCTGCATCTCTTGGTGCCCAAGTATATGGCAGCTGGCCAGCAACTCTCACTTGTCTATGCTAGGGAATTTTTATGTGAATGAAATTTCCATTACTGCTACCATCAATTCAGCTGCATCAGTGGCATCTGCAGTGTAGAAAAGGCTCTTGCAACTTCCAGTATTTTTACTGTAGATTGAATTAACAAGGTGGTGGAAATGTAGCAAAAAATATTGTGATCTGGATTTCAAAGATGACCTTTTGTCGTAATGGTGTTTAATGTTAGTCTTTCTCTATCCCCCTCTAGCTTTTAGCTTTTATCACATATGACAAAGCACACTTATCTTATAACTCTTATATGTCTTCCCTCACTTGCTGTATTCAGGTCCTGTCTGAATGTTTGTTTTCTGCTAAGACATTTTGTTCACCATGTTTGCAGTGATCAGTCTGAAATTTTGAAAAATTCACACTGAGACAGAGAGGGCCTTTTTTTAAAAAGAGAGAAGTTTAGTAAAGTAAAAAGGCTAATAGTCAGAAAGTTCCCTGTTGCCGTTGAATGTTTTTTTAAATAGGAACATCTTTTATAGGTGTTAGATTTATTCATAATATTTGAAATTATTAATATGGGAAAGCACCAAACACCAATGTAACCATAAATTCTTTTTATGAAATCTAAAGGCCAAACGGTAGTTTATGCAGTTGCTATAAAGATGCCTAAAAGCCTAACTAATAAGCAATTTACTACATCCAAACAGTAACAAAACATTTATAAGCATATGATTAAGATACTTTCAAATGAGCTAAATCCAGGAGTGATTAGACCCATATTGGTTTGCTCAATGTGGTCAGGCAGGTATTAGCAATGAACCCTTTAAGAGTTTACTTTTTATACCCTTTAACAAACAAGTGATGTCATTGCCAATTACTGACTTTGCTAAAAACAAATTTGAGACAGTTCACCCTTATTTCCAGTCGTAATCCAGATAAGATTTACAGCCTTCTTTCTTCCCAAGGCCTTTCCTTTCTTATCTTGTCCCCCCATTCCTTGCTTACCGGCAGAACAATGGGAAGGTATAGGCTTGTTTCTTTTAAGACAGTTTGTCTTGTTACTGGAGCTCTTTATTTTATTAGTGTAAGTTTAGCTCCCTCGTGGCCAAGATGGAGTCTGCTCTGCAGGCAGCTCTGGCCAAGAGAAGGCGCGCGAAGGAATGAAGCAGGAGAAATCACTTCCACCCCAGGGGCACCTGTTCCAAACCCCCCAGAGTGAACACACCCACCCACAGGAAAAGTACAGTGGATATAACAAAGGGAAATATTTATTTACAGAGGGATGAGAGGAGAAATACAACAAGGGGAAATATAGGGGGAGCAGTAGAACAGGGTTGCATTCAAACCCAGGCCCCACAGTGTGAAAGGGCACACAGAGTTCAGGAGTCCTGAGCAAAGTTCCAGTCCAGTGGTGAGTCTTGGGTGCTCCTGGTCATCTTCGGCGCCAGTGAACTTCCCCCAACAAACCCCACCGGTGCCCTCTTCTGCCGCCCTCTGCAAAGCCACACAGAGCGACCACCTCCCCACTTAACTAGCTAGCAACCTCCCTCGTTCCCAATGCAGAGTCCCAAGCCCCAGTACTCACAGCCCTATGCAGCTCTGGGCAGCCGTGATACTGGGTCCAGCTCCGGCCTGTCCTTCTCGGGCGATTCCTCCCTGGCACAGTGCTCCTCCTGGCTCCTGTCCTGGGCTGTCCCCGATCAGCCCTGTCCTTCTCAGGCTTTAGGCAGGTTCTCTCTGCTTCCTTTTCCAGGGCCTGCAGGCTGCCTCTCTCTCTCTCTCCTTGGAGCGCCAAAGCTGCCCCCTGGAGTTTCCCTCCTTTTTTCTTACTCTCCCCCTCCGCCCTAGGAAAAAAGGGGCCATGCTCTCTAAACCCCAAAGGGGTTACATTAGTTACTTTTGGAACCATACATCCTTCCCACACTACAACTAATACTACTTATTCTCATGGACTTCTTTTACTTGCTGATTCTGGCCTTCTTTACAGCACATATATATATATCCCTAAGATTTAATTTTATACTTTTTAAATCTTTAATTTTAAATCTTTAATTTTAAATTTTAATCTTTAATTTTATACTTATCCCACAATAGGTGTTTCTGTGGTGGTCTTAGCTATAGTGACTGAGTGCTAAATGTCAATACCTTTGCTGACATCCTGAAATTTGACGGTATTGTAGAACAGCTGTTATGTTCAATTCTTTTTCTTTAAGAACTAAAAGGAAGAGAATGCATGTGGGCTGCCAGATTAGTACTTGGATTATGGTATCGCCATGCTCATTAAAGTGAACAGGAAGGCAACAAATGACTTCTATGTTCCGTTTTAAGCAATTAATAAATAAACATTGGGTAAATGGAGTTGGAGACTAATTTGAAACTGATTTAATCTTTAAACCCTAAGTTATTTGTAGTAGAGATATGCTAACATTTTAAATGTGGCAATGATGGCTAATTTTTAGATGCTGCTGCTACTACTATTTAGTAGTTATAGTGACTTTGACCCGAATTAAGGAAGTGTAAATAAATGAACTAATGCACGACTCCTGCTCCCATTGGATTCAATGGAAACTGGGCCAGGCCCAATGTGGTTTGTCTGTAAACTTGTTTTCTTTGAGTTTACTGTGTTTTAAATTTAATTACTCTGTGTAGCAGATTGAGATGCCTGAATCCCTGAAGAGTAAAAAATACAGCGTCCAACAAAGTCAGGTCAGTGAGTGAGTGTGACATACCGGGGTACAATCCACACTGAGGCCAGGTCTACACTACAGACTTATATCAGTATAACTACATTGCTCAGCGGTGTGAAAAATCCACACCCTTGAGTGACATACAGTGAAACCCCACTATAACGCGATAATTGGGGTCCAAAAAATTCGATTGCGATAAATGCGGGGTCGCGTTATAGCGGGGTTACGAAAATTTACCATTTCAAGCCAGTCAGTTTCAAGCCAGTCAATTTCTCTTGGGCAGAAAATGACTTGCATTTGCGAACTGCCCACAACGGTAACTGAAAGGGTGTAGCAATAATTAGTGACAGCACAAGCTAATCAACCTATTAAATGAGCCAGAACCAGCCTGAGAATGGCTGGGTTTGGACTTTGAAAACCGGAGTTTTGGGACCTGGCAGACTGGGGCTGGAGCGGCTCTTGAGAGATCTGTACAAAGGCGCTCAGCCAACTCCCCTCCACCCGGAGAGCCGATTGCAGTGTTTGACACTGAGGAGTTGCTGATATTCAGAGCAGAGTTCATGCCACTGTTTCCGTAGCATCCCTCCCAGCTGTCTGTCTGCTCCAGCAGCGGGTGCTCTCAGCCATGCAGCGAGAGAGGGAAACACACGTTTCCCCAAGTAAGGGGCAGAAGAAGAGCGAGGAGCAGCTGGGGAGGAGAACAGCTCTTCTCGCCAAAAGGGGAAGTGGGGGCAGGGGGGAAGAGGCAGTGGGGAAGGCACATTTCTTTTTTTCTTTTTTTTTCTTTTTTTTTTTGCTTGCGGCGGCCGGAGCCACCTTATGATCACGTTATATCCGAATTCGCGTTATCGCGGGGTTTCACTGTAGTTATTCCGACCTAACCACCTGTGTAGACAGCGCTATGGTAACAGGAGAGCTTCTCTGATCAACATAGCTCCCACCTCTCGGAGAGGTGGATTAACTACACCAACAGGAGAAGCTCTCGCGTAGGAGCATCTTCACTAAAGCGCTACAGCGGCACAGCTGCAGCACTGTATGTGAAGACAAGCCCTGAGTAGTTGTCATCCCTGCCTAGGCGTGCCCGTTATAGTGCCTTGCTGCTGTAGCCTCCAACCTGGACTGCTCACTAACAGCCTCCAGCATGTAAGTCACTCCCAGCTCTGGCTGTGTGTTCTGCAGCCAGCCAGCCACACTTTGGCTCTTAGTAGCTATAGTTATGCTGCAGGGTGACCTGAACATATCCCCAGTCCAAGACCTTCCCTCTGAAATGTATGTCTTGTACTGCCCAGCCCTCTCCTGGATAGCACAAATATATTAAGTCTCTTATTCATTTAAGGAAATAATATGCCAGTTTATCATTTTAAATAGTTATCCAAACACTTCAACTTAAACACACTGTATTAGATAAAATAAAACAAGCTTATTAACTACAAAGAGATTTTAAGTGAGTATAAGTAATAAGGCATGAAAGTCAGAAATGGTTACAAGAAAAATAATGAGAAACTGCTTACTGGTGCCTAATGTAACAAACTATATTAGATTCAAGCAAAGTTTCACCATATGCTCCGGCAGATTACTGGCCAAACTCTCAGGTCAGGACCCTCCCTTCCCACCCAAGTGCTATGGCTGTTTTCCTTTGTCATCTTACGTGCAACCAGAGACACACAAGGGGAGAGAGAGAAAGGGTGTTTGCCCCTTCTTTTTATAGTCCTGTCCTGCACTTTGAGAAGTGTTTACAGCTGGGAGCAAGGTGACAGGCAGTCTGCGTGGAAGGAAACTCCATGCTCTTTCTTTGCTAAGATGTAGATTTTTGCCCCCCCCCCTTTCCTGCCAAAGAATGGCCACTTAGTAGGTAATGGTCCATCAGCTTTGTTTACACTTGGCTGAGGCATCAGCTTGCCCTTTGTCTCTGAGGAACTGGTTTGGCCAAACCCTAGACGTATCTGGAAAACATACTTTTAGTCATGATCTCAACTTATGTTTATAACTTCACATCTAACGCTGCTACGTGCATTTTGCCATATTATTGATCAGCAAATTGAGTTTTTAAATGATACTTCACAAGGCATACCTTGTACAAACAATAATGTAGGATGTGAACACGGGTATATTCTATCAAAGTGAGAAATTGTGTAAATGAAACATAATTGCAAACAGCTTTGCTTGTTAATGCTGTTTGAACAGACTGTTAGGTTCCTTACCTGGGCAGACTCCCATTGAGTTCAGTGGAAATTTAATTGACTAAGGGTCAGAGCTGGACAAATACAGGAATTGAATCTTGTTTAAATAAAAATACTAAGTTGCTTTGATGGGTTTCATGGCACCCCACATCCCACCCATGTATTTTTTTGGGGGGGGGAGGGGTTTGGGTTTTGTTTTTTTGCTTTTTGCAAATATTTGCGTGAGTAGAAATTTTTTGTTTGCAAGAATGTTTGTGGAAAGCAAAAGGTCACACTTGCCTATGTATGTGTATCCATTGGCAAATGTTTGTGTAAGTTATATACTCAAACAAGTATTTCACTAGGATTATTTGTTCACATAGTATTGTTTCTGTTCTCTGATTGGATAACTCCCAATCAAGTAAAGAGAATTCAAGAAAGTTTCACAGTCACATAGAGCATATAACAAAGTACAAGTAGCAATTGCTGAAAGCATCATTCATGGCTAATACTTCATGAGCACCTATTGGCTAAAATATGTTCACTTAAACCAATAGTTGAATAAGATCCAAATATAAAAATTGAAAGGTAACAAATCTAAACCTAATAAAGTCCTTTTTATACAATGCAAAGTTAACCTATGGAACTCATTGCCACATGATAAGAAGGCCAAGAGAAAAATAGATGTATAAGAGCTATAAACCAACCACTAAATGTGCTGAAATTAGGAAGAAATTTTCCTCCATGAGCAAATTATTCAATGATTGTCTGTTGTGAGGTTTCTTATCCCTTTCCTCTGAGGTAGTGGGCACTGTTAGAGACAGTCTACTGGACTAGATGGACCACTAGTCTGCTCCAGTATTGCAATTCCTATGTAAAAATCCACATCTGTTTGCAGATAACTTGTTAACGGAAAAAGGGAACCACATTGTCTGAATAGATTGTTCACTGTCTATTGTTCACCTAATGCTTGTAATGATTGAGAAAGGACCCTAGAATTTGAGCCAATAGCCTCGTCTGGTGCATCATTAGAAGTGAGAGTTTTTGCACTTATTTTTCTCAGTTGTGTGGAATGGTCCATTTGAGAGACATCTCTTCTGATTCTAACATACTTCTCATACAGCCTACTTTATTAGCATTGGTAACATATAGAGCAGGGGTCTCAAACTCAAATGACCTCGAGGGCCACATGAGGACTAGTACATTNTAGGTTCCAGCTGCTTCCTGGTGCGACGTGACGGCAGGGCAAGCAAGCAGGGAGCCTGCCCTGCCCCCGGTGCTGGTCGGCCAGGTAAACGTTGGGGGGGGGGGGCCGGGAGGAGCTCGCGGGCCGCATGCGATAGCCCTGCGGGCCGCATGCGGCCCACGGGCCGCGTGTTTGAGACCCCTGATATAGAGTGACATTTACTCCAGTACAGAGCTCCACACAAGACCCTATACAAAAGATTTAAATGAGGCTTAAGAGGTGCATATGATCTTGAGGGCTCTCTGTACTGCAGTGAATGTCACCCATAGTGAATTCTAAAAAGTAAACTGTTCACTTATGCTAGATCCAAGTGCTTGCTTGAGCTGATTTTTATCTACAATATTAGCCATTTTATTGAATCTTTACATGAGATGCTGATACTTTCTGTCTAGACTTCAAAATCCTTTTCCTAAGCTATAAGACCACCAGTGGGATAAGTCTTCAGTCTTTATTTCTGGTTTTAAGACACCAGACTGTAATTTGCAGTGTAAATATTCTGTAATGTTAACAACCTGAGGGAGGAGGGAGTTGATTGTTGGACAGCCCGTCTGTGGAATGCACTGTTACATTATCAAAAATGCAGACAATAAAGATTTCATTTGATTCAATCTTATTCAGTTGAACCTCTTAAAATCTCCTACACATCTCAATGTTAAGGTTCTTGAGGCTTCCCTACCCCACCCCCCTTGTTGATGCCTTAATATCACTTGGTAAGATGCTTGAAAAACCTTGCATAAAAATTACTCTTTCCCTAACAGGTTTTTTAGGTTAAAGAGAGAGTTGCTTGGGCTGCTTCTATTTACTTTCACCACTACCATCTTGATGAAACACCTTGCTGATCTTCCTTCTAGCCCAGGCAGGGCTTAAATTCTCAGAGTATTTCCTGGAGCCCCAGGGTTTGGGGCTTCAGACCTGTGGATTTGAAAATATTTACCAGAGCTCCGCTCCATTCAGCTCCAGCTGAATTTAACCCCTTTGCCCAGGAGGGATGGATGTTTAATGAACCACTCTCCCAGTGTTTACCCAAAGGAATCTCTAGAGAACTATTTCTGGGTATTTTTTGTCTACTCATGGGAACAAGAAATCTGACCTTGGTTTTTCTTGCCGCCTCATGGATGCTACTATTAGACCACCAAGATAGCCCATAAAGAGTCTCTGTTTTGTAGATTATCCAGTACAGCTATAAAAATTAATAGGAAGTTCAGGAATCATCTGTTGGATGGAAATAAAAACAATGGTTGACAGGCAGTAGATAGGCAGTCCATAAGTACAGTGAGGCCATGTTATGGAATGTTCCAACATCTAGACAAGTTTAGAATGACCAAAGGTATGTCTACACTACAAACCTAAGTCGACCTATATATTCGGTCAACTTACAGCTACCACAGTAATTACTGCGGTGGTGCATGTCCACACTACCCTTCTTGGGTTGGGGGGGTGTCTCTTCACCAGGAGCGCTTCCACCAACCTAAGAGAGGCAGTGTGGGGAGCTGAGAGCCTGGTCCCTTAGCTCTGTTGGCAGCTCTCTGCCAGGAGCCTGGCAACCCCACTGGCTCCTGGGCTCCTGGCAGGCTGTCCCCCCCTCCCCTTCTCCCCGTTCCCCACCAACAAGACCACCAATGTGAGGGACGCAGTGTCTGTGTAGACACTGCATTGCCTAATTACACCGACATAAGCCTTACACCTCTTCTGGAGATGGAGTAATTATTTTGGTGTAGTAGGGCACTTAAATCGGTGGGAGGAAAGCTGTAGTGGGGACACTGACATAATTAGGTCGACATAAGCTGCCTTAATGTTGACCTAACTGTGTAGTGTAGACTAGCCCTGAGTCTTTGAGGAATTTCTGAACAAGGGAACTGAGATCACTTAGCAGTAACACATTAGTTAAATTATAAACAGAATTTTGTACAGATGATAGTGAAAATTAAGATTGCCACAATTTATATAACATACATTTTTATACATTGCTTTAAACAATTTATTTAATGTGTAACTCAAGATTTCAGCTGTTTGCAAGACACATAAAAGAAAAACCTATGCTCTAAATTCTCCAGATATAAACAGTAATCTACAAATACATGTCACATTAGTGTAGAGGCAGGCCCATGTTAAATGCAAACTTAGACACTAGAGAAATTGGGTGACATTGTAGTGGGAGAGTTTGGGGTAGCACCTACCACCTATTGGAAGAGGTCTGTTCTCCCAACTAAAAGCTTAGAACAATGATGGCTCTTTGAGGACAGAAGAAGAGCAGAATGCAATGCATCCATTCACAAAGGTTGGATATAAATAATTACCTTATGTAGGCCCCAGTCCTGCAAACACTTGTCCACTGTGATGGATTCCCCAGGGTGCAACTTGGAACTGGGGTACTGGTGAGCTGTCTGTCTTACCACTCTGAGCTCCCTCTCACACTGTGATGCTGTGACAAGCTGCAAATCCCTCCAGGTCCTGCACTCACGCAGCCATCCACAAGCAGGGACATACCCAGCTGAGTTACATGAATGCTTCTCTCAGCCCCTCATGAACTAACAATAGAGAGGCTCTAGCCAACTCCCTCCAGCTCCCCAGCCTAGGAACCTAGAGCTGTACCGTTTTGCCTTGGTCAGAAGCCTGACCAGTGTAAGTTTATTCCCCAGTCCATTCCTCCCTCATTGTGGAGAGGACTGGCATAAGCCCTTGTTCCTGAGCAGTTTTCCCTTGTACTTCAAGTTTTAGGTAAAATATATAAAACTGATTTATTCACTACAGAAAGAGAGATTTTAAGTGATTATAAATTGTAAGCATTCAGATCAAGGTTGGTTACGTAAGAAATAAAAAGTAAAATCACAATCTGAGTTCTATAAACTAGACAGGATTTGAATCAAGCAGGGTCTCACCCTGATAGACAATGCAAGCTGGTCACAGATCTTCCATACACAGGCTGGAAACTCCCTTCAACCTGGGACCATCTTCCCAGTTCAGTCTTTGTTCTCCAGACGTACTTCCAGGTTGAGTTGAGTTGAGGTTGAGTTGTGGGGGGAGTGACGCCAAATGATGATGTCACTTCCCCCTTTTATAGCTTCTTCTAGCTTGCTGGAAAGATCCTTTGCTATGATGTGAGTCAAGCAACCTCCATTGTGTACGTGCTATCTCTGAGAGGTTTCCATTTTATACAGTTCCTGGGTAATCCTTGTGAGTGTGTGTATTCCTCTTAATGGGCCATCATCAGTTTCTGGCTGCACCATTGTTGTACCTGAAAGACTGGTTGTGGGTGTCTCCAACTTCACAACATATTTCAGTAACATACATATAGCAAAACTTCATAACTCCACATACAATGATAGCACATACAGTTTAACAGGATATTAATGTTCAACAAATTAAGACTTTTAAAAGATACCTCACAAAGCATATTTTAACAAAACACATAATTATATCATCAGGGTAAATATGGGGATTTCAGGGTGTTGCTTTGGGGTACAGAGTGTCACACCCACATGTCTAACTTAAAGCATGTGAGTATTCCCACTGACTTCAATAAAATTGCTCACATACTAAAGTTAAGCACATGCTTGTAAGTATTTGCTGGATTGGGACATTATTATTCAGGCATAACACCAATAAAAATCAGCCCCAGATGTCCCAATTTGTCCCATCATTAGAGCATTGAAATAAACATTACTGTAAACATTACAGTTTCCTGCTCCAATAAGCAATTATCTGTCTCCTAAATGCTGACCTAAAAGTGCCATCCATTGCATCAATAAAATAGGATAATGTCTGATAAACGTTTTTTTAGTTGCATTAATGTTCATACTTATCGCTGAATGTCTATTGGGTTTTTTTTGGTTACTGTGATTTGTGTGCTCGTACTGTATTTAACTGTGTATTTGTTTCTCTGCAGATAGCTCACTCTGGTTTTATACCAAGAAAAAGGATTTTGGTTAGACCAAATAAAGAGGATGGCGTTTTTGAGAAGATAAGAGAGGAAGATCTGTGATAGTTTATTTAGAACTGTCTATAAAAATATGTTGCAAAGTATCAATGATATTAAAATAGTCTTCAATTTAACAATACCTTATACATTTTTCTAATTCCTTGACAATTATAACATTCTTGATCTTGTAGATTTAAAGATCCAGTTAACCACTCCCTGGAGTTAGAACTTGCTACAAATTTGAAGAAAAAGTGAAGACAGGGCAACACAAAAACATCTTACATTTCTTATATATGAAATTTAAAAAATTTGAAATAGAAAACAGTCTACTGAAATGTTAGAGCTGGAGAATTTTATTTTGCATTAAAATACAAAGTTTTAATTAGTTGAGTGTTGGTTTAAATATTGTGACAGTGGTTGAGTGCAGCTCAGTGTTGCCATCTGTGGATTATCTGGGAGGTCCACCCATTTCCCTTGGATACATACCTTGCCATGATCGTTTATGCTCTTCCTTATCAAGGGCAGTGAGCCTACTACAATGCCCCCATGCTTCTAACTGAGCTTCACTTGATGCTGATCTGGAGACTGCAACAGTTGCTGAATGCAGCTGTTAATGTACTTCCTGGCATAAGAGCAAGGGAATCAGTTATGCCTATTAACCCACACAGTGGAATCTACATTGGCTGCTGATACGCCTAAGAACATATTTAAAGGTCTTAGGACTTGTCTACACGGGGAATTCATGGGGAAGTTAGTGCAAAATAGCTAGGGTGTGAATTGAAAGCACAATAGCTATTTTTCACTAGCTATTCCGGGTCTCTTTCCCTGTGTAGACAAGCCCTTAAGTGTTCATATATAAAGTCCTTCAAAATGTAATCTCTAAAATGATGAGTCCATGCCCAGCGGTTATGCTGAGGCTGTTCTTGGTCCTTAATTTTAGCCAGGACCAAGCTACAGGGAGAACTTTCTCAGTCGAGGCACCCTGGGTTGTAAGAACTACTGAGAGGGAGGTTCCTTGGCAGCCTCTAGGGCACATTGCAAACCCTGCAATTTTCACCTGGCCAATCCTTGACCAGTTTTTGATCCCCATATTTTGCACAAGCTGGTGAGGTGGATACTATGAGGACTGTCAGGAATCCTTCAGTGCCAACTTGCAGGGTTCTGACTGAATGTGAAGTTGGGCTGGATGATTCTTCTGACCATGTGTTGTGTTTGTGCGTGCTTTGTAGTATGGTGTGCAGATACCTTATGATAGACAAAAATACAGCACACTGTTCAGTTTAAAGGTGATCTGCAAAATTTAAAGAATACCTTTCTGGAAGATGCTGAATGCCACAAAAAAGGCCCTCTCCTGCACAGGCTCTCCTGCGATTTCAGTGGTAGGGCATACGGGATTGGCTCCAAAGAGCAGAAGAGGCATTTCAGGATGTTAGTAACTTAAACTTACTCAGCATAGACTGGCATACAATCTCCTTAATGCAGTAAGGAAAATCCCATTGTTTTTAAATGTCTTGTTATACTTTTATACACAGAAAGCTGCTGTTTAAAAAAAAAAAATGCAAATTGCTTCTCCCCTACAGGCAGCCTGCAAGCTCTAGCCTTGGTTTGTATGACAGACTAGCAGAAAGCATGTTTCATTGATGTCACATTGGGCAGAAGCTAGCAATCATAGGAGGAAGGTGTCTGGACTGAATTAATTTACAGAAGGGGGCGTGCTAGAGACAAGGTTAATAAGACAAGGTGTCTCTTAAAACTTTTTAGTGGATATGTGACCTGCTGGCTGGCTGTATCTTGAATTACTCTATATGTAAATGAGTCTTTCATGTGAACTATGTATTCAGCTGAAGAGCAGAAGGTTTAGAGAGACATGCTCAAAGTGGTTGATCCATCATTTGACCTACCTCCTTCCCTCTTTAAAAGACAGACATATCTGTGAGTGATCTGAGAAAGGAGCTGGGAGCCAAGAATATCTAAATTCTGATCTCTGTTGTATCTGTGGCCTTGGGCAAGTCACGTAACCAATTATCCCCACTTTACTGATGGAGAAACTTAAGCAAATACTTACCTATCTCTCAGAGGTATGGTGGGGACTAATTAGAGAGTCTCTCAACTTAAATCACACTTTCATCTCAGTTTTTACCCACTGTCACAACGTAAGCTGATGGGCCAGTGCCCCAGCCAGTATATCAAATAAAGCTGCCATCCGAGCAGAATTTCAATCCCTTTCTTCAAGGTTTTCTTTATTCAGCAAAACAGTTCCGTGTCAGCTCAAAACAAATCTATAATAGGCTCCATAGTTCCTTCCTGAAATCCAGAAACTGCTGCCTGACCTTTTCTAAAGCCTCTCCCCACTAAGGCTTCTATCCCTGCTCCCTGCAGGGATCTCCTACCAATAGAGCCCTGCACAGATACAGAACTTGTATTTGCATCCATCCGCGATCCACAAACATGGGCCACGGATATAAAGTGGATATCCACAGATTTGCAGGGCTCTAGCTATAAAATTTGGATCCCATCTGCAAACATGGTCCATGGATATAAAGCAGATACCGGGCAGTATGTCACACACATACACCCCAGCACCGTGTGATTAATATTACTATACCTGTGAAAGAATAGAAGGAAAATATTTCCCATTTTTCAAATTTAGTTTCTATGTTGTCTTCTTGTTACACTAATAGTCATTTCCCCTGTTTGTCTGGGCCTTTCTGTGACCCTAAGCACCCTTGTACTCACACCTTACACACGATTGTAATAATCTTTGTACAAAATATGCCTTGTGAGGTATCATTTGAAAACTTATAACTCACTGGTCAATAATATCATGGTGAAATGTATGTAGCAACATTATATGTAAAGCTATGAAATTCCCTGTGTGATTTTATTAGCACACATTCAAAACCACACAGCCCTGCCCAACCAAACAGCCCTGCACAATTTACATATAAGAAGTAAACAGGGTCCTTGAGACATCAGGGAGAGGAGATGGCAGGAGACAAAGTACATTTGCATTTCAGCAAACACAGGTGAGAAGAAAGAGCATAGAGCCTCCTTCCCACTAGACCAGGGGTAGGCAACCTATGGCACACGTGCCGAAGGCGGCACACGAGCTGATTTTCAGTGGCACTCACACTGCCTGGGTTCTGGCCACCAGTCCAGGGGGCTCTGCATTTTAATTTAATTTTAAATGAAGCTGTTTAAACATTTTAAAAACCTTATTTACTTTACATACAACAATAGTTTAGTTATATATTATAGACTTATAGAAAGAGACCTTCTAAAAACATTAAAATGTATTACTGGCACGCGAAACCTTAAATTAGAGTGAATAAATGAAGACTCGGCACCCCACTTCTGAAAGGTTGCCGACCCCTGCACTAGACTCTATATTGTCATCTTTACTGTTTGAATAAACTTTGCTTTGAGGGGTAACCCTCAGGAGAATCCACTTGAACTGGACTGTAAAGGAAAGGTGGTTGTAACTGTGTTGGTCCCAAGATATTAGAGAGACAAGGTGGGTGAGGTAGCTTGTTATCTCTCACCAACAAAAGTTGGTCCATTAAAAAGATACTACCTCATCCACTGTCTCTCTCTATAAAAGCTTAGGGTTTTCTGTCCCTTTCTCTCTCACCTAAGATGACAAAGGAATCAACCCTTTGACTCGCGACGGGGTGGAGGAGCGATGCTGACCTGAGAATTTGTTCAGCAATGTTGCTGGGAACATGGGGTAAGGATTTCACCTTTGAACCAAGTCTAGCTTGTCAAGTTTTAGCTACTAGAAAGCATTTTATCTTTATTTCTCTTGTAACTTTCTGACTTTCATACCTGATACTGGAATACACTTACATTTCTATCCGCTTTTGTTGATAAACTTTATTTTTTAATGTAAACCAATCCAGGGCTGTGTTTAAATTGAACTGTTTGGTAACTCTAGTTGAAGTAGCAAACTGTTGAATATTGGGCAACAGACCTCTAATACCTGACCTATCCAGAAAAGGGCTGGACAGGGCAGAACACACATTTTTTGGGAAATCACTGTGTTGGGGTGACCCCAGAAGTAGTAACCAAGGCTGGTGGAAGCCAGAGTGTGATTGGAGTGTTGCTGACAGGCTGCTGGGATCAGAACTGCTGGACAAGGGCTGCATCTATACACAGACACTTAGGGTGTGACCTGCATGCTGTTTGTGAGTAACCCGGGTTGGTAGCTACAACAGCAAAGCATTGTGAGGCATCCAAGGTTGCAGGGCTGGCAATGACACAACCCCTCGTTGATCTGGATTGTACCCCAGAGCTTCATACTTTCACACAGCAACAGGGGGAAAAGACTGTTTAAACTAGGAAACAGATTTCAGAGTGGTCACTTGAACTGGACTATAAAAGAAAGGTAGTTGTAACTGTGTTGGTCCCAAGATATTAAAGAGACATGGTGGGTGAGGTAGTATCTTTTATTGGACCTACTTCTGTTGGTGAGAGAGACAAGCTTTTGAGGTTACACAGAGCTCTTCTTCAAGTCTGAAAAACTTACTCAGAGTGTCACATTTTGCATTTAGCTGTGACACTCTAAGTAAGTTTCCCAAACCTGAAGAAGAGCTCGGTGTAAGCTCAAAAGCTTGTCTCTATCTCTCACCAACAGAAGTTGGTCCAATAAAAAGATACTACCTCATCCCGAGAAACTGCAGAATTGGAATTAATTTGCAAACTTGACACCATTAAATTAGGCTTGAATAAAGACTGGGAGTGGATGGGTCATTACACAAAGTACAACCTATTTCCCCATGCTAATTTTTCCCCTACTGTTACTCACACCTTCTTGTCAACTGTTGGAAATGGGCCATCCTGATTATTGCTACAAAAGTTTTTTTTCTCCTGCTGATAATAGCCTACCTTAACTGATTACTCTTGTTATAGTTAGTATGGCAACACCTATTTTTTCATGTCCTCTGTGTGTGTGTGTGTGTGTGTGTGTGTGTGTATATATATATATCTTCCTACTGTATTTTCCATCGCATGCATCCAATGAAGTGGGTTTTAGCCCACGAAAGCTTATGCTCAAATAAATTTGTTAGTCTGTAAGGTGCCACAAGTACTCGTTCTTTAAACTAGGAAAATGTCTCTGTAAAATCACAAAATTTGGTAGTGGGATTCAGGAACAGGGCAGTACTTCACAAATGAAGTGGATGTTGATCTAGTCAGTTTTTAAAAATGGGTTAACAGTTTGAAGTGCTTTACAACACTTTCATGTTCTCAACTTTGAAGTCTGATCTGTTTCAATTATCTACAACTTGTGCTTTTTTTTTAGAAATAAACATCACTGTTTTTAGTAATTTCACATAGCTCAACGCTTAACAAATAACTGGACAGTAGAAAATTACAGTACATATGATACAAATTGGCTGATAAACTTCAATAGGGAAAGATTTGTCAGTGGTATAAATGATGAGTAACAATTACTAAACATCTATTAACTGCTTGAAATGTTCTTTTAAAGATTTAAAGTTTTCAGCGGCTCTAACACTAAACTAAAGGCACAGGCCTACAATGAACAGTAGAATAATGCTAATAACTAAAATAGCCACCTTTTTCTTAAGCTGTGGATGGTAGCAGTTATCTTAATTAATCATACCCATTAGATTGTCTGTCATTCTGAAGAATTAAATCATTGCTGCTTTAATATAATTTAAACTACCTGTAGTCCATTATTGTCTTAATAGTAACAGCTGCTACTTTTAAAAATGTACAAACATTTTTAGCAGCATGTGATGGGAAATCACTTGAATGCCAAAAAATGTTAACAGTGAATAAGAAATATTGTTGGTATTAGGCTTTAAAAAAACATCAAGAATCAGATCAGAACCTTTGCTGTTGTTTGGTAAAAGTCTCTAACTATTATCTTCATACCTCAGGTTCCTTCTGGGGCAACTTTAAGCACAAGCCACTGCTTGGAACCTAAGAGTTAACTAGGAAAAAAGAGTCTTTATTGCCTCAGCAAACCCAAACTTCCATCTGCCCCTCAGCAACTGGAACCAGCAGGAACGACCATTCATAGACCGAGCACTGCTTTCCACTGGCACCAACCCTCCAGTATGAACAAAAATACACACTTTAGTGGAGTGGCGGGCGGTGTGGCCAAAGCACCGCTAACCCCGGAGTGCCCCTAGCCCCAGCACTGGGTGGGTGGCACGGCTGGAGCGCTCCCAGCCCCAGAGCACTGGGGGGGCAGCCCGGTCCCAGCACCGGGTGGATGGGTGGCGTGGCATGGCCTCAGCCCCAGCCTTGTATGCCTTTGCCCCAGCCTGCCTGCCCCAGCCTCTTGGCCACAGAAGAGCGGGAAGGGAACTGAAGTAGGCAGGAGAGTGTCTGGGGGCAGAGTGTGGGCGGGGCCACACCAGGCTGTTTGGGGAGGCACAGCCTTCCCCTGCTTATGCTACCTGCTGCCCATACTTTAGGCCATTCTCAAAATGATCCAAGTATTTCACTTATGTCTGATGCATATATTCCTTTGATTCCCGTCAAATTGCAAGACCAGCCATGGTAGACTGACGGTAAACATTTAGAATGTGTTCGTTTTATCATGGGGGGCCTATAATAAATTCCAAATAGGGCAGAATACACTTTAACCACTACATGATGTAGAGGAAAGAATTTCAAAAGTGTCACAACTTGCTCTTATGTCCCAACCACAGCATTTGTAGACCAGTCTAACCTGTAGGTGCACACTTTTATCATAGGAAATCTGACTATAAGATGAATTCCAAAGATTCCAGTAAATCTGTGACAGTAAGGGGAATTGGGTAACAAGTCCCTGTGAAATGGTCTGAACAAATTGTTATTCCATTGTAAAGAATCTGGTCAGAAAGTTTTGTGAAGAGAATAAAAAATATGCACTGTGAAAGAAATAATTCAAAACAAAATGAAGATCAGACTAAGTATATGTAAGATATTATAACCAGTTCTCTGTGAGGGAAAAGAATCTGTGACTGTGCAATGAGAAACAGTAACATCACCGGCAATTATTCTTATGCATGAAACTTATCTGGGATAGACTTTGTGTTCCTTAGGGTACAGGAAGCTTGCACAGCCCCTATCCATGCTGTACCTGTTCTGTACACAGTGAAGACTTATAGCTCCAGGGCTGTCTGTGTGGCACCTTTGCCAGCACTAATTTTTTTTTCAAGTGGCCTGAGACTAACTTCTTTTTAAATGATTGAATATTACATTCTTAAGATCATTGTTTTAAAAATAAAAATTTACAAAGCCTTATTAAGAAACGTGAGTGGAAAGTGAGAATTACCAAAAAGAGAAGCACAAAAACAAAAAATTTCTCACTATTTTATGCTAAATTAAGGCCAAAAAATGATTAATTATAAGTAAGGCTATGATTTTGACATGGAGGTCGCAGAAGTCATGGAATTGTGACTTACAAAGACCTCCGTGATTTCAACACCTGTGGCAGGGAGCTGTGATGTGCCGCCATCACCTGAGACAGCAGGCCCCCAAACACTCAGCGGCCGCAGGCAGGGCGGGTAACCTGCAGCTCCCAGCCACTGTGGCGGACAGGGGGACCCCCACATCCCTCAGCCACCACAGGGGGTAGAGGGTGTGACATTCCCCTGGTGTTATCAGGACTGATGATCTGCTAGGTCACTTCAATCCTCGATCTGGGAGCCAGCCTTTCTCTGCTCTGCTGTGAGAACCCCCACTCCTGGGCTGTTCACGCACAGCCTGTGGCATGTAAGCTGCTCCTTGGATTGTGCAACTGAATGACACTAGCCAATATCTCTGGTCCTAGACACAACCCTAGGAACCTCAGTCTTGCAGTGTCCAGTTATGCCCACTGGACGCTGCAAGCTTATATGAGTTCATCAATTTAACAAAGAAATTGATATGCACCAGGCTTGTTATCCCAAGGGGAGTCTCTGACATGCTTCAAACCAAAGGCACTGCTTCAGGTAGAATAAACAAACAAATTTATTAACTACAAAAGATAGATTTTAAGTGATTATAAGTCAAAGCATAACAAGTCGGATTTGGTCAAATGAAACAAAAGCAAAACGCATTCTAAGCTGATCTTAACACTTTCAATGCCCTTACAAACCTAGATGCTTCTCACCACAGGCTGGCTGGTTGCCCTTCAACCAGGCTCTCCCCTTTGATCAGCACTTCAGTTGCTTGGTGGTGGTGTCTGTAGATGGAGGTGGAAGAGAGAGAAAGAGCATGGCAAACGTCTCTCCCTTTTATCATGTTCTTTCTTCCCTCTTGGCTTTGCCCCCCGCCCTCCCTTCAGGGTCAGGTGAGCATTACCTCATCGTAGTCCCTGACTGACCAAGGGAAGGGGAGGTGACTCACTTGAGAGTCCAACAGATCCTTTGTTGCTGCCTAGGCCAGTGACCTTTGTTGCTGTGAGGCTGGGCTGGGTTTGTCCCATACATGCCCTGATGAGGTGTGAACTGCCCCTCTGTTCCTGGAGAGTTTTGCCTGGGCTTGTTTTAAGCCATGAGGATGCATTTTCAGCCTCATAACTATATACATGAAATTACAACCTATAACATTACTATAAGATTACCATAACAACAATGCTCAGTGCATCATGAGCCTTCCGAAGACACCCGACATGACAAACTTTGCATTGGATACCACACAATCATTTTATAAGGATGAACATGGGGGTGCAGGGTGTTCCCCCGAGGTACAGAGTGTCACAGGGGGACTCCTACTGCTCCCCACTGCGGCAGTGTCAGGGGGATCCCCGCAGCTCCCCTCTGCTGCAAGGGGACCCCTGGAGCCCCCGGCCGCCATGGGGATGCAGAGGGACCCCCGCAGCTCACCACTGCGGCGGCATAAGGGATTCCTGCAACTCCCCACTGCTGGGGAGGGGGCAGGGGGACACTGCAGCTTTCCGCCATGGCGGGGGGCAGAGGGACCCTAGAGCTCTGAGCCCCCAAGTGTGGTGGGGGCCCCAGTGCTCCCAGCCACCTGCAGCTGCCCAGTCCCTTCCCATTTAATCATGGATATTTTTAATAAAAGTCAGGGACCGGTCATGGGCTTCCGTGAATTTGTATTTATTGCCCGTGACCAGTCCCTGACTTTTATTAAAAATATCCATGACAAAATCTTAGCCTTAATTATAAGGCACTATTAAAGCAGACATAATGCTGGGAATGGGGGACTGGAGATGGATCACTTGATGATTACCTGTTCTGTTCATTCCCTCTGAAGCACTTGGCATTGGCCATTGTCGGAAGACAGGATACTGGGCTAGATGGACCTTTGGTCTGACCCAGTATGGCCATTCTTATGTTCTTATAAAACTAGTTTGTAGCTTCTGACAGCAGCCCTGAACAGGCCCAATGTCACCCTTCAGCATACTGGTGAAATACTTTTCACCTCATGTTAATTTCCAGCATACTGCCATGAGCAAACTAGCCTGCTTTTACAAGCAAGTTCAGTACCGGTGCCACTTTTATTTTCTTTAAAGGCAGCCATGTTGTAAAGAGGATATTTCATTTCCTTTAGGAGATTTTAAAAAGCTGCAGGCTAAAGAGCTGCATGATCATTAATTAGCAAATTTACCAAGTTCATTTACAAACCTCGCCCACATGGAAATAATTTCTTCTAATATAGCAAAGGCTGTTTTAGATGCAAGAGTTTTAAGTGTATAACCACTTCTTTAGGCGTTACTGGGATGAAATAAACCTTTACGTTAAATGCTGGTGCATTTTTCTAACTATTAGAGATCAGGATGGACCTAATGTGGGGATGCACACCATCCCACATCCACTGACTGTGGGGTTCTTACCCCTTCCTCTGAGGCATCAGGTGCTGGCCACTGTTGGAGACAGGTTGCTGCATTGGATGGAGCTCTGGTCTGATCCAGTGTGGCAGTTTCTATGTTCCTATGCTATGGCTAGTTGCTATCACTTCAAGACTGATGAGCTATTTCTGGTATTTTAAGGCAGGCATTGCCTTGGTACCTGAACCCCTGAAGTTGTATATGAACACTGCAGACAGGAGGTGTGATTGCAGCACCCCTAGACAGCCCTACCTGAGCTAGCTGTGAGTTTGGAGTAAGGCATGTGGGGCTGCATGTGCTAGCCTAGCCCCCTGCCCTGGTCCCAGCCTGGAGTGGTGCCCACCTCCCCCTGCTCCTGCAGACAGGCTTCGCTGCTCGATCAAAGCTCGCTGGGGTTGGCCGCAGGGGTGCTAGAACAATGTTTATAGTGGGGGTGCTGAAAGCCATTGAACCAAACTGCAAACCCTGTACATCAGAGATCCCCAAACTGTGGGGTGTCCCCACCAGGGGGGCACGGCTGGGGCCCAGGCCAGCCCCCATAGGGCGTGGGGAGGGAGTGGCACCCAGCTCCATTCCTGGCCCAGCCCCAGGCTCCCCGCTCAGGGATCCACTCCCAGCCAGCGCCAGGGGCCCCGACTGCCAGCTGTTCCTGGAGATCTGTTCCCGTGACCCAGCTCCCAGCCTTGGCTCTGTGGGGACGGGGAGGGGATGGTTGACAGGATAAGGGGGGACCACTGCTGTACAGTGTTTTCCCCAGGAATTGAAATTGGGGGGGTGTTGGAATATTCAGGGGGGGGAGTGAAGGCTGATGAGGGTTGAGACCATGAGGGCAAAGGTGGGCTGTACGGCACCAGAGTAAAAACTGAAAAATGTTTCATGACCATTTTATTAGATTTAACTCACGTTTTAAAATCATCACAAAAATTAAAGTTGGCTACTCAAGCCTACCATGAAGCACTATATCTACAGCCTTCTTGGTTTCTTGTTGTAATTTTGCACTCTTTGGTGTCTTCTTGTGTGTCCGGTACTTCCAGTCCTTCATGATATGTTCATGGTCACCCCATTTCAAAAAAGATATATTGGAATTGGAAAAGGTTCAGAGAAGGGCAACAAAAATTATTAGGGGTATGAAACAGATTCCATATGAGGAGAGATTAAAAAGACTGGGACTTTTCATCTTGGAAAAGAGACAACTAAGAGGGGATATGATAGAGGCTTATAACATCTTGACTGGTGTGGAGAAAATTAATAAGGAAGTGTTATTTACCCCTTCACTTAACACAAAAACCAGGGGTCACCCAATGAAATTAATAGGCAGCAAGTTTAAAACAAACAAAAGGAAGTATTTCTTCACACAATGCACAGTCACCTGTAGAACTTTTTGCCAGGGATGTGTTGTGAAGGCCAAAATTATAACAGGGTTCAAAAAAGAACTAGATAAGTTCATGGAGGTTAGGTCCATCAATGTCTATTAGCCAGGATGCAACACCATGCCCTGAGTGTCCCTAGCCTCTGTTTGCCAGAAGCTGGGAGTGGACGACAGGGGATGGATCACTCAATGATACCCTGTTCTGTTCATTCCCTCTGAAGCACCTGGAATAGTCGCTGTTGGAAGACAGGATACTGGGATAGATGGACCATTGGTCTGACCCAATATGGCCATTCTTACATAAAAAATAATTATAATCATCAAAAAGTTTAGTACAGAAACTCCCCAAAATAATGACCTCTTAAGATAGCGAAGATGTGAGATAATGACCTTGGCAAATAATGCATTTTAAAAATCTTGGCCTACTAGGAAATGTATATTTATATAAGTTTCCCAGTCACAAATCTAGCATTCTGGAGCGAAGTCACTAAAACATAGTCCAATGCTCTGGCCGCTGTTG
Organism: Platysternon megacephalum; assembly: GCA_003942145.1. NCBI lineage: Eukaryota > Metazoa > Chordata > Testudines > Platysternidae > Platysternon > Platysternon megacephalum. Next base: position 5,166,584 of record QXTE01000115.1, on the reverse strand, counting down.
TTTGTCGTGCCACCGTTCACTCTATTGCTCTATCCCAATGGCCCTGCACTGTCACCTTCTGCTGCCACCTGCCACTGTGACCTCTGTGAGTCCATCTCTTGAGGTCCCACCCAGCTCTCAGTGATTTCAGCTGAGCTCTCAGTGGGGGAACCTCACTGCTCCTGCAGGCTGGGCCGTCTCTTCCACAGCAACACTGTCCCACAGCAGGTCTATAAAAGCAGCAAAGAATCCTGTGGCACCTTATAGACTAACACTTAGACCTGATTATCAGTGATTTCAACTGTAGTGGTCACTCTAGTGATGAGCTGGGGGGAAAGGCTTCAGGACCAGATCGTTTTTACATTCACACCTAATCTACTCAGGTATCCAGCAAACAGAGCTGTGTTGCCCAAGTGATAGATTTTGGCTGGGGTTGGGTTACAAATCACTTGCAGGGGGGGGGGGGGGTGAATGTCAGGGAGAGCTCATTTAGACTTAGCTTACAAATCATAATTTGAAATGCTTAGGTTGGCCAACATCACTGAAATGAATGCACTGACATTGTCATAAAAAACAACAGCTGTATAAGGAAGCTAGTCTATGTTCATACTTTTCAAATCTATTATACTTTTTTTAACTAGTTCACAAAACGGGGGGTTGGACAAGTTCAGGGGGGTGTAGGGAAATCCCTGCTGCTGTACATAATGGAATCCACTTCAAGCCAAGGGGTGCGGCAGCACCGCCAGTTCCAGCACCCGTGCAGGGCTGCAGTCTCCCCCCAGGGCAGGGCCGTAGCAGGCTACCCTAGCGCTCCGCTGTAGTCATGGGCCCCTGGCGCCGACCGCCCCGGGACAGGCCGAGGCGCCTCGCACCGCGGCCAGGGGAGGCAGGGAGCCCCGTGAGCGGTGCAGGCGGCCTCCGACCAGCAGGTGGCGCGGCCTCCGGTCCGGTCCGGCCCGGCTGCGTGTGCGTCCCAAGAAGCAGGCCAGCGCGGCGCTGCGGGACTCAGGTACCGGGACGGGCAGCGGCAGGAGCTGGGCCCGGCGGCGGGGGGTCGGAGCCAGGCAAGGCCTGCGGGAGGGGATCTGGCGCGGGGCCCGCTCCCTGCTGAGTGCCCAGCCGCAGGGCGCAGACCCCGCACCTGGCCGCGGGGCAGGCTACGGCGCGGGGCAGCCGGGCCTGGCAGGCGCCGCCCCCTTGGCTGGGCACCGAGCGGGCAGCCTGACCCCGGCGCGCCGAGACTGGGCCCTGGCGCCGCTCGCTGCTGCGGAGCTGCCACCCCCACCCCAGCGGCGGGAGACGGCAGGGCCTGTCCTGGATGCTGGGCCTAGCCCGCTGCGTAACACAGGCCCGCAGAGCGGTGCTCTCAGCGAGGCAGTGCCGGCAATTCCCATCCAGGGCCAGGCTAACGGAGTTACAGGAGATGCCGGCCAGAAACCCTCCCGCCCTCCTGCTTTCAGGGCTCGGATTGTGCCTGCCCTTTAGCTGGTAATCGCTGTGTGGCGAAGCCTGTCTAAGCGATGGCTTGTGTAAAGCCCCGTGCCCACCCTGGTCCAGTACAAGCGATAATGTATAAATAGTGTAGTCCAAACTAATCCCAGGTACAGGGGGGGAGGAGGGGGTTGTGCATTCTGAGTAATGTTGAAAAACAGCTGTGATACTGGCTAGGCAACTAGATAGGTTCCCAATGTGATGTGGTAGCACAGAATTGATGCTGTGTTGGGGCACGTACGCAGGGGTATAACTGACTCTAGTTTTTAGCACCTCCCTGACAAATTGGACTCTATCCACAAAATTGTCATGAAGATGTGAGAAGACTAAAAATAGCTAACTCTGCATATCCTGGGTGATATAACTGTCTACAAATACTTGAAATGTCACTCTGAAGGCATGGGAGGGGCCCTTCGAAATGATGAAGGGATGCGAAAACTAGAAGTAAGAGAAGGAAAGCGAGTGAGGAAAAAAAATTACCCACCTTACAGTCCAACTTTGACTTACAAAGAGAGCAAATTTATAAATATGTACAGCTTGACTAAATACCTAAAAGGAGTGTGAGAGATGTAAACATGTACAAGAACATTAAGCATGTAAAAAACACTAAGGAGGCAGAGGAGTTCCCTTTTTGTTCTTCCAAAATGTAACTAAGAATAATGGGGTAGAATTAAGAAAATGTGGTCGATCAGGAAAAACTTTCTAACAGTGACATGATGTTAGACTGAAATAGTCTTAGGCCCCGTCTACACTACCCGCCGAAATCGGCGGGTAGCCATCGAAGTATCGGGGATCGAATTATCGCGTCTTGTCTGGACGGGATAAATCGATCCCCGAACGCGCTACTTCGAACTCCGGTACTCCTGCAGGGCGAGCGGAGTTACCGGAGTCGACGTGGGAGCCGCGAACTTCGATCGCGGCGCCGCGCGGACGCGAGGTAAGCGCGCCAAATTCGAACTAAGGTACTTCGACTTCAGCTACGCGAATAGCGTAGCTGAAGTCGAAGTACCTTAGTTCGATCCCGCCCCTAGTGTGGACCAGCCCTTAGAAAAGATATGGTAGACATCTCATTTTAAAAGGTACTGCCATTTATGATTTGTACTGTGGTAGCACCCAGAAGCCCCAGTCGAGATTGGGGTTCACTTGTGCTACATACTAAGGGCTTGTCTACACATACAGCACTGTAGCAGCGCAGCTGTAGTGCTTAATGAAGATGCTACTTACATCCCCGTGGGCATAGGTATTCCACCTCAAGAGGCAGTAACTAGAGCCCCGCACAGATACAAAATATGTATCCACATCCGATCCACAAACATGGTGTGCAGATATCTGTGGATGCAGATATAAAGCGGATATCTGCAGATTTGCAGGGCTCTAGATATAAAATTTGGATCCACATCCATCCAATCTGGAGGATGGCGTGGACTGCACTCTCAGCAAGTTTGCAGATGACACTAAACTGGGAGGAGCGGTAGATACACTGGAGGGTAGGGATAGGATACAGAGGGACTTAGACAAATTAGAGGATTGGGCCAAAAGAAACCTGATGAGGTTCAACAAGGACAAGTGCAGAGTCCTGCACCTAGGACGGAAGAATCCCATTCACTGTTACAGACTAGGGACCAAATGGCTAGGAAGCAGTTCTGCAGAAAAGGACCTAGGGGTTACAGTGGATGAGAAGCTGGATATGAGTCAACAGTGTGCCTTTGTTGCCAAGCAGGCTAACGGCATTGCCAGCAGATCGAGGGAAATGATCATTCCCCTCCATTCGACATTGGTGAGGCCTCATCTGGAGTACTGTGTCCAGTTTTGGGCCCCACACTACAAGAAGGATGTGGAAAAATTGGAAAGAGTCCAGCGGAGGGCAACAAAAATGATTAGGGGGCTGGAGCACATGAGTTATGAGGAGAGGCTGAGGGAACTGGGATTGTTTAGTCTGCAGAAGAGAAGAATGAGGGGGGATTTGATAGCTGCTTTCAACTACCTGAAAGGGGGTTCCAAAGAGGATGGATCTAGACTGTTCTCAGTGGTACCAGATGACAGAACAAGGAGTAATGGTCTCAAGTTGCAGTGGGGGAGGTTTAGGTTGGATATTAGGAAAAACTTTTTCACTAGGAGGGTGGTGAAGCACTGGAATGGGTTACCTAGGGAGGTGGTGGAATCTCCTTCCTTAGAGGTTTTTAAGGTCAGGCTTGACAAAGCCCTGGCTGGGATGATTTAGTTGGGAATTGGTCCTGCTTTGAGCAGGGGATTGGACTAGATGACCTCCTGAGGTCCCCTCCAACCCTGATATTCTAAGATCCGCCATCCGCAAACAGATGCGGATATCCGCCGATATAAAGGGGGTATCAGCAAATTTTCAGGGCTCTAGGTATAACTGTCGCTCAGGGGTGTGGATTTTCCACACCCCTGAGTGATGTAGTTATACTGATATAAATCTGTGGTGTAGACCAAACCTAATATAGTTTTAGTTCTGTGCTTTGTTGTTTTTAAATTACAAATTACAAACCAGTAAGTTTGGAATGGTGTCCCTAGCCTCTGCTTGCCAGAAGCTGGGAATGAGCAACAGGGAATGGATCACTTGATGATTACCTGTTTTGTTCATTCCCTCTGGGGCACCTGGCACTGGCCACTGTCGGAAGACAGGACATTGGGCTAGAATGGACCTTTGGTCTGACCCAGTAGGGCCGTTCTTATGTTCTTAAGTTTTATTAACAGGGCTGTATGTTCTATATTTTTAATAAGCTATGAAAGTAGTGCAGTGTTTGCAACTCAAATATTATAGAATCATGCTAGTGCATGAGCATCAAAAAGTGAAACTGACTGGACACTCACTTTGTGAGTTGAAGAGAAAGGTGTGTTGGGGGAGAAAACCAACCACTCCAATGGTGAAAGGTTTGAATTTAAATTTTTGTAATAGCCTAAAATGATATTAGCTAACTATACAGGCATAGATTTTAAAATACTTTTTAATCTGATAATCTAATACCTACAGAAGGGAACAGTCATGCACTGGCAGAGGAATATTAGATGACTGAAGAATTCTTTTACTTGTAAATTCAGTGGGCTAAATTCTGTTGTATTCTGCAGCCCTTTTACACTGCCAGAGCAACATAAAGGGCAGCCCCAGCCACCAGAGAATACTCCTGGTGTAAGGTTTTTTCTGCGGTGCCACAGGACTGACAGAATAGAGCTATGCTGCTCCCTCCTCACAGCCCCCAGTGCAGCAGATGGGGCCAGAGTACACTGTATAGTTAAGGCTATTCTTGGCTGTGGAGCAGCTCCTAGAGGACTGTTGCATTTGAGCGTAATTTAGAGCTACCTTCTGGCAATTGTAGCTCAAGAGCAATGGAAATTCTGCCCCACTGATTTTAATAGCTTTGAGCACTATCCTCACATCACTAAGGAGTTGTCTATACAGGGAAGTGGGCCAGAATAAGTTATTCTGCAATAGGACCCTGTATGGATACTTATTCCAGAATAGCTATTGTGCTTTCAATGCACACCCTTTCTTATTCTGGTATAATTTTCCCATGTCGACAAGCCTGAAATCTCTCTCAGTGGGAGTTCACTGTAGTTTCTTTTTTTCCATTTCTTCCCTTGAAAGCTGCCTTCCACCTTTTAACTACACCTCTACCCCTATATAACGCTGTCCTTGGGAGCCAAAAAATCTTACCGCATTATAGGTGAAACCGCGTTATATCGAACTTGCTTTGATCCGCCGGAGTGCGCAGACCCGCCCCCCCAGAGCGCTGCTTTACCGCGTTACATCCGAATTCGTGTTATATCGGGTCGCGTTATATCGGGGTAGAGGTGTATTTTAATACCAAAATAAACAACATAGCTGTATTTTGTTTTGGGTTGTTTTCCTACCATTTAATGCTATTTTTATTCACTAGAATATTTTGGCAGCTTGTCTTCCAACATTTTCTAAAATCTTGTGTGGATTGTGAGGGACTAGTAATATATCAAAACAAGTTGTGAGAAAGTCTAATATTTTTGTTCAGCAGCGCCAAGAAGGATCAAATAAAAGTTTATAAGTGATGCTTACTATGAGCACTGCTCTTTAGCCTGAAAGACAGAAAAGAGGCTAACACAATGTGAAGGGAAAGAGATACTATGGGAAGGCTCTAAAAAGTATAATACAGAACCTGAAGGAAAAATTGCAGCAACCGACATTCTTAATGACATTGCAATGTGACTGTATGTGGTCACAATAGCTCTAAGTTCTGCGACCTTTTATTTTTTTGTACGTTTCTGACCGCTCTTTCTCATGGTGTTGTGAATTGCCTCTCACGGCATTTTTAGGAAATCTGGGTATTGCTGTTCATTCTTTTGGGCACTAGCCTTCATTGTAAAAATAAAGTGTTTTTTAAATAATAATTAGCTTTGGAGAAGAGTCACTTGGTATTAAACATCTACATAAAATAAGACCAAGTAATGCTATAATGGAATTGAAAGAAAAAAGATATTTGAAGAAAGCTTTAGTTTTGCAAAATGTGAAAATTACAATTTTAGTGTTCTCTAGTTTTAAAGCTTCATTTTTCTGATGCAACTGCTATTTATATCAGTTCCTGTCCTGAAAATCTTACAGTCCAAGACCCCAATCCTGCATATATTTATGTAAGTGCTTAACTTTACGCTTTTATGTCAGTAGGACTACTCGTGTACAGTTAAACATGTGTGTAAGTGTTGGCAGGGTCTGGCCTAAGAAGACAAATTGCATATGAAATGTGGTGGGAGAAGGACACAATCAAATATATACATTTTTTACAAATGCTAGCTTTTAAAGTTATTTTTAAGATCAGGTAAAATATCAGTTATCCCCATTTGCCTGTTGGTCTCACCATCATTAATTGCCTGACCTTTTTGGTATTGTGGCAGAAGTGCTTTGATAGCAGCAGACACTGCACATAGGCAGATACTGCAGTTTGATTAGTGTTTTTGTTTTGCCAGGATTTGCTGTCCTTTCTGAACCTTTGATTTTTATGTAACTTACTGAATGTGTTGAATAACTGGATAGAAAAAAAACCGAAATGATGAAAACTGCTAGCCAAATGAATGCACAGGAGAATTTACTTTTTAGAGAGAAAAATGTTAACTTTAAAATAATATGGTAAGTGCCCCTATTATGTGGCCATTGGGTTCATTACTGGTTGAGTGAGTTTTGATTAAACAACTTGCTGCTCATTTTTAAGTATAATAGAATATTTAATAAAATAATTCATACTCCCATGGAAGAAAGTATGACTTCAGTTTAGTAAAGAATGGTGAGGCCATTCCAGAAAGGCTCTGACTTTAAAATAATTGTTTACATTTTTATTTGGCTTTTTAATGGATGCGACTTAGGATGCAATCGTGTCATTTGTGTTTTAAAAATCCATCATGAATACAAACATTTGAAAGTCAGGGCATTCACAATCCACTGGCAAGTGGACATTTTTGCTGGTGAGTGTGGGGCCCAAAGGTATCAGTTTTTCCAGAATTTAAGCTTTATTTAAAAAAAAATGAATTTTCTGCCTCTTATAGTTGTGAACATAACCATCCAATTGTGAATTGAATGTAAGCTGATTGATGCACAGTGTTGTTTTCCTGAGTTTTCACAAATTTACCAAGCAGCAGAGTAGAATTAAAAGACTATGGTCAGTTTCATTGTTACTATTCAAAATCTTGTAAACAGCAGTGTAACTCAAGAATCATGTCAAATTCATATTTCTCCTGCCTGAAAAAACTATATCGTCACCAGAGACACATAAGGACAGAGAAAGCAAGAAAAAAGAAGCTAGGGCAAGGGTTGAGTAGCAGAGATCCCTTCTGATAGACCCAGAGCTTCTTCAGGGAAGGAGACAAAATTCCTTCAAACTTCCAGCATATAGAGGGTGGAGTTTCAGATTTATCAGATACCTAGTCAGCAGGTGATTATAAAAGATGGAATACCTTGTTAGAAATACCCGCACCCTCACTAGCATCTGGGGCTTCTTACCAGAGCCCTGCCCTTCGACTTTATTAGTAGGGCCACCCCTTTGTCTTTTTGATTTACCGTTGGCTAGATGTCTGGTAAACTTTTTGAGTTCTGGGTATCTCATCACAAAAACCATCATGACAACTCGTACTAATTGGCACACTTGTTGTGACTCTGATACTATGGTGTATAAATGCATGTAACTGGCAATCTCAGCAGAGTGGCTAAGGATTGAATGTACATTAGAGACTGAGCTGTCTGTTCATCCCTGCAGGTTGTCTCTCCTGACTCAGAGTTGAAGCACACTGTTGGGTGGGGAAGCTGTTACTGCAATTGTCCTTGTTTCTGTTTTGAGGACAAGTAGATTTTTGTTTTAATTGAGTCAGCTTGGCACTTTCCCTGAGTTATAAACTATAAATACAAGGAAACAAAAATTAATTGCCTACAGTTTTATTTAAACTTTAGAATCATTAAGTTTATTTTAAAAAGTCATGGGATAGCACAGTAGTCTAGAAGTGATGCAGTGCTCTACTATGTGGGCATCAGAGATGTGGACCTTCAACTCAGTCCCCTCATTCCTGGGCCAGCAAGTCTGGAAGTATGCTCAGGTGTCATCTGATCCTTCCTATCTGCTGATTCACTCTCCCTCCCCCACAAATCCTTCTAGAAGCAATGTTGGCAGACTCCAGTAGGAACTGTTTGCTTGTTTACCTGGGGGAAAAGACCAGCCTAGCTGTAGCAAGTAATTATTCTAGAATAATGTCCACACGGGGGAGTTATAAGGACATAGCTAAAGCAGTGTCTGTGTTGGTTAGTTTCCCTGTGTATACAAGCACTGTGTTAGCCAGAAGAGGCAGGATTGATAGTGGCGGTAGGAGAACTGAGGGCAACAGCCACTCTGATGAAAACAAAAGTAATTGAAACAATTGTCTCGAATTTTGGGATCCATGGTTTGCACAGCTTTTGAGGAGGCAGTTTAGTTAGCAGAAATTAAAGTACACAGTGAACAGTTTAGTTAAGGTCTGTGTGTTCAGAGTGCTCCTGCTGTAACCTGATGACTGGAAACTTTTGTTTTTGTTTTGTGTTCCATAGCAACTTCCTGGATGGGTGATTCTTTTGGAAGCAGTTAAGATGCGAAACTTGGGCAAATAGCTGTATTTATAATCCTGTTGCACAGGTTATGGGTGAGTCCCTCTAGCCTGAAGAACAGGAATTGTTTTTTTGTTTTAGCTTTTAATTTTTTTCTTTACTGATTTTTCTAGAAAAATATAAAAACACCAAAAATAATACTGAATGAAGAAGACATTTACATTTCTTCAACAATCATCATTACTGACACCAGGAAAAAGGAATTTAAATACTAGGTTATTGCTTTATGAGTTTAGCTACTATTTTTAAAATTTTGACACAAGAAAGGATCAGTGCTTAGCATCAGTATGTACTCATTAGAAATGTAGCCTAAAAATCTTGTGCCATTGCATCATTTCATGCCACATGATGTGGCCTGTCCTTGCATAACGTGATGTGGTGAAAGTATTTTAAATAACATTTTACTGACAGAGACTTACCCACTTCTTAACAGATATTCTATTTCAGTCCATCACATATTTAGCTATGATAAACTGATTCCACTGTCAGAAGTCTAATAAATGATCATGTGTGTGTCTGTCCTGTTGCATAGTAAGAGCCATAAATCTGATGGTGTCAATTTCACGATCTTCAGTATTGGCAAATAAGGATATTAGCAATAAGGACCGATTGTGAACAAGCATAGCAATGTGTTTTTAATATTTTAAAAGCTTTTACTGAATAACATACACTGTAGATGTATAGTGCACAAAATTAAGACGGCTCTGCTAACCTAGAGTTCCCCTAAGCTGACCTGACTTTGTTTGTTAGCATTATATGGGAATGAATGTTGTAAATGCCAATGAGAACACTGAAACTTTGGGTGACCATATTTCCCAAAGGGAAAATGGGACACTGCATGAGGCTAGCCCAAGCTGCTCATCTGCGCCCTCCCTGTGCGGGGCTGGCCTGAGCTGCTCACACGAGCCCTGCTTCCCACTCCCTGGATGGGGCTGGCGTCACTGCTCACCCAAGCCCTGCCTGCTCGCCGCTGAGCCCTGCCTCCCCCCTGCATGAGCCTGGCGTCACTGCTCCGTGCCCTCCCCCCCCCCCCGACTCCTCCACATGTTCCTCTGCATCCCCTTTTTTTGATAAAAGTGGGCATTTGTCCCACTCTGTCTGAAAAAGTCAGGACAGCTGGGACAGGGGTTAAAAAAGAGACTGTCCTGGTCAAAACAGAACGTATGGTTTCCCTACTGAAACCTTATGAAGGATGGAGGTTAAATGTATAGGTAGGAGATTTAACCTAGAAAAATGTAAGCACAAATGTTCAAAGAGAGGTGCAAGGCAAGGCGTAACCCTAGATAGAATATGTCAAGTGATAGACAAAAAAAGGAAGAAAAAGGCAATATATTAATATAAAGTTCATGTGGCTGACTGGTTTGTAATGTTCAGCAAATTAAGGTACACACAACACTATGCCATACGTACCCATGACACTCAATTCTATGTCCCTGAAAGGCAGTAAGTCTCTCCATTTTAGTAACCTCAAGGTATTGAAGCTGTTGACGGAATGTGAACTGCTCTTCTGTAAACGGGCAGAAGTAATCTTGGTGGTTTGAAGGAAAGTGATCTTATCTCGAGACCCCTAGCCCAAGTCCAAGCCTCTAATATCAGTAGAATAGGGATCAAAGACCAGACAGGATAACCATCTTTAGCATAAGGGATGAGAGATGTTTTAGGACCAAAGTTCATGGACAATACACTCTATTTTTAGTGGTAAACAGTTAGATGGGACAGAGTTTTGTAACTGTTCTGCAAAACTTATCTCTAGCTTTTTCAAGTCATTTTGGATTTCAGTATCCCCTTTTGTCCCCCTAATAATTTAAACTCTTACTTGCAACTTTTCTTTCAAGAAAACAACAGCCACAGAAACAAGTACCGTAATAAGAAATAGTGAGGGGTTATATGCTGTTCGCTGCAGCTGAATGTGAATTCAGCAAGTCGCATGGTGGCACCATTCATCCACATACAAACAGCAATTTGAGAATAATTCACTTATTAAAGAATTGATTTCTGATGGACAGTTGCTCACTGGCACGTGTCTCCTATTGCATAAGAATCTTTTAGGAGCTGCAGCAAATTCAAACTGAAATGTATCATCAAGAGCTAAAAATAATCATCAGTAGCTTTTAAACAAAAAATGTTGCACTGACCTTGAACTAACTACTGGAAGTCCTTGTTTAGCATTCCTGCAGTATACCAGTGGAAAGAGAATGTGCATGAAGGTTTCTGAGTAGGAAGATATTTATACTTATGAAGAGTGTGATTCAGTAACTTCCCATAAAGACGGAAGTATTAGAACTTATGGCATTAGCCAGAAAATATTGTTTCAACTTCTATATTGAGATTAAATATATAAATATATATATTCAGTTTCCTTCAGTTGTTGTGTCCACTTTGCATGAGACAATTGCAGTGAATTAAGTCTGCAAGTAATTTGAATAGGTACGTTCAACATCACTGTAAATTATGCTCCTCACTGAACGCTCCCTATCCAAAGTATAAAAATGGGCAAAGTTCAGAAAGGGGTTTTAAAGGCATCTATTAAATAGTGAAATATTCTGAAACAAATTCTGTCTGTAAAAATACTTTGGTGCAACTGATTTGCATATATGTGGTTGGTAGGGGAAATGTTTGTGAATCCCCTCATCAGTAAAGCTGTGGTGTAAAGTAACATTCTTTTCTGCAACAGAGCAAGATCTGAAAATTTCATTTTGGGGTGGGGGCACAGCACATTCATTATATTGTACTGGGAGGCAGTGTCCTCTAGTGGATAGAAATAAGAAATCTGGTTCTGGCTCTGCCACTAACTGACATGCTGAGTGAGCTTGGCTAAGACACATCCACTCGCTGTTGCTCTGTTTACCCACATGAGGTAATTATACTTACCTCCTTTGTAAAGCACTTTGCAATCTATAGATGAAAAGTGCTATATGAGTAGGGTGATCAGATGTCCCGTTTTTAAAGGGACAGTCCTGTTTTTTGGGACTTTTTCTTATATAGGCGCCTATTACCCCCCACCCCAGTCCCGTTTTTTCACAGTTGCTATCTGGTCACCCTATATAAGAGCTGGGTAATATTATATGCCAAAGTTTTTCTCATTGTATGGTTATTATTAAAGTCAGGATAGTATAGCTATAAATCTCACACACCCCTGTTTAATATTGTTGAAGGAAAATGGGGAATTATTACCTCCAACACTGGTATCTTGCTGACTGGAAGATTCCAGATCTAAAACTGGATCTTCAGGTCCCAGTTAGTGGAAAGGATTCAACACTTGAGTCTCCTTAGTGTGCAGCAAATGACAGGTAGCGCTGCTTTTGCACTGCCACCAACTCATACATCCCATCTGAGAAAACACAAAATGATAGCAGGCCATTAAAAATTGTTATCTCTATGGCCCCTGGATGCAGTGTGCCAACACCATGGAAAGCGAAACTCTTGGGAAAATAGCTAAAGGCAGGAGGAGGGGAAAATGCCAAGTGCTGTGGGTTAGTGAAGTGTAGATCTGTATATTGTGAACTCTGCATTTGAGAGGTGTTCAGAGCCCTCCGTGGGATTGGCTCTGGCTACCTGAGAGGTTGCCTTCCACAACAGTTCCGTTTCACTGGCACCGTGAAACTGTAATCCAGTGGGGGAGGGGGAGAGTGAGTGCAGGATACAGATCTTTCAAAGGAGCTGAATGTAAACTATGGAATTCTCTCCCTAAGCAAAAATGACTATAGACCGTATCATTTTCAGAACTAAATGCAAAACTTATTTATTCAACTTAACTGTCCCTCAATTTCCACATACCAAAGAAATCCACACACAAACACATCCTGTAAACTAACCGAGTAATTTCTCCTACATGCTAGGAAGGAAGGGGGAGAGGGAGCTATTTGTTTCTATTTTTAAATACTTGAGAGGTATCATATACAGCAGTGATGGAGGAGGAGTCCTACAAGTACTTAGAGAGTGTGTTTTTCTCTCATGGATAAAATTACATCATTTTAGTTTTGTTTTTATCTTGCATGCACATGTAAATAGGGCTTATTCTTGTCTCCCTGTATTTTTATGTGCAATCCCAGTTGAACAGGAAACCTCACTTTCAGAGGATGTGGGCAAACTGCTTAAGATGGATGCTTTCTTACTTTAAAAAAAGGAGAGGCTATACAAGCCTGTGTCAATTAAATACTCAAAGTGTATGACAAAAGAGTGGAAGATTATATGCAATTAAGGAGTTGATGAATGTAGAGCTTATGTGTAAACTGTGTACCTCTTACATTAACTTTCCATATTCTCCATCACAGTGCATTGACTTGTTGACATATTCTAAATATCCCGTTGCTGCTAGTCAGAATATCACCAGTGGTAACTCACTGCCATTTTGGCTCTGGGAGTCAGAAGTAGTCATTAATGTTGGGAAGTCTCATTCACTGGTAACATGTCATTGCATCCTATCGATGGATTTTTTTATTATTTTTTAAAGGGCAAAGGTAGTAATGGTTACTCTCATTCATTTTCTGAGAGATGGCATGAGTGTTCCTAGGTTTTTTTTCCCACAGCCTGTCAGTACTGATACATTATGGGTGGCACTGACTGGGTGACTAAAGGGTTTTGGCCAATCATAACTAGGGATCCTAGTTTTTTGTGATTAAAAAACCCAACATTCTCTGATTGCGGAAAAACACAGATTTTTATGTTTTTTTAAGTTAGAATGTATGCAGAACTTTAGTTTCCCTAGCCACAATATGTATAGCTATCTGTTGAACACAGTGTCTTATTGGTATACATTAGAACACCATTTATCCAGCTCTCCGTGTTAACCAAACCACCAGCTGCCTGAAGCTGATCGCCCGAGCCCTGCCGCTGTCAGACCCGGGCGGCAGGTGGTTCGGTTAACACGTAGAGCCGGATAATGGAGGCTTGGATAAACGGGGTTCTACTGTATGTAAATTTAAAGTGCATTCAAAAATCAACAACAAGAGGGGAAGGTTGTGCGCATTGAATAAGTGACACTGGTACTTTCAGTAAAATGTTAACAGTTAATATATGTTTTTATTTTTTCACAAAATGTAAAAACTAAAGATTCTCTAAAAATGCAAATTCTGCATTTTTCTGTGGCAAATGGATTTCTAGGATCCCTGATCATAACTAATATCTTTGTGATGCATATGAGAGGGAGGGAGAACCTGTACCCATGAGTAATCCTGTCTCATCAATGATCCAGCCATTTCTTTGTGTCTTCACGGTATTGAGTGGTAGCTGTTTTACTTAGCTGCTCTGATTGTTACAAAATACAAATAGAAATACAAAGAGGAAAACATCCACTTGCGGCAAAATAAAATGACTCAGAGTTGGTAAATTCCAAACTTACAAGCTGTTTAAGATTTGACAAATTGTGGCTAGTAGTGTGATTTTACTTGCTAAAGAGAATTCCTCCACTGCTGCTTCTGCAGTGTCTTGTCTAAATGGGCACAAAAAATGTAAGAGAAAAAAGCTTGACTTATTAGCAGAATTACAAGCAAAATTACAGACGTCAGGCTTCTAATAAATAAATGTAAATAACTTTTACGACCATCTAATCATTTCCCCTATGATTCCTCTTGAAAACAGAATAGTTTCATTAGATTCTTCCTCTTAGTGTGATATTCCCACTGCACTAAGTCTCCTGTGGCACTGAAGAAGCAATTTATTGCATAATTCCCATTAATAGTACAAATATACTCTGTGATCACATTACTGTGTTCAATCTGTATGTATTGCATAAACTTAGAATAAATTGACGTCCCCTTAACACCTTTTCTCACTTGAAATTATATCTTTAATTGATTATTTAAAAATAGTCATTTCATATTACTGCAACAAAATGACAACAACCGTACTTTTGTTATACTAGTATACTGCTTGTCTATTAGAAGATACATTTCTCAATAAATAGTGCCACATTTTTGGAAGGAGTAATTCACTGAATCAAATTACATGTGTTTGTTCCAGGTGCAACAGTGGTAATTCTCACAAATATTCAGAATGCTTGTTTTACAGTATGTTTGCTGCTCAACACTATAGTACATACCTTTCTTTTTAGTTTGTCTCATACATTTGTGGTGACTAGTAGATGATGCTTGTTTCGCTTATATTTAAAGCTGCCATCAAGTTCACCTTTCTGAAACCATTTAAGGAGATTGGTGAGTACCTCAATATTTCTTCTAATCCTTTTAACAAGTACTGGTCATGGCAGAAGCAACCTTATGCAGGACATATGCCAAAAGGGTTACAACTTCTTATCAGAGCGCCAAATCCACAGTTTATTTATCCAGAGTTATCAAAGGTATCCGAACAAATAAACCATCATAACTATGCTGTATTTTGGTGGCAGAAAACTTCACTGAACCAGATGCAATTCAAGACATTAGTGTATTTTTTGTTTAACATTTCTGACATTAAAGGACTGGTAATTTTGAGAGAGACTGTTCTACCTTTGTCACTAGTTTGTGACAAAGGTAGAACCACTGGCAGAGGTTGGTAGCCTGCATGTTGGAATACTGGAATTATGTTTTGTGGGCTGGAATATGTCAGTTGCATGGTCCATAATCCTTAAACAATGGCAAGTGAGATTTATTTTTGCTTGTTTTTATTTACTTACTGTGGAGCACTAAGGGTTTATCCTAATTTCTCTGCCTTTCAGTGTGCGTGTCTCTGCAGGTTCTAGTTAGTATTAGTTCTAAACCAGAATACTCCCAATTCTGCTCCATGATAAACAGCTGTTTCTTCACACACCTACACACCACAACCACCTTGGCATATTTAGTCCAGTGAGTTTTTTCTGGTCATTTGGTTGTTCCATTAAGATTTGCATGTGAAGTACCTGGAGAACTCTAGGAGGATTTACCAGATGTACAAACAAATACACATTTAACAGAACACACAATTCTTTTTCAGGAAGTTCTGTACTGTTCTTCTAATGGAATAGTCTGTTTGTTACAGATTTGCGCTGATACACAACAAGACATTTTATTAAACAAGCTTAAGGATCCCACCAGTGTCCTGCAACATCTGAAGGCAAAATCTTATTTTCTTAAGAACAAGTGAGTTTTTATACTGTTGGTATGTTTGTGCTACTTGAAGATTTTAAAATGATTTAAGGTATATCTAGTACAGAGATCTAATGTGAAAATTGCATCTTTTGGAGATTGGGCCTGTCAGCTTGTGGGGAAGGTTAGGGTTGAAGAAGATACAGTTGTGCCACTTCAATTTTGGAAGGGAAATAGGCAAGAAAATTTAGATTGCTGTACAGGGTCGATTTGATTTAAATCAAATTGATGTAAATCATGATTTAAATCACTAGTCAGGAAGACACTATTTCAATCACTAGTCAGGAAGACACTATTTCAGGGGTAGGCAACCTATGGCACGGGTGCCGAAGGCGGCACGCAAGCTGATTTTCAGTGNGGAAGGTACACACTATACATTTAGTTCATATACACCACATTAAAAAGGCTCCGCACCTCAGCTTCTGTCAATTCCCACATAGAGATTCAAGCCAGCCTCTCAGGGCTTTAACCCTTTCCAGGACTTGCCATAGCAGTTTGAAGTCACACTTTCCTTAACAATGTCCTGTTTAATTTCTGCCAGGCACAGGCATTTCACACTACCTGTCACTGTGTGCTACAGAATGCATAAAACCATTGCGAGTTTTCACATAGCCTAAGATATGCACTCTTATAAAATGTACTTCACCATTTCTGTTTTCTTAAACATTACATGAATATATTCTCATGCTATAGAATTAGAATTTATAATCCCTATTCCATGATGAGATATCTTTGAGCTATAATGTATCTTAATTAAAACTATCTTTAGATAGGTTTTTTCCTCAAAAAGCATTTTATCAAAAAAATCCGGTTTAAATAAAAAAAATCATTGATTTTTTTATCCACCCTGTGGCTGTGGAGTCCTAACCTTGCAACCCACCAGAATTCTTGTAGCATTTCAGTTGGAAGTACCAGATAGATCAGAGGTGGGCAAGCTATGGGACCCTCCTGGCCTGGGAGGCTAGCCCCTGGCCTCTCCCCTGCTGTTCCCCCTCCCCCGCAGCCTCAGCTCACTGCGCCGCCGGCGCAATGCTCTGGGCAGCAAGCTCTTGCTGGGCCACACAGCTGCAGAGCCTGCCTGACCCGGTGCTCTGTGCTGCGCGGTGGCGTGGCTGGCTCCAGCCAGGCAGCACGGCTGCCTGTCCTGGTGCTCTGTGCTGCGCGGTGGCGTGACTGGCTCCAGCCGGGCGGCACGGCTGCCTGTCCTGGTGCTCTGTGCTGCGCGGTGGCGTGACTGGCTCCAGCCGGGCGGCACGGCTGCCTGACCCGGTGCTCTGTGCTGCGCGGTGGCGTGGCTGGCTCCAGCCGGGCGGCACGGCTGCCTGTCCTGGTGCTCTGTGCTGCGCGGTGGCGTGACTGGCTCCAGCCGGGCGGCACGGCTGCCTGTCCTGGTGCTCTGGGCGGCGCGGCTGTAGCGCCGCCAGCCACCGGTGCTCCAGGCAGTGCGGTAAGGGGGCAGGGAGCAGGGGAGGTTGGATAGAGGGCAGGGGAGTTTGGGGTGGTGGTCTGGGGCGGGGGTGTGGATAGGGGTTGGGATGGTCAGAGGGCGGGGAACAGGGGGGTTGAATGGGGGCAGGGGTCCTCGGGGGGCAGTCAGGAAGGAGAGGAGGGGTTGGATGGGGTGGCGGGGGGCAGTCAGGGGTGGGAGGTTCTGGGGGTGGTCAGGGGACAGGGAGCGGTGGATGAGGCAGGAGTCCCAGGGCGAGAAGCGGGGGGGTCGATAGGGGGCGGGGGCCGGGCCACGCCTCCCCTAACCGGCCCTCCATACAATTTTGGAAACCCGATGTGGCCCTCGGGCCAAAAAGTTTGCCCGCCCCTGAGATAGATTCTGTGTTCTTTCAGTTGCTCTGTCCATATTTGGATAAAATGGAAGTAGTTAGTGCCCTAAAGGGAAACAATATTGTATGAACTATCTTATGGCTTTCTGTTGTTGGAGATGACTGTGGAAGAGAGTGCTTTCAAGTAAGCAGTAAATTATCCCCTACATAAATATTACTTGCAGACTAAAAAGAATGTATTCTGCATAGGTGCTGAATTATTAAGTCATTCTTTATGTAGCTATTCAGGGCCAGAAAGTTATTCCCCATCTCTTCCTCTTCCAAATCTGAGATAAGAAAAGTCAGCTTTGTCTCTTTCCCTGACAAATTAAATAGCGTTGATACATACATTCTGATAGCAGAATTTGTCCAAATGAGAAATGCCAACTCGTGAGGTGTAAATAATACTCGTTAATTTGAATAGACTAAAATATTATAGTCTCTTAATCAGAACAGCATTCAAAACCAAGGTGTATGTAGTGTAGGTATTGGAAAATGATTAATCTGAAACACTAGGGAAGAGTTATAAAGCATGAACAGTGTAAACTCCCCAAAAGCAAGAGAAGTCTTAAATCTAATTCTTTGGCTGCTGGCCATATTTTCATTCTTCCAGCCAAATGAGCGCACTAGGATTGGAGGATGCCTTATATAGGCAAGAGAATTAAAGTACTTAAGTATCCTATCAAAAAGATTCAGCTAGCTAATCAGAACCCTGGTTATAATCTGCTAGAGAATTGTCATGAGCATGGAGTACTAAGTATCCAAGATTCAAAATTTCTTCTTCATTCCCACCAGAAAAATTCTAATCCAAGTCTAGGTCCTCTTTCAGCCCTGTTATTTTAACTGCCTCCTCTCTGACTTTGTGATTTTTTCCTCATTCCAGTCTATTCAGAATTCATCTGGTAAAATCATTTTCCCTGCCCACCACCTGGACTACGTCACTCCTATGTTCAAAGCTCTTCACTGGCTACTCATTGTCTTCAATATCAAGTTCAGCCACCTGGTCCTCTCCTGCAAGGCCCTGTATAGTCCCTCCCAGCCATCATAACTTCTTATCTTCCCCTCTCATGCACTCTGCACCAGTGAATCCTCCTGAGTAACCATTCTCTTCCTCTTCTCTCATTTTTGTCTTCATGCCTCTTCCCCACTGTCCCTTATTATGCATGGAACAACCTTACTTGGTCTTGCGAGTCACTTATTCACTCTCTCCCCATCCAAATCTGTCTTTAAAAAACTCACTTCTTTCACAATACCTATTATCTCTAGTTAGTCAGTTGAATCATATTTAAGCAAATAATAATTAGCAAGAAATCTGTGGTGCAACCAATTTCTACCTTGCACTTTTAGGCCAAAACAACAAAGTACATGTTTATCTTTAAAACCTTTGGGACTATTCCCTTGCTTTGCTGGATGGGGGTCCTGGTGTGGAAATTGCACCCACAACAGTTCTAGACCCTCCTTTGATTTACCATTGTTGTCTTCACGTTGTCTAAAAATTCTATCATTTCGTCCTTTGTCTAAGTTAACTTTCTCTAGGCAGGGACCTTATCTTTATAGTTGCTTGTGAAACACTATGCCCACCTATGGTGCTGTATAAAAATGTTCTGCAGAGGTGGCTGAAAAATGTAATTTCCTGCAGAGAGTGAAGGAGATAATGTTCACAGTAACAATGAATTTTTCAGCAGCTGTCAGTATTGTGTATTGAAGTTCAGATGTAAATAAGGAACAGATAAATGAGAGAGGAAATCCCATTAGTGACTTTATTTATAGTACGTAAAAACTCCGATTGATTACTTTGAGAGCCCAGTGTGTTTGTTCAGTCCTGTAATCTGAGTTATAAAAGATGACTCTTCTCCCCCCTCCCCTCTTTCTAAATAGAATTAGCTGACAGGCTGGACCTATCAGAGTTTTCTTTTTAATATAAAATCTACAGAGCGTGATCTCTCCCTCTGTGGGGTTTACCTAGTGTCTTGCATTCATGGTGGTGCTTTAATGCAATCCTCTGAAGTAACAAGACTATCCATTTCTGTTCCAGCAGGTGTGAACAGGATTAAAAGGAGCGTTCTCTATGTATCAGAAAAGACTGCAGCATATTAAAATAATATGCAATATACAATGATTTCAGAGCTATATTCATAAACTACTTTGCATTTTTATTTGAGAAAGCATTTGTGAGGTGTTTGCATTGTATTTATTTACTTCACTTCACTTCACCATTTCATCTCATTTTTAACTGCAGGTTTGCCACATACTTCAGACAGAAGTGGAACAATGTCCTATGTTTTTGTAAATGATTCTTCCCAGACAAATGTGCCCCTGTTGCAGGCATGCATTGATGGGGATTTTAACTATTCCAAGCGGCTGCTGGAGAGTGGCTTTGACCCAAATATTCGTGACAGTCGTGGCCGAACTGGTCTCCACCTTGCAGCAGCCAGAGGAAATGTAGACATTTGTCAGCTGTTGCACAAATTTGGTGCTGATCTACTGGCCACCGATTACCAAGGAAACACAGCCCTTCACCTGTGTGGGCATGTGGATACCATCCAGTTCCTAGTCTCTAATGGACTCAAAATTGATATTTGGTAAGTTTGTCGTCTCTTTTTTGACCACTTTATAGTATATTAGTCTCTCTCTCAGAAGTATTCTGTACAAATATGTTGCCTGATACAAGTGCTTTAATGGTAAATTCAGTGAAATTAAATTTTTTTAAATGCCAGTTATGAAAAAAAAGAAAAACAAATGCATGGGCCCACTCCTAACTGATTGTGAACATCATGAAAGGCAATAGAAGCAGGAGCTGTTGGGCTGGGCTGGCATAGCCACTGTCTCTCACTAGCTGATGGCTCTGCTATCCTGGTTTGGCCAGACAGCCAAGAGGGTGTGGATGGCATCACAGAATTATTTAGAATGACAGGGTTTTTTTAGAATTTTTTGTACCACAGTCTTAATGCTTTAATTGACTACTGTAACAAATAAAGAAAATACAGTAAATGTGTATCAGTTCTCCTGTACTCTTTGGGAGACCGTACTGCCTTTCAATGCTCCCCCTTCCTCAAAGCCAATCCTTCTTTTAAATATTGTATATTCTTTCTTCCTAGCTCCCAGCAGCTGTCAGATGCTAGTGTCCAGACACAAGCACTCAGAATACCAAATAACTAGCTATTTTATTGAGTACAATTAAGTTAGCCAGGGTCACCTTGTTCTTAGAACTTTCTGCACATGCATCCCAGCAGAGGAAAATAAGGCAATAAGTTTAGGCCCTTGGGCCTTCTGGTCATCTTTGATTATTGGAGCTGCCCATGATCTCCTCATATCAGCAGTATTAATTATTGGCCAGCCCAGGGTCATTATGTGTTTTTTCCTTTTATCCCAAACACCTGTTTGCTGGCAGCCTCTAATATGAAGGCAACAAATGGACTCCTACTTGGTTCGGTTTTTTCAAAGGTAGCGGTAGAAGGATTTACCCTCCTGTGTTTTGTTTATTGCTTAATATTCTGTGACTCTTATACAGTAAGGAGCTATGAAGAAACTTAGATTTCAAGCAGTAATCATACAAAGCCTTATACACTGATATAAATATGTTGTTAGTTTGTTTATTTTTGTTGCGGGAGCATCCAAAGGCTACAATCAGGATAAGACCCCGTTGTACTAGATTTTTTTGACTTTGTTCCAAGAGTAAAATATTATAGGGTTGTGTGCTTTAAAAATAAACTGTACTGAATTTTTCATACAGTTGCCTTTTATTCTTGGACTTTTTATAACTAAGAATAGTTTACTATTTTGTGTAGCTAGAGACTGGTCCTAAATACTTATTGGTCAGTACATTTTACATTGCATACTTATGCAGATTCATCCTATCTTAGAATTCTCATTTTATAGTTTATCTTCCCCATTCACTTTCTTGGGGGGACTATTTTAGCAATCACCAAGGTGCAACACCACTTGTTCTGGCAAAACGAAGAGGAGTAAATAAGGATGTAATTCGATTGCTGGAGTCTTTGGAGGAGCAGGAGGTGAAAGGATTTAACAGAGGAGCTCCCTCTAAGATGGAAACCATGCAGACTGCAGAAAGTGAAAGGTATTACAAGACAGATGTTTACTAGAAAAAAATAAAAGCATGTGTGTAAAGTATATCTTTGTTGGTAAATCCATATTGTTTTCTGCTAGATACATGAGTTGACATGTTTGTTCCTCAAAATGGAACAAAAGATTTATAAAAATTACCTTTAATAAAAACTCAGTTCAATAGAAAAGTTTGATTTATTTCACTAGAAATTAAAAACAAAAAAAAAGTTTTTATAACAGCTAAGTATTCCACTACAGGGTTTACAACCCAAATATTGTACCATTTTACTGGTGCAAGATAATCTGAAAATGAAATTCACTAGAAACTGGTTATAAGCAAGTCCCTGAATATCCTGCAGTGTTATGCTCTAGAAACTAAGGGTATGTCTACACTGCAATTAGACGCCTGCAACTGGCCCATGCCAGCAGACTCGGGCTCCCGGGGCTGGGGCTAAGAGGCTGTTTAACTGCAGTGTAGACATTCGGGCTGGAGCCTGAGCTTTGGGACTTTTTCCCTCACAGGGTCCCAGAGCCTGAGCTCCAGCCTGAGCCCAAACATATGTTACCCCATTATGTTAAAAACCAGCCTACTCACTTTACATTTTATATCATTAAAATTTTACAAGATTCCAAAAGGGATTGGACATTTATATGGATAAGATGAATATCCAGAGTTAGAACAATTACTGCTAAAAATTTTGGAATAAATGTTAATCTCGTGGGTCAGGGATTAAACTAATCTCTAACAATTAGGGAGAGACCTAATGTGGAGGAAAGATTATCTCACATCTGCCTGCTCTGGGGTTTCTTGCATCTTCCTCTGAAGCATCTAGTGCTGGCCGCTGTTAGAGACAGGACACTGGACTAGACAGATCACATATCTGATCCAGTGTGGCAAGTCCTATGTTTCCTATGGGAGTTTTACCATTGACTTTAATGGTGCTTGGATTTAGCTGTGAATTTGAACTGGTAATGTCCCTTTAAAACCTGTAACTTCCTTTCCCTTTTGTGACCATCATTAATGTTCTCTTGTTTGATTTGGCAGGGAAACCTATAACTTGTCTTTTGGAATTACAGACTTACAATTTACTCCCAGTTTGTTTGTGAGCTAGTTTAAAATATCTGAAGTATCTCCTTTTGTAAGATAACTTTGTATAATAAAAATGGATCCAGACAGCATTAGAAGCAAATGAATGCACATGTGCTTTGTAATTAAATAGTTTGTGTCCTTGTAAGAGCACTATTTGGGGGTTGGCTTTTCAGACCTCTAGTTTCACTCCTACCTCTTGGTATTATTTCCTGATTCTAGAGACTCTCAAAATAGAATCCCTACTTGTTTCTCTCCTCCCTCATTCCCACTATGCATGAAGCCAAGCGAGGATAATTGCTGTTCCCTCTGGAGACCCTGAACTTCACTTTTGAACTGACAGGAGAAGTTTCTAGAGATCAGTGCAAAAGTGTTCACTCCCTTCCTGGCTGAGTTTAATGCCACCTCCTCCTCATTACACTCACTTGCTTCTGACTCACGAACAAAGGACAAAACAAAACTAGGTTCCCAAATCAGATTTCTTCTCCCCCCCCCCCCCCCCCCCGGTGTGGCATCATATTGTGCTATGTCTGGGCAGAATACTCCCTCTCTATTTTCACATAGAGAATCTGCTTGTATGCATAGACCTAGTGACCTGTCACTATAACAGGAAGCAACATTGAATGGTTTTGTTAGAAGCAAAATGAACATTTAAGGATTTGTCACTTACAGATTTTTCCAGAATAGTTTTATAGAGGCAATTGCTGCTTTATTACTGTTGCTTTTAATTTGGTTGCAATAGAAAATGCCACAGGGGTCGTCTTTGAGATGAGTGAGGACCTTTGGTTTTATTGTGGTAGTTTTCTTAATGATGAACGTATGGCTTTTTTTTTTTTTTAGATTGCAGCGTTCCTTTATTTACCCCCTGGAGTGATTATGTATTAACTAGTTGGTGCTTAATTAGTGAGCAGATCTATTCTATGCCAACAGATATCTTTTAATAAACACTCACTTTGTTAGGAAATGATAATAAGCAGGGAAGATGACTAACTTCTGTAGTTATGGGCAAACCACCATAGCTTTGCAGCCAAGTAAATATTTAAAAACCAAAAAAGACAAGGCACTTTACTGGAAATGCCTGAAAACTTCTGCACATGACACTGTAATAGTTCAGTAAATTACTGGAGCTTTGTCTAATTATTATTCAGTAGTTGTACTTCATAATGAGGAAAAATGTCACATGAATAACATTAATGTTAATCAGGAGTGTATTTTTAGAAAAAAGGTTTACAAATGAATCTTCCTTCTAGGCATGTGTTACTGGCATCTTTAGTCATATCAGAAGCAAGAGCATTTAAACGGATAATGTTAACTCACAATTTACTTTTATCTGAAATATTTTGCTCCTATTATTATTACAGGATACACCTACGATTACTGTAATTGAAGAGATATTGGGGGAGGGGGAATCTGTTTTTACTCAGTATATTTTGTGCCTTAACATCACTGTCTACATAGCTAGTTTCACTGTTTCTCTCGATACACAGTAAGAGCCTGATTCTGCAAATGCTTATGCTCATACGTAACTTTGCTCATCTGGGAAGTCGTGGGACTACTCAAATGAGTAAAATTACAGACATGCATAAGTGTGTGATCAAGACTTTAGTCAGTTCTTTTGCTGTTTGTGTGGTTCCTTCCAGGGCTTTGGAGTGGAGCACGGAGCAGCTCCTGAGCAGTGGAGCTGCAGGCTTTTGCCTGGAGCTGGAGCGGAGCCGGAGCACAGCTCTAAAGCCCTGGTTCCTTCATACATCAGCCAAGAAAATACATTTGTTTATTTTTTTAAATACTTCTCTGTACCCAAATCAAAGATTCTTTGAAAAGATAGATTATAAAGTCATCTGTCTCAAAGGATTGCTTGTCAACTACTGTACGTTGATTTGGTAGGGTCAGGGGAGGGTCCTTTTCTTGCTGTCTTGAGATCATGAGTAAGTACTGTAAATCTGAAAATGTTTAATTTTGAATATTTTAGTTGTATTAGCAGGTTTACTCTTATACTTAAGGATGCATTCTTTTACTTGGTGTGTTTATCCTTTAATCCTTCACAGTGCAATGGAAAGCCATTCCCTCCTTAATCCGAACCTGCAGCAAGGTGAAGGGGTTCTTTCCAGCTTCCGCACAACATGGCAAGAGTTTGTGGAGGACCTGGGCTTCTGGAGGGTGCTACTCCTGATCATTGTCATTGCCCTTCTCTCTCTCGGAATCGCATACTACGTTAGTGGGGTGCTTCCTTTTGTGGAAAATCAGCCTGAATTGGTGCATTAAAGCAAATGAAAAGAGGCACAACGTTCTTTTCCTGAGTTCTAATCTTTGTTTTGAGCTTCTTATAATTCTTGGTGCAGCTGTATATACTGTTTGCCTTTTATATGTACTGCTAACTCTTTTGGAAGAGAGCTGCATTAATTTCCGCTAACACCACCAAATTCTAAAGCATTCCTAGGCTACCTCTGACATGTCTTGACTTCTAATCAAAACTTATAGATAGCAGTCTTTATTGATCAAATGTGGTGATTATAAAAGGCCCTTCATAAAATAAATAGCAAATCCTTGAGCATGTAAAAATGTGTCCTGGTATAGGACCAAATCATCTTGTTTTCCATTTAAAAAAGAAAAGAAAAAAGAAACTACTTTTCCTATGCTTCAGCTTTTGAGGAGGAGTATTCTTATAAAAAGCTACCTAGATTAAATTGGAATAATTTTAATCTATTCTGATATTTACATCATACAATACTGTAAATGTGCAGTTTTCTTAGTGCACTCAACATGTTCATGTGTATGGTTATAAACTACATATACATTTAAAGAATGAGAAACATTTCAAATTTTATAACTTTGTTAAACTTCCTTTGACATCCTTGGATCAGTCTTGTATTTATGTATTAGCTTAATATAACACAGGTTTTTTTTCCAGTTAGTATGGTGTTGTTAAAATTTGTGTGAGAATAAATCCTTTGAAGTGAAATTGTCTGTAGTGCTTTTGGATGCAAACATCTTTAAGCATTTGACTTCAAAATGCAACTTTTTCATTTGAAATACCTTTAAGGAAACATTTTCTTTGTAACGTAGATGAAAAGCGATTTAAACATTTTGTTCTGTGTTGCTGTGAAACGTGTCATGCAGGATAACTGAGAGTTTTCACAGAAACTACAGTAAACAATATGTTCATTTCATTTGCAGTTTTGTGCAAGGGTTTAATTGGGATATATTTTTTGCTATCAGTTTCAACTGTTTTCAAATGACACTCAAAAGCTGATGGGGCACTTTCTGAGTGAACATAATGCAATGTTGCAGTAGTGGCTTCATATTTGGGAATATTATGTAAATTGAAATCTGGCCCAATGTGAGGTCTTTGTTGTTGTTAATCTGAAGTTATAATACTTGATGATTTAATACTCTTTTATGGAGATTGGGTAAATATGCAGTAAGGTTGTGATTGTCAAAGGTGCCCAACTCCCACTCAATTTCCATGGCAGTTAGGTGCCTAACTCCCTTAGGTTGCTTTGACAATCCCAACCTAAGTGAATTCAGCAAACGTTGTTAAAACAGCAAAAGGATTTGTTTTACTAAAATGATCCTAAATCATTGCAAAATAAACTGAACACTTGCAAAGTTAGAAATTACAGTAAATGATAGTGGATATACATACATCTTATTATTGTGTTAATATATATTTGTTGTCTCTAGTTTGTGGTCATTGACTGAGGAGGCATCTTGTCTTTGTGATGTTGGGATAGGCTTCACTGAAGCGTTCATTCTAAATTGTTTCTGAAGAATTCTTAGAAGCTATTCTCTCAGATGGTACAAATGCAGCAAAGCGGGAAGCGTCCAAAAACCAACAAAATGAGCTTCTCGTCTAAACAGTTTAATTGTCGTTTATCTGTTTATGAATAGAGAAACATAAGCTATTACATATAAACTACATTTACTTGGTAAGTCCATATCTGTTAAGAACACCCTGTCTTATATTAAATAATGAAATTTTGCATTATGCACTCTCTGTATAATTTGTAAATGTATTTTGAATGTGGATGAATGCCATAAATAAAGATGTAGAAGTAGACAAGTTTATTTTATTACTGTTTTAGAACAGAACTAAATATTTTATTTCATTTTAGTGATTCGGTGTTAATTTCTTTCCCATTTTGCACTGACCACATTGAAACAATGTGTATTAAAAAAGAGGATGTTTCTCCATTCTTAAGGGTTGAGGCAGGAGGGTTTTGTGATGGTGCCAGGGCTGGAGGCCTCCCACTTTAGAAAAATCTAGCTTTAACATATATGATGTTGGAGAATGATTATTTTTTGGGCTTGCGTGTTTTTTCCCCTCTTACTGGTGTTGTTTTGGTCAGTTGTTTATTTCTCTAGTGTCTAATATAGCCACTTTCATCCCAAAGGAATCCAAAGCACTCCTTGAACCTCAGTATATACTGAAGACCACTGAAATTTAGTCATCTGTGGGGTAGAGGGAATAAGCCAGAACAGCACTGGGCAGAGAGAGTGGGGAGGAGAAGTTTTGCCTAAGTGCACGAGAACAAACCCCTTCAATGAAGAGGGCAGTTGTATCTTTACTATGTCCACACGCCATGCAGGACTTCAGTTTCTGGGGTCCATTCAAAGGACCGACCCCAGACTCTCTCTCTTCCCCGCCCCAGCAAATTGCATGGAACTCAACCTTCGCCCTTGCAAGGATGGAGAGCTAAGTATATAACCTGCTGTACTTGAACCTGTTGTTCCAGGGATCTGGACATTTCGTAAGTCCACTCTGGATTTTATATATGTCACTAAGATTTATTATTTACTGGTATTACAGTAGTGCCAAGAGGATCTGGCTGATATTGGGGCCCCATTGTGCTAGGTGCTGTACAGACACCCGGTGAGAGTCTGTACCTGCTTTGAAGTGCTTCCAGTCTAAATAGACAACACAGAGAGAAAAGTGGGAGGGGAAACACAGGCACAGAGGTGACGCAATTTGTCCAGTGTCATACCAGAAAGGCATTCTGTGATTCTGGAGGCTTTCAGTGGCTTATGGTGGCATTTTGTTTTGTGGGACAGAGTCAGTTGTCTCACTTTCCAGAGTCTGTACTGTTTCTGGGCAGTATACAGTAGTCCAGTATCATACATTTTCTAGCTGATGCACTATAAGTAATCTGGCACTCTGTGGTGCTTTGTCATGGGATGCTCATATGAGGGAGGGAGCATGGTCTGGTTCTTAAAGTACTGGTACTCAGATCTAGCTACTGTTCCTGGCTCTGCTATTGACTGCAGTTCAGTACTGTGGCAAGTCAGTTAACCTCTCTCTGGCTATTTCCCCACATACAAATTGGGAATAGCACTTGCTTTACAGTGGTGCAGTATGTGAATTAGTTAATGTCAATGATGCTTTGAGATCATTGGTCATAAGGCATTATAGAAGTGCAAATGATGGCAGTAATTTATCCAGAAATTAAATAAGATACTTTAAAATAAGTCTAGAAAGCATAGTTTACAGAGAGAGGCATCTACAGGCCTAACATGTGCAGGGATTAATACTGTTGTTTGCCCTGTTTATATGTTTAAAATTAACATTAACTGTTAAGGTTAATAGTAAAAATTAAGCACAATAAAGCATTTTAGAGGTAGTGATCAGATATGTTTACAGGTGGTTGTCTAAAGGTTAGCTGAAGCCTAATTATAACAACTGACATTCTCCTCACTGCCACCCCCACCCCCAAAGTGCTACTCTTATTTCTATAGCCAGCTCCCACCTCCGTAGGAATTTAGGAGTTAATATTTACCTAAATTATCCCTTGATCCATATTTTGATCAGGTGACTAAGAAAGCCTTTTATGACTAGTGAATTATTATACTATGGAAAGCTCTGTGCTCCTTTATGATTTTACCTCGTTATAAACAATTAATTTGTATAGATTAGTCATCGAGAATATACCTTGTGAAAACTCCTAAGTGATCGATAATGGTACACAGAGGTTAAACATTGGTACAAATTATCACACTTCTGTCACCATACTGGCTTCCTAGAAAAACGTGACCATCTTGCACTGTGTTGTATCCTGCACACCCCTGTGAACTGATTAACAGAGTTTAAATACAGATTTGAGACTGATGGTGCAAGAGCCTTTGCTGGTTGAACCCTAATGTTATGCAACTCCTTGCCAAATGACATTAGAGCTAATTCAGTATCTCTGCTTACAGTTAAATCCCAGAGATTTTTGTCTTCAGCCTTTCCAGTGCTTGAACTGAATTTGTGTTTTGTCTGTCTTTGTACAGTGCCTAGAGATGCTCATATGAAAAGATACTTAGAAATGTATGATGAAAGGGAACAAATGCAATTAATTGTAAGATCAGTATTATCTATAGCTAGGAAATGGGGCACTCCCAGGTTTTTTAAATCAAAGTGTAGCAGAAATCGGAGATAAACTGGGATTTCCCATAGTCTTGACAGTGATTTTCTGTGGTATCAATGGTACTGAACCACTGCTGATGTCTTATCAAAATAATGTTGTGTATCTGTAGTAGCCATTTAAAAAATGTGTGTCTAGCTTAGATATTAATAGAGCGTCCATCACCATAGTAACTAAGAATTAAGCAACTAAGGAATTTTAGGAAGACAGTTGGGATTTGGTTCCTCTCAGAAAGAAACAGGAGGCTAAAAGACACTTCTACCTTCAAAGACAACAAGTCCCCTAATAAGTATGGTGAGATGGCAGTATTACAGTCCATTAGCGTGGAAGGAGGATTGGGAATCTCTGAGATACCATAATTAAGGGGCAACAAGCTATAATTTGTGTGGAAATGAAAGTGAAGTGGCCAATGTGTTTTAAAGAGGAATTTCTTGAAGATCTGAAATTTAAACATACCCTGTACAAGAAATGGGAAAATAATGTGGACTGTAAAAAATAATCCTCAGATCTACTCCGAAAGTCAGGGTGGCCTCACCATGGGTAGTAGCAGTTAGGGTTGGAGGGACCACAGTTAAGGGTCTTGTAGACTCCGGTTGTGGGTGCACCTTGGTCCGGGAAAACCAGGTGAGGTTAAATAGCCTGGACCAACACCTCCCAGTATGTATCTCCTATATACATGGTGAGACCCGTGTCTACCCCACTGCAGAAATTGAGCTGGAAGTGCAGGGCTGGGGAGCTTGACTGTGTGCTGGGGTGGTCAAGGGCCTGCCTTGGACCATAGTTCTAGGCAGGGGTGCGGGAACAAATTTTGTAGAGGGGGTGCTGAGAGCCATTGAACCAAACTGTAAACCCTGTATATAATGGAAACCATTTCAAGCCAAGGAGGTGCAGAAGCACCCCTAGTTCCAGCACCTATGGTTTTGGGGAGAGACTGGGTGGGTTTCTCAGCCCTCATGCAGGAGGGACTAGGTCAGTAGCCCAGGACCAGAGGAGTTCGGGACCAATTGGGAAAGGAAGTAAAGGGGCTGGGAGCCAGAGTAAAGATGGCAAAGGGGACTGAGAACATGGTTTCCCCTAAGGTTTGAGGGACCAGCTTAGGAAGTGCCAACAGGAGTTGGACGAAGTAAGCACCCCACGGGGAAAAATCAGCCAACTTGTCAGGATAGAACAAGAGTTAGCCTGGGTTCAGATGGAAGCAAAGGGGCAGAGGAAACAATGCTGGGCCCTGCAGGAAGAATAGGCCCAGAGAGGTCAGCGGGGTACAGCAGAGACCCAGGCAGAGCCTGGGGTGCAGCAGGATACTCTGGGAACCCAGGCTGAACTACCCATTGAACAACCTAGCGTGGGAATTCAGCCAAGACTTCTCCAACAGAGACAGGCTCAAGAAGAGGACTGGGTAGGCAACAGGACCCCCCAGCGGGGAAAGAGGTAGTGCAGGCCTGTTTTATTGCCCCCCTCCTAAAGGCCGATGAGCTGATAGAGCTACTGGAGTCAACAAAAACACTGTCCAGGCAGAGAGGCCCGAGAGAGAAGATCCTGAGCAAAGCAGGGCAGAAATTGGAAAAACTCTGCAGACAGGTCTGAGAGAGAAAACCCGGACTAAAGGGGGCAAAGATTATGAAAGCTTTCCAGGTACAGGTAGAAAGACCTTGACTAACCAGGGCAGACACTGCAAACAGAGAGAAGACCCGGACAAGCCAGGTGAAGTTAAAAAATCTTTCCAGGCAAAGAGTCCTGGGAAAGTAGACCCCGTGAAATCAGGGCAAGATTGGATAGGAGGGGACGTTACCCTCCATAGTACCTCCACCCCAATCCTTTCTGTGGGGAGAGGTATGTGATGGGGTGTATCAGGCCCTTTGAGGCCCCCCCACTGAAGGCCTCGTGGTCCTACCACACCCCACCTCAGAAAAGGAGCAGTGAAGGTGGGTCCTCTAAGCCTGCCTAGAAAGGCTACAGGAAAGCAGCCGATCAGTGCACAGCAGGCTCAGATAAAAGGTGTTGCAGGGCGGGAGTGGTAAGCACTGAAGGTGCTGCTTGTTGCTGGAGCTCAAGGGAGAACCAGAAGACAGGTTCTGGTGGCACTGGCATTCTGTGAGGAAGAACTTCAGCCCTGAGGTCAGGGTGAAGAGCAGGGTTGCCAACTTTCTAATCTCACAAAACCGAACACCCTTGCCCTGCCCCTTCCCTGAGGCTCCGCCCCTGTCCTGCCCTGTCCCTTCTCTGAGGTTTCACCCCCACTTACTACATCCCTCCATCACTTACTCTCCCCCACCCTCACTTTCAGCAGGCTGGGGCAGGGGGGTGCGGGCTCCAGGGTGGGGCCAATGATGGGTTTGGGGGCAGGAGGGGGCTCAGGGCTTGGGCAGGAGGTTGGGGTGTGGGAAGGGGTGCGGGCTCCAACAGAGTTTGGGCTCGGGTGGGGCCGAGGATGAGGGGTTTGGAGGCATCGGGGTTCAGGGCAGGGGCAGGAGCTTGGGGTGCAGGAGGGAGTGTGTGGTGCGGGCTGTGGGAGGGGGCTCAGGGCTGGAGCCAAGGCGTTCGGAGTGTGGGAGGGGGCTCAGGACTAGGGCAGGGGGTTGGGGTGTGGGCTGTGGGAGAGAGCGTGCGGGAGGGGGTTTCAACCTGGGGCAGTGGGTTGGGGTGCGGGAAGGGGTTCAGGGTGCAGGCTCTGGCCGGGCGGCACTTACCTCAGGTGACTCCTGGAAGCAGCTGGCATATCCGGCTCCTAGGAAGAGGGGCCAGGGGACTCTGTGTGCTGCCCATGTCCACGTGGGCACTGCCCACATCTGCATGTGCTGCCCCTGCAGCTACCATTGGCTGTGATTGGGGCGGGGGTAGCACGCGGAGCCCGTGTGGCCACCCCTGCACCTAGGAGCCAGCAGCTTCCAGGAGCCACACGGAGCCAGGGCAGGCAGGGAGCCTGCCTTAGCCCCATTGTGCCGCCAATCAGACTTTTAGCAGCCCGGTCAGCAGTGCTGATCAGAGCCACCAGGGACCCTTTTCAACTGGGTGTTCCAGTCGAAAACTGGACACCTGGCAGCCCTAGTGAAGAGGAAAGGGCTACTTGGGAAGCAGCCTAGGGAAGAGCATCAGCAATTATTAAAGGAAGCAGAACATGGCTGCTATTTGTATGGTCCCTGGGTTGGGACCTGGAGTACTGAGTGGGTCTGGGTCCCCCCACCAGCCACTGGCAGAGTAGTCAAAGCTATGAGAAGGGGACAAGTTTTGGGCTAGAATTTAAAGGGCTCAAGGATGGGT
Source organism: Platysternon megacephalum (assembly GCA_003942145.1). Lineage (NCBI taxonomy): Eukaryota > Metazoa > Chordata > Testudines > Platysternidae > Platysternon > Platysternon megacephalum. The sequence continues at coordinate 5,134,320 of QXTE01000115.1, read as the reverse complement.
CTGAAGACCCTGCAGAGGACCAACCATTTGTTTAACTTTGTTACCCCAGAAGGGGACTGCACTTGAAGGAGTGGCCTGGCTGGAGAGCTGGGGCAATAAGAACCGATAAAGCAAAGAATCTCCAGGGAGGAAGCCCTGGGGACACTGCTCTATACCAGAGCAGCCACGAACTTAAAGCTAGCCCCAAAGGGGATGAGGACTGAGCCCAGAAACAGAGCTAAAGACTAACAAGGGCACAGGAACAGGCTCTGTTGGACCTTTTAGCCTATAAGGGGCTTGTTTGTACATATTGACTGTGTGTGACTTGGTCAGAGGGCTGGGCCGCTGAAGACCTACCTGTAGAGATATGTTTATAGAAGATGATAATTTAGAGACGCTCCCTCATAAGGGACAGTAATATGAACATAGGAATTTGCAGAAGTGCCCTGGAGGCAGGGGTTGGGAACACCACATGGCTGTGTGTGCAGTTCACCAGAGATGCTCTCCAGTTTTGTTTTATTCCTTTCTCATTCACTGGTTTGTTATTTAATGAACCCCAAGATCATTAAGAACATAAGAACATAAGAAAGGCCGTACCGGGTCAGACCAAAGGTCCATCTAGCCCAGTATCTGTCTACCGACAGTGGCCAATGCCAGGTGCCCCAGAGGGAGTGAACCTAACAGGCAATGATCAAGTGATCTCTCTCCTGCCATCCATCTCCATCCTCTGACGAACAGAGGCTAGGGACACCATTCTTACCCATCCTGGCTAATAGCCATTTATGGACTTAGCCACCATGAATTTATCCAGTCCCCTTTTAAACATTGTTATAGTCCTAGCCTTCACAACCTCCTCAGGTAAGGAGTTCCACAAGTTGACTGTGCGCTGCGTGAAGAAGAACTTCCTTTTATTTGTTTTAAACCTGCTGCCTATTAATTTCATTTGGTGACCCCTAGTTCTTGTATTATGGGAATAAGTAAATAACTTTTCCTTATCCACTTTCTCAACATCACTCATGATTTTATATACCTCTATCATGTCCCCCCTTAGTCTTCTCTTTTCCAAGC
>QXTE01000115.1:5096186-5131469 GCA_003942145.1 Platysternon megacephalum | reverse complement strand
AAGAGAGAGAGTGCAGGTTTGTACCCAAGTGACAGGAAGCGCTCACAAGAGGAGAGTGGCCCCCACTGCAGGGCTGCAAGGGATGCATGTGGCATAGAGCCATTACAGCAGTTCTGTTTCACCTGAGAAATCCCCCTCCTCTGCAGGGATTCCTGGTGGGTGGTTCAGCAGGCTTTACAGCCATTTGTCTGCTAGCAGAGATAGTAGGGTTGGCAACTTTCAAATCACACAAACTGAACACCCCTGCTCCACCCTGTGCCCTGCCCCTTCTCTGAGGCCCCACCCATGCCCTGCCCCTTCTCTGAGGCCCTGCTGCCCCGCTCGCTCCATCCCTACCTCCCTCCGTCGCTCACTCTTCCCCACCCTCACTCACTTTCACCAGGCTGGGGCAGGAGGTTGGAGTGTGGGAGGGGCTCTGGGTTGGGGATGTGCCTCCGGGCTGGGGCGGAGGAGTTTGGGGTGCAGGAGGGGGCTCTGGGCTGGGGCAGTGGGTTGGGGTGCGGGAGGGGCTCTGGGCTGGGGGTGTGGCTCTGGGGTGGAGATGGGGATGAGGGGTTTGAGGTGTGGGAGGGGACTCCGGGCTGGGGGTTGTGGTGTGTGTGTGTGTCTGTGGGGGGGTTCAGGGTGCAGGAGGGGGCTCCAGGCTGGGCCAGGGGCTTGGGGTGTGTGTGTGGGAGGGGGGTGTGAGGGCTCTGGCTGGGGGTGGGGCCGGGGATGAAAGGTTTGGTGTGTGTGAGGGGACTTTAGGCTGGGCCAGGGGGTTAGAGTGATGGGGGATGGGGTGGGTCCCGGTGGCACTTACCGCGGTTCCAAGGAAGCCACCGCCAGATCCCTGTGGCCTCTAGGCGGAGGAACAGCCAGGTGGCTCTGCACAGTGCGCACTGCCTTCGCACCCACAGGAGCCACCCCCTGCAGCTCCCATTGGTCGCAGTTCTCAGCCAAAACTGGACACCTGGCAACCCTAAGACACAGCATAAAGGAACCACAGCAGAAGCCAGATTTGGAGCCAGTACGCTTACTAGTGTATTGTCCAGTGTAGTTTTAAATGCCCCAAGCAATGGACTAGTAAAACCTGTCTGCCCTTATTAGTTTCTGAACATACGTCTGTATCATTTGCTGAAATGTTGCTTTAGAACTTTTTACAGCAATGCTCCGTGAATCACAGCAGAGGATCCCATGCCTTGTGTAGCAGCAGCACACAGTATATATAGTAAAAACAACAAGGAGTCCGGTGGCACCTTAAAGACTAACAGATTTATCTGAAGAAGTGAGGTTTTTTACCCACGAAAGCTTATGCCCAAATAAGTCTGTTAGTCTTTAAGGTGCCACCGGATTCCTTGTTGTTTTTGTGGATACAGACTAACACGGCTACCTCCTGATACTTGAGTATATATAGTGTCCTCTAGCAGTGAAATAACAATATTGATACAGAAAGCTGAAGCACTGATCCCTTCTACATAATTTTGAAAGGCCCTTTAAATGGCTTTGTTATATAACTTTCCCCCCATCAAGGTGGAGGTTTGCTGATGGAGGCCCTACCCTTCTATTCTCACTGCTATGGGCCACTTCCTCTCTGTCACATTCATACAACATTCCTGTGGCTGCTTCTACAGGCAGCCAGGATCTTCCTTGTAATGATGAGTGTTGATACATGTAGAAAAAGCTGGGAAGAAAGGAGGTGCAATCCGCATCATATAGCCTGCCATCTCTGCGTGGACCCTCAGCAAGTGGTCAGTGGACCACTGACCACTGTTTAGTATCACTTATGCACAAAATAGAACATGTTTTCTGCCTGAAAAGTTTTGTATATAAATTAATTTACTCTGGTTTCCAGTGATAAAAACAGTAATAGAATCTGAGCTCCAGTGTGTCTCTTTGGCACATGAAAGAAGAATGCTGAAGAGTAAGATCAAAAAGTGGTGAGCATAAAGCTGAAGAAAGATTAGCCAACGTCCTTAAAAACTACAGACATTCCAAAGAAGCAAGCTGGACAGACTCAGACCTGTTGCTGGCAGAAAAGAATATATTTCTTGGGAAATCTTTCCATTTTCATTCTTCCAGATGCAGGCTTTTAAGTGTCACTTTACTAGAGCTATTACTGCTGCAATGAGCAAAACATGCTCAGTTTTCTAACAGGAAACCTAAACAGAATCAGATTTTTTTTTTGCCAAGATTTATAAGATTTTATTGTGCACTCTTCTTGTAACAGCATTCCAGCTGTTTAAACAGAATGGACTGAAACCTTGAACGTGACACTACTGAGATGGAAAGTCGGGGTGGAAAGTCTTCTGGGTCTGAACTGCTATGTACAGAATGAGTTTAAGATGTCAGGTTCTATAAATAAGTATCCCAATACATAATTTCCACTTCCATTTTTTAACATTAATATATTGGATCAGAAGCTCTCTTTCAGCTGCTTAACTTGAACCTAAGCCAAGTTCAAATGGGACCACTCAGCTCTTCATTCTCCACTTGTGTTTCGTTTTCCTCCTTATTCAGTTCTTGAACTTTGTCCCCTCAGTGTTTGTATTCTAGCTGGAAGGGCAGATGAGAGGATGCCTTAAAGGCAAGCATCTATGTTGCTCCTCAAATCCAGCAGCAGGGGTGGATTAACCCCAGGGCACAGCGGGGCTATGTCAAGGATGCCCAGCTCTGGGGTTACCTGGTCACATCATGACATGCTGCTGGAGGAGAGAGCATGTGGAGCAGATTGCCAGCAGCACGAGGCTCTGCTCCACAAAAGGTTCCTACAGATCCAGGGGCTCAGGTAAGTACCTGCAGCCAGGGGCCCTACTGCTGCTGATCTTTGGGCAGGGAGGAAGGTAGCCCTGGCTGCTGCTGATCCCAATCTTCAAGGCAGCCAAGGGAGGATAGCCTGCTGCTGTTGCTTCTGCTCGTGAGGCCCTTCATTCCCCAGCCGTTGCTAGTGGCATGGCCTTTAGGGCACATACACATGCTGGAGCAGTGGGCCCTGCGAGGGAGGCTCCTGTCACCCCTGTGTCCCGTGGAGCAGAGGAAAGGAGTGCTCTATGATGGATGTGAGAAGAGAGGGCTCCCCCCACCTCACAGCACCACACGTGCGTATGAACCTTTGCAGACAGAAGCCCTGATCATGCATTAGAACCCCCTATATTAGACCCCCATGCACCCATGTGGAGTCCCATTGACTTCAGTGGGACTTGACACAGGTGCCAGATCCACACTAATGGACCCTGATACAGGATTGGGGCCAAAAACAGGCAGGCAAACTCCCTGTCCAGGAGACCTTATATTGAAATGAGACACCGTGAACAGGAATTGGGAACAAAATTAAGTGAATGTGCGTTGTGGAGGCTGCGTATGTGTCTTGTAATTCCAGATTTATTTATTGGGCGGGCAGCCCTTCCTGGGGTCAGTGCTCCTGGCTTTGCCTGAGCCTAGGAAGTGAGAGGTGTTCTGATTAGTGCACTCTCCTGGTTCTTTGTGGTGGGGTGCTGTGCAGAGCCGGAAGAGAGCTTTCATGCTGGAGACAAATACTACACCCGCAGAATGTACACAGCATGGAATACAGCTTTGAAACATCTCACTGGGCATTTCTCCATTTGTAGGCTTGGTGGACACCTCAAAATCAGATTGACCTATGTCGCTCAGGTCTCTGAAAAATGTCACGCCCTGTGAGATATTAGGTTAGCCTAACCCCTGCTATAGCTGGAGGTAGGTTGATAGAAGAATTCTGAGAGAGGTGGATTAACTACATCAACAGAAAAATGCCTTCCATTGTTGTAGGAAGCATCTACGCTACTTCCTGCAGCCCCCTAACTGTGCCACAGTAGCCCCTGTAATGTAGACATACCCTTAGCAAGTCACTGTCTTCTCAATGACAGTGCTTGAAGGGCCAAATTGTAAGCCCAGCACCCATCCTTAGTAATCAGGCTAAGTGCTGAGTGTGCATGTGACAGAAGCAAGAAGCCAGAGCAGCTGAGAGCTGCTCTACACAGGTTGTTCCAATCCAATAAATGGAGTAACCTCCAAGGGCCTTTATGCCCATCCCCCAGGGTGAGGATTAGCTTAGTTATGGACCTTATTGCCTCCACTTATTCTTTTCCCCATCCCACCCATATCTCAACCCCTTTGCCCAGCCTGGGAGTTCACACAGAGTAGGGCTCTGTTGTGCAGAACCTGTTCATCCATTATGCAGTCCCTGTGCAGCAGAAGTACACCAGTTCCATTGCCAAGGCCCCATCACATTCTCTCTAAAAAGGCAGGAGCAGGTGGCTCTCGGCCAGGGCCGGCTCCAGGTTTTTGCCGCCTGAAGCAGCAAAAAAAAAAAAAAAAAAAAAGTCGCGATCAGCTCTACCGCCGCCGCTTCAGTCTTCGGCGGCTGGTCCTTTGCTCCGAGAGGGAGTGAGGGACCCGCCACCGAATTGCCGCCAAAGAGCTGGACGTGCCGCCCCTCTCCATTGGCTGCCCCAAGCACCTGCTTGCTGGGCTGGTGCCTGGAGCTGGCCCTGCTCTCGGCATCTATTGAAGCACTTCTCCAGGTATTAGAAAAGGAAGGTAAAGAAAAGCTTTATGTAAGCAAAATGCAGCAGAAATCAGAAAAAATGAGAACTATCGAAGGAAATAAGAAATGAAAGAGAGAGAAGGAATAAAGTGAACTAGAGGTGCTGGTGGCAGTAATGGGTCAATAGTGCTCACTGCTATTTTACTATGTGCTATGGCTCCAGGAGGCTTCTTTGCCCTAACGTTTTCTACCACTGCCACCACCAGTGCAGCTCTACCCAGTGCCCACAGTGGTGGAAGCTCTAGGGTAGACAGGGTGCCAGCATTTTGACGACTATGCCTTGTCTACATTAGAGCTCCCACGTTCACGAGCCCCAGTGGAGCTGCCAATCTGGAAACGGCTGGGTTCAGATGCACTCTGAGGCATTCCTTGGGGAATTCTAGTTTTTTCTTGCTTTGTTAAGTGGAAAACCCCTACCCCAAGCTATGTCCCAGTGGGGCTTAGGGGAAGTGAAGGGTGAGCATGGCTTGAATTAAGGCTCTCTCTTGAGGTGTGTGTTTACATCTTAGTTGTCAGCTGGGCAAATATGAACATTACAGACTGTTTGCAGTGTTGCTGTAGCTGTGTTGGGCATAGGATATGAGAGAGACCAGGTGTGCGAGGTAATATCTTTTATTCGACCAACTCCTGTTGGGATCAAAAGCTTGTCCCTTCCACTGCCAGAAGTTGGTCCATAATAGATATTACCTCACCCACCTTATCTCTATTTTGTGGATTGTTATATTTTTAAAAAATTCTTACTCCAGAAAATATTTTTGCTCTTTCAGCTAAGTTAACTGTTTAAAGGAGTGACTCCCTGACGTTCGTAGCAGATGGGCCTGTCAGAATTCTCTCGCATGTGGCTGTGCACACGCTTTTCATGAAGATGGATGTGGCGTTGGTGCAAGGGGATTTCCAAGCTGGAAATTCCCTGTTCTTCACAAGAACAAGGTGTGTGGTGTTAACTGTATGAATCCACTCCGTTTTGCTTTGGGTTTGAGACTATCGTTACTCAAATAATTTTCTTTCACAAAATGAAAAATAAGCGATCATCAGTATGCCAGGTTCTAACCTCAGTTACCCCAGTGTAAATCCAGATTAACTCCACCAAGGTCAATGGTGTTAACTCCAGCTTTACACTGATGTGACTGAGATCAGAACCCACAATGCTCCCACGCTATTGAATATACTGATATCTGGTAAATATGTAGCAAAATTGTATGCTAAAGGCACTTGCACTCTTGTCTCTTGCCAGATGTAAGATGTGCAGGGTACTGCTTCACAGACTAAGGCAATATTTTTGGAGCAGTCACCAAGATGAGCTCCCTGTCAATTTACCGCAAACATTTGTGTGCATTAGCGGAGCAAATAACTTATGAGTAACTTTTTTGTCTTGGCCTTGAATATAAATATATAGTTACAATATATGAAAAAGGTCTGAAAGGCCAGGGGTCTCAATTACAGCATCCTGTGAATTCTTGGGGGGCGGGGGGGGGGGGCGTTGTTTGTTTGGTTTGTTTTTTTTAATGTGGATAATACAGTTCAAACCCTGTAACGGTTAAAGAGCATTTTGAAAATCTTATGAATTCTTGGGATCCCCATTTAAAGGCAAGGTTTTCTGTTCTTAATCACCATAAACTATTCCTAGTCTTGAGTCAACTTATAAATTGGCAAACTTTTTACTGGTTGCAAATCATCAGCCCAGCAGCTTTTCATTCAGGGACAGGGTGGTTTCCCGTCACCTGCCTGCAAAGCCCAATTTGGAGACGCACTTTTTATTTTCTCAGAACTGTATTTCATAACCGGCCTTTTAAGATCAGATGCTGGGCCTGTTTTTGCTGCTCTATGATGTTGAACGATGCTGATTTCCCAAAATGAAACATCCTAATAGCTCCTTTAGGTTAGGTCTGTTTTGTTTATTTTGATGTCACTGAGAATTGCACTAATTTTTGAAAGGGATTTAACAGTTGAGTGATTTTGATTATTTCTCAAGCAATTTTTAGAAAAACTTCTATGGTAAATGGAAATTGTAGGTCCAGAGCCTGCTCTTGCAGCCCTTATTCTGCATATAATCCTTACCCAAGTGACTAGTCCAGACTGAATTCAGCAGTATTGCTTGTGTAATGAATAAAATCCCCAGTTACACATTTCTTTCTTTCTAGCCAATAAACAGCTCTGCTTGTATGTTAGGAATGATTTACACTAAACTGAATGCATGACTGACTAGCCATAGGATTCGATCAAGGAAACATTGACTTAATGGGAATAGAGAAGTCAAATTCATTTTAAAAACAAAATTATAATACTGACTTTTTTAACTGCTTCTTAACCCTATTTTAATGTCATCCTGGTAAACATTTGGAGTGGCTTCATTTTTATTTTCTATATTTAATGGCAATTTATATGGCAAACAGTAAACTGAAGGCGCTTTTTTGGGACAGAAATATTACCCTGCACTGATAACTTCATGGATGCTAAAACAGGAAATACATTACATCAGGTGCCTTCCTGCCTATGGTAACAATGAAAGACCAAGTCCATCACAAACTCCTCAAAGTAATCAGCCATCTCTGATGCCATTAACAAATGTCCAGAGAATAGTTGTAGTTAGGAATTATCATCACATGGGTCTTCCAGATGCAGGACAAGTACTTTGCCACTGAGAGGAGGTAGGTTTCAGAGTGGTAGCCATGTTAGTCTGTATCAACAAAAAGAACAAGTAGTACTTGTGGCACCTTAGAGACTAACACATTTATTTGAGCATAAGCTTTCATGGGCTAAAACCCACTTCATCGGATGCATGCAATGGAAAATACAGTAGGAAGATATATATACACAGAGAACATGAAAAAATGGGTGTTGCCAGACCAACTCTAACGAGACTAATCAATTAAGGTGGGCTATTATCAGCAGGAGAAAAAAAACTTTTGTAGTGATAATCAGGATGGCCATTTCCAACAGTTGACAAGAAGGTGTGAGTAACAGTAGGGGGGAAATTAGCATGGGGAAATAGTTTTACTTTGTGTAATGACCCGTCCACTCCCAGGAAGTAGTGACTTCTTTAGCTGAAGGCAACAGAGCTTTTTGTGTGTTTACCCAAAATTCCATAAAATCATCAGTCATTGATTTATGCAGCACAGCTAGATACTGTATCACCAGAAAAGATGTGGTCAACAAATTTATATTTGAAATTCATGACCATGAATATTCTAGTGGAAATTCCAGTAAACTCTTAGAATCCGTCAGCTGGTCTCTGCTGGTTTCTACGGGCCTCTGCTAGTTTCAGTGGGTTGGTCAGTAACACCAGGGACCAGTGGGTCTGCTGCCTGGTTCCAAAACTTGATGAGATCCATAAGGGACCAGCTGAAAATTTTCATTTGAAGTTTCTCTAGCCAAGTGAGTGCAGAGATGCAATTCAATGTTACCACCATGTGGCTGGCATGATCACATTACTCTTAAGGACCCTGATTCAATGTCTATTAAAGTTAACAGAAAAATCCCCATTGGCTTCAGTGGACATTGGATCATGCCCAAAAGTTTTTCCTGAGTAAGTGCTGAGCACTTTCTAGCTCCTCTAACACCAGCTCATAGTTTGTTTATGCTACTTCTTTGAGGTTTATCCCTTTCTTTTAATCTCCCTCTGGTTTTTCCTTTTTGAAGTATAGTAGTTACTATGGAAACAATGATGTGATTGGTGTGTGTGGAGCTTTAGTAGTGATATTCATAAGTGCATTAGGAAACCAGTTTAAAATGCATACCATGGTGTGTGAAATACAGGAGTTTGTGAGACTTATCATGACCATTTATGTAAACATGTTTATTTTGCATAACTGTACTAGTTACAAGAGAAGTATAAGGCCAAATACAGAGAGGATGTAAATAGACATCTAAATTACACAATGGTAAATCAATGTAAACTGGGGTAACTTACATTCAGAGAGGGTGGAAGGAGAGGGTCTGGCAGGAAGAGCTAAGCAGTCAGTTCTACTCAGAGCTAAATCCAGGTAAATCTGGAGTAACTCCACTAAAAATTAAATGGAGATACTTCAGATTTACTACACATATGTAACTGGGAGCAGAATTTGGCCTTAGGGCAATTAACTTACACTTTTTATATCCTCCTGTCAGTTGTTTTCCTGCTACAACATGCCCTTCTATCCCTATAGCATTTGATGCACCAATTTACGCTGAATTATAGTTGTTGTTCTTTCACATGTGTATTGCAGTAGTCCCCAGTTGAGATCAGAGCTCCATTGTGGTAGGAACCCCACAAGCAGGTAAAGTAGGCATACTACTCCACATAAGATCTCTGAAATATAGAATTCTTGCTAATGCTTTTGGTAAATTCATTAGAAAATTGAAATTACTGCCAGCATTAGTCACTACAGTAGCCTAGAATTTGGACTTGCTGATAGCAAGAATCAGTAATAATACAGATCATTTTATATCTGTAAAGTGAAGTACAACACAGGAAACAGATGCACTTTTACTAAAGATGTGCTGAATGACATCTGAATGACGTGCTGAAAGAGGTGCCTGATCCATCGCCCAGTGGACTCAATGGGAGTCTTCCTCCTGGTTTAGAGGGTTTGGATCAGGCCCTAATAGACCATGGAGCTTTTTTAGAAAATATGCAAGGAGGAAAAAGCATATTGTGTTTCAGCTGGCTTTGATATTCTTCACTTCCTGTCTCAAACTGCTGTGAAGTGCTGCTGTGCACAGTTGGACAGCTGTCACTTTCCATTCCAAAGGTGGCTGTGTTTCATTGACAAGGAAAGTGATTCCTGTCCACGGAACTAATTTGTAATGCACCTTTGGAATTCTTCTCAATCAGGCTGTTTATTAATACTATTATTTTTCTTTTTTTTAACACACTACATGAGCAATTACATGCGTGTTAAATAACTACCACCCCCCATATTTTATGGCTTTTAAATACAGTTTNATAAAGTGAAGTACAACACGGGAAACAGATGCACTTTTACTAAAGACGTGCTGAATGACATCTGAATGACGTGCTGAAAGAGGTGCCTGATCCATCGCCCAGTGGACTCAATGGGAGTCTTCCTCCTGGTTTAGAGGGTTTGGATCAGGCCCTAATAGACCATGGAGCTTTTTTAGAAAATATGCAAGGAGGAAAAAGCATATTGTGTTTCAGCTGGCTTTGATATTCTTCACTTCCTGTCTCAAACTGCTGTGAAGTGCTGCTGTGCACAGTTGGACAGCTGTCACTTTCCATTCCAAAGGTGGCTGTGTTTCATTGACAAGGAAAGTGATTCCTGTCCACGGAACTAATTTGTAATGCACCTTTGGAATTCTTCTCAATCAGGCTGTTTATTAATACTATTATTTTTCTTTTTTTTAACACAATTACATGCGTGTTAAATAACTACCACCCCCCATATTTTATGGCTTTTAAATACAGTTTGTCACGATAATTCCATTAATTGAAAGGTAAAACCCCTCCATGACATGTCTTACCTACATGCCTCAGCTGAAGCATGTAGTAAACCCTAAGTCAAATCTGAACCAGAGTAAGAAATTGTTTCCCGTCCTGAAATGCACCAGTCGGAATGTAAAGTTTTGATGAATTTTTAAAGGCATTCTGTCCTGCGTAGGTTATTAAACTGGCCTCATCCCCACAGTGTCTGAGCACCCTCCAGTCTTGCATTAAGCAACATGGCTAACATCTGTCATCGTTTCTCTGTCTGTTCTCTCTGTCATCGTCTCCTCACTGCAATATAGTGTGCCTTCTAGCTGAGTTGTCCAATAGAAAACTGTGCCAGCCAGTCAGGATTGTATTGTCTGCTATTTTAGACTAGAATTTATTTGTATGTAACACCTTTCCTTCTCCAGGTATCCAAAGCTGCTTAGCAGTGTACTGAGTGATGCTGATAGTGCAGTTACTATCAAATGCGGTGGTCATTGTTGGCTCAAAATAGTTCCCAAACAGCTCCATTGACATCTCCTCTTCCAACAACAGCCTCTGCTAAGTTAATCAGTAATTCCCTCCATTTGCTGAAAAATTGTCATGTGATGTATAACCTTTGCCTACTGGACCCATATCTCTGTGAAGAAGGTTAAGGGATAGAAATGGATCAGTTCACCCACAACTGAAACGGATCCACCTCTGGCATGGAACTCAGCAGCTGTTTAATGTTGCTCAGCAGAACCACACAGCAGTCGAGAACAGAAAGTAAAGAACGCAGCTGAAAATGCATTCCACTGAAACTGCAGGGGGAAGTTGGACAAGCAACATCCAGTTACTGGACCTGTAATTTGGCAGCACGTTGGGATTAACACCCCCACCACTGCATAGTGTGTCCTAAAGCATTTAATGACCATAAATGGTCAGACCCTTGGTTTTGTGTCTCATGTAGTAGTGATATATTTGATCTCGCTAGAGTTTTGCTGAATTCAAGAGACCATGAATGACCATGTGTCTTGTGCAGGTGACACTATAGCTCTTGTGGGAAGGGGCATTTTAACCACACAGTTTTGCAGTGGCCTTTACCAGCTGATTACTAGATTAAAGTGAATACAGTGGGTTGGATCCTGGTTCATGCTAAGTCACCTTTACTCCATTCCAGCAGAGCCAGGGACCTAAAGCTGCCAGGAATGTTGAGCTGAAGAATCATTGACTGCTCCTAGAGCTGGTTCTACGCCATTTCCTTCCATCCTACACCTCCTTTTGCACTACAGAGAGGAAGGGGACACAGCCAGAGTACCCTATGCCTCTGCCAGGATAATGGCATGCAGAGGGTTATCAGCATAATTTGGGGACAGGAACAGCATAGAACTGCCCCAGGATTAAAGAGCTGCAAACAGCAATTTTGTGGTTCTTCCCCTCAGCTGAGTCAAGTCTGGATTCAGCTGAATACAGGTCTGTCTCATCTTACGCTGGGGTTACGTTCCGCGGTCAGCGCATAAAGCGAAAACCGCGTATAGACAAAATTACATTGAGTGTAATGGCGGGCAGAATCGCCCGCACTACAGAAACAGTATTTAAATTGTTATTTTTCTCTTTTTTTTGTTTTTTTCTTGTTTTTGCCGACCGCGTAAAGCTGAAATCGCACATGTTAAATGTGCCTAAGATGCGACAGACCTGTATTCAGCCCAGGCTCCAAGGACACAGTGAGCCTCTCCTGTGGTTGATGTCTGCTCAGCATGCAGGGGGACGCGGAGGAGATGTGAGGGGGTGGCTCATGGGTGGGTCAGGAAGGTGGTTATGGCTCCCTGAGCTTGAAAGCTGGTCTGCTCTTGTCCTAATGAGAGTTGGAGGAGCTGCGGAGCTGCTGTCATTTACACCAGTGGTATTGAGTCTCCTAGAGCAGTGGTTCTCAAAGCTGGTCCGCCGCTTGTTCAGGGAAAGCCCCTGGCGGGAGGGGGCATGCTGGAGTGGTGCTTTGCTACATCCATCCTCTAGGACAGTGGTTCTCAAAGCCAATCCGCTGCTTGTTTGGGGAAAGCCCCTGGCGGGCCGGGCCGGTTTGTTTACCTGCCACGTCCGCAGGTTCAGCTGATCGTGGCTCCCACTATCCGCGGTTCGCTGCTCCAGGCCAATGGGGGCTGCGGGAAGTGTCACGCACCGAGGGATGTGCTGGTCGCCCTTCCCGCAGCCCCCATTGGCCTGGAGCGGCGAACCGTGGCCAGTGGGAGCCACGATNCAAACAAGCAGCGGACCGGCTTTGAGAATCACTGTCCTAGAGGATGGATGTAGCAAAGAACCACTCCAGCATGCTCCCTCCCTTCTTCTAAAACATTCCTTTGCTGGTGATGGGCTTGGGGAGTAGCTGGCATAGGGCTTCCACCAGCTTTTTGCTAGTGGGAAATTCTTCTATGCCAGGAGAATTTCCTGCTGGCAATTTAGAGCCAGATTCAATCTCCTTTGTTCTGCCTGAGCCTTGCAAAGGGGCCTATTTCAGTAGAGAACCTGGCCCATTGTATCATGGTGAGGGGAACAGGATGTCAAAGAAGACTGACCTTGGACTCACAAGACACTTGCTTGAAACACAAAGCAATTTACAAGTGTCTTGATGCACAGGACTTTACATGCATAAATCCCTGGATGGCAAGATGAGAACAGATCCCTTAGGTCCTTAGTAGAACTGTATTACATGATCTAATTTACTTCCACTAATTAATATTTAGACTTTGTCGGGAAGATTCCATGATGCCAGTCATGATTGCCCATTTTTTAATTTGTCCTTCATGTACCTTGGTGCCTTCTCCCATGCTACCCCCTTATGCATGGGAGGAGCTCCCTGTAGATAGCTGCAAAGCCACCTCCATGCCTTCCTTCGGAGTACTCCTTAAAACCCTTCTCTGCTGTGAGAACCACAAACAAATCAACAATGGCGAGGCAGGTGGTTTGCTGTGACTACTCTTTTTCATTCTGATCAGTATCATGTCATTGTTTCCCTGGTCTCTCCCATCTATTTGATCCATTTGTTGTCTGTAGTTTTACACGGAGGTGGTAAGCTCTTCAGGGCAGGCATTGTCTCTGTTATATGTTTGTACAGCATGTATGTTAGCACAGTGGGCTTCTGGTCTCTAGGCACTACTGTAGTACAGTTATTTTCAATAAACATCCAGAAATGTGTCCATTTGTGTTATGGTGAATGATGGCTAATACAGAATGGATGCCAATGGAAATAGTAATTTTGGGGAAAGGATCTTTGTGCTGAAGGCAGGTTCATGGCACCAAGGGCCGTGGAAATGGCAAGAACCACATTACATTGCTGTGTGTAAATGTTTTTATTGGAACGTTATCAAGACTTTGCCCAGTTCCCAGACTGTTTGGTAAATATGGAGACTTCATGCTAGAGAGTGTTTTAATGGTCAACACCATTTATTTCTAAGGACAAAATCCAAAGAGATCTTTTTCTAAAAGACATGCTTTACTCCAGCTTCTGTGGACAATTCAATGGCCTGTGTATATAGGAGGGCAAAGCAGATGATCACAGTGGTCCCTTCTGATCTTGAATCTATAAAAAAGATCTGCTTTTAGGTGAGAGGAGGCTTAAGGGATTTCCGTAACTCTTTAAAATGCATTCTGAGCTGCAGATTAAAACAGTGGCAGCCACTCCAACTTTTGTATGAGTCTTTAGTAAGGTTAAGATTTTGTCACGGTTACTTTTAGTAAAAGTCATGGACAGGTCGTGGGCAATAAACAAAAATTCACGGAAGCCCGTGACCTGTCCGTTAATGGGGGGTGGGGGTGGGGGCTGACTGTTGGGGGCGGGGGGGATGGGCTGACAGCCCGGAGCCCTGCCCCGGCGGCTGAAGCTGAAGAAGTCAGGGAGGTCCATTAAAGTAACGGAATCTGTGACAAAATCATATCCTTAGTCATTAGGGTTAAAGCAATTAATAAACTGTTTGGCAAAGCAGCTAAAATCTGGTGTAGCCAACTATAGGAGGATCTCTCCACTATACTGGGGTCCTCCAGTGGCACAGAGCTAGCATAGCAGCTCTTGTGACACTCCTCCTTCCCATAGCAGTATGGGGCCATGACTGGAGTAAAAGGGGCATTGACTGGACAATTGGACTGGCACATAGCTGGCCCAGGTTTGTGGGAGCACAAAAGTGGTGTAAAGCCTCTTACCTAGTCACAAGGACTTAGAGATGTTTTCAAGGATCCCATGGGAGCTTGACCTCCCACATTTCTGCTGGGCAGAGCCGGCTCCAGGCACCAGTGAACCAAGCAGGTGCGTGGGGCGGCCAATGGAAAGGGGGCCGGCACGTCCGGGTCTTTGGTGGCAATTTGGCGGCAGGTCCCTCAGTCCCTCTCCTCCTCTTTGAGCTGCCGCCGAAGAGGAAGAGAGGGACCGAAGGACCCGCCACTGAATTGCCGCAGAAAAATGAAGCGGCATGATTGAGCTGCCGCTGAAGTGCCGCCGATCGTTTTTTTGTTTGTTTGTTTTTCCTCCGCTTCGCTGCTTGGGGCGGCAAAAAAGCTGGAGCCAGCCCTGCTGCTGGGTTCCCAGAAAGCCTTTTGAAATCTCCCACAAGCCACTGCATCACACCCTGTAGTTGTGCTGGAAACTGTGGGATAGATACCCAGTGCAACCGCAGCAGTGTAGTGCAGCAAAAGTGAGGATATGTGGCAAAACTACAACCTAAGCAGCCTGGTTACTGTAGATACACTGTCCTATTGAGACTGTCCCACCAGTTCAGTTCTCTAGTTTATTAGGGTGCTCTGACAATAATTAAGAATATGAACTGTTCAGTATCCAAACTAGAAGCAGAGGAATCAGTTTGACTTTACCTGCGTTGATACTTGCTTGGCGCCGTGGGCTCTGTCTGGGGTTCCTTCCTGGATGTCCCCTTCTGGATCCCTTGTTTTGACCCTTTAACCCCATTCCTGTGTCTATTTTCTCAATATTTGTCCCCTGTCAGTTAGTTGAGCCCCCTGTTTTTGTGGTCCTTTCCCCACGTTGTGAGGGAGTTGCCTTTGGAGCTCCACTGCTTTCATGAGTTTCACATGGGCAGCACCTTTTACCAGAGCTAAGTTCACACACCAAAAATATGGAAAAAAGTTCCCAGAATGTCATCATTCAATCCAGACTATGGAGAAGCAGATTGTGGTGTACTAAAAACTGTGCTAAAATTGTAATCTGTCACTTTAAATTTCAGGGGGCGTTTCCTAGTCCTGCTTGCAGGCTAGATGCTCTGTAAGGGTATGTCTATACTACCCGCCGGATCGGCAGGCAGCGATCGATCCAGAGAGAGTCGATTTATCGCGTCTAGTCTAGATGCGATAAATCGACCCCCGAGTGCTCTCCCGTTGACTCCTGTACTCCACCACCGTGAGAGGCGCAGGCAGAGTCGACGGGGGAGCGGCAGCAGTCGACTCACCGCAGTGAAGACACCGTGGTGAGGAGATCTAAGTACGTTGACTTCAGCAACTTAGGTCGATCCCCGCCCCCCCCAGTGTAGACCAGGCCTAAGGAAACATGCAATTTGGGCCTTGCAGCAGTCAGTTTGCAGAGGGAGAATCTAGAGTAAAGTGGGCTGAGTTGTGCCTCTCTGTTTTAGGGAGCAGCCTGCTTTGTGTATCTCTGCTTTGGGGTTTTGGGCATTATTGTTCTGAATTCTAAGAAATAAAGTAGTGTTACATTACAGCCTTCTGGCAATTGTATTTATGGTTTTATCTAACTTCTGTGTGCGTGCTGTAAACATAACACAGATTTTCATCTTATTTTGACTAATACCTTCAACCAAGCCTGTTTGTTAAGTCTTTGAGCTCTAGGGCTTATTAGAGGTCTTATTTAAAAGGAAGTTTTGTAATCATGACAAGCTCATCATGGGGCCAGAGTCATGACTGTATAGTTATGGTTGCAAGCAGGCTTCCATTGTATGCCATCTGAATTTGCTCTTTACGTGTGTTTGTTTAGCCAGAAAGATTCTGGCAGAACAAAGTGAAATAATCATCCTGCAATGGAGTAGAGCTTATCTAATGTTTATATTCAAATGGTAGGGTGAATAGTCTCAAAAGAAAACTATTCCAGTTCTGCTTGCCTTTAGCACTGACAGAGAATCAAGTGCCTGACGTATTCAAATAAAACCCTTTGACTCAGTCACTTATTTGTTTAGTAATCATTTTTCCTTTCCTGCTGTATTGCTTCTTCTTCTTTCACTTTTAATAAATCTTTATATTGAGAAAGTAATCATTTGTGACAGGTCATGGCAAAGTATGTGAAACAGGGTGATTGCTCATTAGGATCTCAATCTTAATAAATAGTTTTTATTCCACTGTAAACAAGTCCAGCTGGCCTGTGGCTGTGGCTATAGAAAAGCCGGTATGCTCTCACGATTCAGCTACGCATACCAACTTGTTTAAACCATGGTGGATCCGATTTAAGATGTCTGCAGCTACAGGACAAGGGCTTCTCACTGACCATGACCAATGTGAAAAGGTGTCTCTCCAAATTGCCATGGTATATTATTGTTAGCTAGTGGTTGCTGTGCTGAGCTATTTATACATTAGCATCTACCTTACACAGAGCATTCTGCTCTCATCTGCATGAGCTTTATGACTGTGTAACCCTATTGACTTCATTGGACTTCCTCCTGAATTGCATTGGGGTTAGTGAGAGAATTGGTCTCAGGACATGGTGAGGAAGGGGCAGACGTAAGCTACCTTAACTTGTGTTTCTATATTACCAAATGTTTAGCTTTTAGGTGAAGAGGGTTTAAGTGTATCTTTAAATTTGAATTTCCTGGCATTCTGATTTCTTAACGATACTCTTTTAAGTTTTCCTCCGAAGTTGTTGATACATATTTACAAATTTAATTCCAGTTTCTCAGATTTTTTTGATCTGGAAATCTCTTTGGGCTCTTTAAAACCCATTTTATGAATGGTTCTATAACTCTTTTGTGTGTTAGCATTTCTGGAAGCTGGGATTGGAATGTATTTCTCTTTACATTTGTGAACTATTATTGTAGTGCACACCTCCTCATGGGTCCTTGCACGTTTATAATCTCTTCAGGAGCCCATCTAGGGTTTATAATTACCACAGGGATTCCAAGTAGCAAGCTCCACAACAGTAGCAGGATCCCCACAGCAGTTTTGTGGTGCTTTCATCTACAAACATGTCAAATTCCAAAATACCTGGCCAGCTCTGCTAGAGCTCTGACATAGGCAGTCTGTGGCTGCAATCTTTCTGAAGCGCAGCCAGTACTATTTGCAGACTTTTACAAACTGCCTGGACTTCTCATTGGATTGGATCAAATGTAGCAAATAAATCCAAAATTTATCCCAGCAAACTTGCACAAAATACTATTGTTGTACTAATCCTATTCCTCAGGCAGGACAATACAAAACCCACATCTGGAGATTTTGGAGTGATGAAACTGGTAGAAAAGTGGTAGGAAAAAATTCCAAAATATATAATTTTTATGAACTTTCATATCTGATAAACACGTTGTCTAACCTTTAAAAAAACCTTTAAAAAAATTCTCCTCTGGTAAAGAAAAACAGATTAGAAATTTCAAGCCGGTTAGTTTATCTTTGGCAAAAGTGTGTGTGTGTGTCAAAAATCAAACTATAACAGAAAACTAGTTAAACCTTAACTCTTGCTGCCATCTCTCCATAATAGCTGTTGAAGAAAAATTTTCGAGTGGATATTTCCAGCACTAGAAGTGAAATCAGATCCTGATCCTGCACTTGCTGTGTTGGGAATGTTGCCAAAAACTCCTTTTAAAAAAAGACATTCCAGTTGGAATATGTCACAGATTATTCTTGCTCACAGCTTTGAAACTCAGGAACAGAATGCAGCCGTCCCTCCCACACAAAGGAATGGCTGGATTAACTGGACTCATGTTACAAACTGGAGAAAATAAACGCATGTGTGAGGACCACATCACATAAATATGAGAAACAGAAGTGAATGAAACAGTTCATGCAAGTAGGGAGCTCTACAAATTCTCACTTAACTTGGGTTGAAGTCACTGCAGTGCAAATATTAGTTTATTAATTGTATTTACTTTTATTGAAAAGTTCATGTTGTTGCTGGGAAACAGTGGAAAATTTCAGGAACAGAGTTGAGAGTGAGGAAGATGGGCAAAGAGACACATGAATGGGAGAGCAAGGTCAGAGTCCAACCAGACAATTCAAGGAAGAGCATTAATAATAAATAATGAAGGGCCCATTCTCTCCTCTCCTAATTAATGCATCTTCCCTCAAAGGGTATTTCCGGAAAATAACAGGATAAATATAGTTTGAAGCTGTGTTAACTTGTGCAGCTTCTCTGTAGGTTTGGATGGGAGAATCCAGAGGAACTCAGTGCTTTCCCTCCTGAAGTCCCAATCCTGCCATAAAGGGGTTTCCATGAGGACTGGAGAAAGGAGGTGAATGCCACATAGGTAGAACTCATCCATTTTGCAAGCTTAGGCTCTTTCCACTTGTGGATTCAGAGAGGAGCGTGGGTTCTTGAGAGAAAGTTGTGATGTATGAAGTAAGAGGTGAGTGGGCAGCACACTTACTGGTAGTTTTGCATTGATAACAGCTGTCCCATGGAACATCCCTGCTCATACTTCCATTGTCCTCTCTAGACTACATAAGAATGGCCATACGGAGTCAGACCAATGGTCCATCTAGCCCAGTATCCTGTCTTCCACCAGTGGCCAATGCCAGGTACTCCAGAGGGAATTAACCATAAAAGACAAAAACTAACAGCAACAAAATGTTTAAGCAGGAAGCCTTCCAAACAATCAGTAGGACAACTGGAGGATCGAGGTGCTAACGGAGCACTCAAAGAAGACAAGGCCGTTGCAGAGAAGCTGATTGAATTCTTTGCATCAGTCTTCACTGCAGAGGACGTGAGAAAGATTCCCACTCGTGAGCCATTCTTTTTAGGTGACAAATCTGAGGAACTGTCCCAGATTGAGGTGCCAGTAGAGGAGGTTTTGTAATAAATTGATAAACAGTAATTAGTCCCCAAGACCAGATGGCATTCACCCAACAGCTCTGAAGGAACTCAAATATGAAATTGAAGAACTAACTGGTATGTAACTCTCACTTAAATCAGCCTCTGTACCAGATTACTGGAGGGTAGCTAATGTAATGTTGATTTTTAAAAAAAGGCTCCAGAGGCAACCCTGGCAATTACAGGCCGGTAAGCCTAACTTCAGTACCAGGCAAATTGGTTGAAACTATAGTAAAGAACAGAATTATCAGACATGGAGATAAACGCGATTTGTTGGGGAAGAGTCAGCACGGCTTTTGTAAAGGGAAATCATGCCTCACTAATCTATTAGAATTCTTTGAGAGGGTCAACAAACATGTGGACAAGGGCAATCTGGTGGATATAGTGTACCTGAACTTTCAGAAAGCCTTTGACAAGGTCCCTCACCAAAGGTTCTTAAGCAAAGTAAGCAGTCTTGGGATAAGAGGGAAGGTCCTGTCATGGATCAGTAACTGGTTAAAAGACAGGAAACAAAGGGTAGGAATAAATGGTCAGTTTTCAGAATGAAGAGAGGTAAATAGTGGAGTTCCCCAGGAATCTGTATGGGGACGAGTGCTGTTCAACATATTCATAAAGGGATAAACAGAGAGGTGGCAAAGTTTGCAGATAATATAAAATTACTCAAGATAGTTACGTCCAAAGTAGACTGGTCTACACTATGAGTTTAGGTCGAATTTAGCAGCGTTAAATCGAATTAACCCTGCACCCGTCCACACAACGAAGCCATTTAGTTCGATATAAAGGGCTCTTAAAATCGATTTCTGTACTCCTCTCCGATGAGGGGAGTAGCGCTGAAATCGACATTGCCGGTTCGAATTAGGGTTAGTGTGGACGAAATTCAACGGTACTGGCCTCCGGGAGCTATCGCACAGTGCACCATTGTGACTGCTCTGGACAGCAATCTAAACTCGGATGCACTGGTCAGGTAGACAGGAAAAGCCCCGCGAACTTTTGAATTTCATTTCCTGTCTGCCCAGCGTGGAGAGCACAGGTGACCACGCTGAGCTCATCAGCACAGGGAACCATGCAGTCCGAGAACCAAAAAAGAGCACCAGCATGGTCCGTACGGGAGGTACTGGATCTGATCGCTATATGGGGAGAGGATTCCGTGCTAGCAGAACTACGTTCCAAAAGACGAAATTCCAAAACATTTGAAAAAGTCTCCAAGGGCATGATGGAGAGAGGCCACAATAGGGACTCACTACAGTGCCGCGTGAAAGTTAAGGAGCTCAGACAAGCCTACCAGAAAGCCAAAGAAGCAAACGGACGGTCCGGTGCAGAGCCACAGACATGCTGCTTCTACGCTGAACTGCATGCAATTCTAAGGGGGGCCACCACCACTACTCCACCCCTGACCATGGATTCCGATGAGGGGTTACTCTCGGCCATACCTGAGGATTCTGCGGATGGGGAAGAGGAGGAGGAGGAGGAGGACGACGAGCTTGCGGAGAGCACACAGCACTCCGTTCTCCCCAACAGCCAGGATCTTTTTCTCACCCTGACTGAAGTACCCTCTGAGCCCTCCCGAGGCGGTATCGCAGACAATGAAGCCATGGAAGGGACCTCTGGTGAGTGGACCTTTGTAAATATAAAACATGGTTTAAAAGCAAACGTTTTTTAATTATTAATTTGCCCTGAGGACTTGGGATGCATTCGCGGCCAGTACAGCTACTGGAAAAGTCTGTTAACANTGAGCTTTTCGCATTTGGCTAGCAGGGATCTTCCTTGATACTAGCCACGCGGTGGGGGGAGGGGTAAAGCGATCATCCCAGAGAATTGGATGTGGGGGGGTTAGTTTGGTTTCTGCAGGGATCTTCCCTGATACCAGCCACGCTTTGGGGGGAGGGGTAAAGCGATCATCCCACAGAACTGGATGGGTGGTGGTGGGGGTTTATTTTGTTTTCTGCTGCTGCATGGTAACAGGAAAACCGCAGCACTTAATGGGCTTTGCTTGGTATGGGAAAGGCGGGCGCTGCTTTAATGCAGAAGCCGAAAGACAATGGCTTACCATGGCTGCATGCAAGCCGAATTCTGTTGCCCGGCCCTGCGTCCGTGATCTCTAACACCAAAGCCGCAGGCACTCAATATAATATGCAAAATGCGACCTTGTACCGAAATCACATGTGCTATGTAATGTGAATAGTGTTGTTCACCCTGAAAGAGTATAAACTTTGTTCTGTAAAGTGTATCTTTTTACATACTTCTCTCCCGCAGCTGCAAATTTTTCAAGCCTCCCTCCTCCGTCCCGAAGGCGATCTCCGATAAGGCAGCGAAAAAAACGCACGCGAGACGACATGTTCTCTGAGATCATGCAATTGACCCGCAATGAAAGAGCTCATCTGAATGAGTGGAAGGACACGGTATCACAGTACAGGAAAGCTGCCAGTGAACGTGAGGACAGGAGGGATGCATGTGAGGCCAGGAGGGATGAACGTGAGGAGAGCAGGGACACTTAAGATGAGAGGTGGCGGGATGCAAAGCTGGGGCTGCTGCGTGAGCAAACTGACATGCTCTGGTGTCTGGTGGAGCTTCAGGAACGGCAGCAGGATAACAGAGTGCTGCTGCAGCCCCTGTATAACCGCACTCCCCCCTCCCCAAGTTCCATAGCCTCCTCACCCAGACGCCCAAGAACGGGGGGGGTGGGTGGGGGGAGGCTCCGTGCACCCTGCCACTCCACCCCAGTGGACAGCCCAAGCAAAAGGCTGTCATTATTTTGAACTTTTGAAGTGGCCTTTTCCTTCCCTCCTCCCCTCCTCCCAAACCCCACCCGGGCTACCTTGTCAGTTCTCTCCCTATGCATATAATCAATTAATAAAGAATGCATGATTTTTAAACGATAGTGACTTTATTTCCTTTCAAAGCAAGCTGTGATCGAAGGGGGGAGGGTGGGTTGCTTACAGGGAGTGAGTCAATCAAGGGGGCGGGTTTTCATCAAGGAGCAACAAACAGAACTTTCACACCGTAGCCTGGCCACTCATGAAACTGGTTTTCAAAGCTTCTCTGATGCGCAGCGCTTCCTGGTGTGCTCTTCTAATCACCCTGGTGTCTGGCTGCGTGTAATTAGCAGCCAGGCAATTTGCCTCAACCTCCCACCCCGCCATAAAGGTCTCCCCCTTACTCTCACAGAGATTGTGGAGCACACAGCAAACAGCAATAACAATGTGAATATTGGTTTGGCTGAGGTCTGAGCGAGTCAGTAACGTACGCCAGCGACCCTTTAAACGTCCAAAGGCACATTCTACCACCATTCTGCACTTGCTCAGCCTGTAGTTGAACAGCTCCTGACTACTGTCCAGGCTGCCTGTGTATGGCTTCATGAGCCTTGGCATTAAGGGGTAGGCTGGTCCCCAAGGATAACTATAGGCATCTCAACATCCCCAACGGTTATTTTCTGGTCTGGGAAGTAAATCCCTTGCTGCAGCCGTTTAAACAGATGTGTGTTCCTGAAGACGCGAGCGTCATGAACCCTTCCTGGCCATCCCACATTGATGTTGGTGAAACGTCCCTTGTGATCCACCAGTGCTTGCAGCACCATTGAAAAGTACCCCTTGCGGTTTATGTACTGGCTGCCCTGGTGCTCCGCTGCCAAGATAGGGATATGGGTTCCATCTATCGTCCCACCACAGTTAGGGAATCCCATTGCAGCAAAGCCATCTACTATGACCTGCACATTTCCCAGAGTCACTACCTTTGGTAGCAGCAGCTCAGCGATTGCTTTGGCTGCTTGCATCACAGCAGCCCCCACAGTAGATTTGCCCACTCCAAATTGATTCCCAACTGACCGGTAGCTGTCTGGTGTTGCAAGCTTCCACAGGGCTATCGCCACTCGCTTCTCAACTGTGAGGGATGCTCTTATCTTGGTATTCTGGCACTTCAGGGCAGGGGAAAGCAAGTCACAAAGTTCCATGAAAGTGCCCTTACGCATGCGAAAATTTCGCAGCCACTGGGAATCGTCCCACACCTGCAACACTATGCGGTCCCACCAGTCTGTGCTTGTTTCCCGGGCCCAGAATCGGCATTCTACGGCTAGAAGCTGCCCCATTAACAACATGATCTCCAAAGCGCCAGGGCCCGCGGTTTGACAGAATTCTGTGTCCATGTCCATGTCCTCATCACTCTCGTCGCCGCGCTGCCGTAGCCACCTCCTCCTCAGCTGGTTTTTCAGGTCCTGGTTCAGCATAAACTGCACAATAATGCGCGAGGTGTTTTCAATGTTCATGACTGCTGTGTTGAGCTGAGCGGGCTCCATGCTTGCCATGGTATGGCGTCTGCACAGTTCACCCAGGAAAAAAGGCGTGAAACAGTTGTCTGCCGTTGCTTTCACGGAGGGAGGTGGAGGATGTACCCAGAGCCACCCGCGACAATGTTTTTTGCCCCATCAGGCATTGGGATCTCAACCCAGAATTCCAATGGGCGGGGAAGACTGCAGGAACTATGGGATAGCTACCCACAGTGCAACGCTCTGGAAGTCGACCCTAGTCTCGATATATGGACGCGCACCGCCGAATTAATGTGCTTAGTGTGGCCGCATGCACTCGACTTTATACAATCGGTTGCAGAAAATCAAATTCTGTAAATTCGGAGTAATCCCGTAGTGTAGACAAAGGGATGTCACAAAACTGGGTGACTGGGCAAAAAAATGGCAGATGAAACTCAATGTTGATAAATGCAAAGAAATGCACATTGGAACACATAATTCCAACTATACATACAAACTAATGCTTTTAACTTTTCAAGAAAGGTCTTGTGGTCATCATGGATAGTTCTCTGAAAACATCTGCTCAATGTGCAGTGGCAGTCAAAAAAGCTAACAGAATATGAGGAACCATTAGGAAAGGGATAGATAAGAACACAGAAAATATCGCTATATAAATCCATGGTAAACTCACACTTTGAATATTGTATGCAATTCTGGTCGCCTCATTTCAAAAAAGATATTTTAGAATTAGAAAAGGTACAGAGAAGGACAACAGAAAATATTAGGGCAGCGATTCTCAAACTGTGGGTCAGGACCCAGAAATGGGTCGTGACTCTGTTTTAATGGGGTCACCAGGGCTGGAGCCCAATCCTACTGCCTGGGGCCAAAGCCCGAGCCCAAGGGCTTCAACCCTGGGTGGCAGGGCTCAGGTTACAGGCCCTCCTGCCTGGGGCTGAAGTCCTCGGGCTTTGGATTTGGGCCTGGGGCGGCGGGGCTTGGGTGGGCTCAGGCTTTGGTGCCCCCTCCTAGGGTCCTGTAGTAATTTTTGCTGTCAGAAGGGGGTTGCAGTGCAGTGAAGTTTGAGAACCCCATGTCTATAAAGTAACTCCTTGCTTAACGTTGTAGTTCTATTCCTGAAAAATGCTACTTTAAGCAAAATTATGTTAAACGAATCCAATTTCACCATAAGAATTAATGTAAATGGGGGAGTTAGGTTCCAGGGAAATTTTTTTTGCCAGACAAGACTATATAGATATAGATATATACACACACACACACACACGCACACGCACACGCACACGCACACACACACATATACACAGTATAAATTTTAAACAAACAATTTAACACTGGTACACAGTGATGATGATTGTGAAGCTTGGTTGAGGTGGTGGAGTCAGAAGGTGGGATATTTCCCAGGGAATGCCTTACTGCTAAATGATGAACTAGCACTTGGCTGAGCCCTCAAGGGTTAACACATTGTTGTTAATGTAGCCTCACACTGTACAAGGCAGCATGAATGGAGGGAGGAGACACATGGCAGAGAGAAACAGAGACACACACCGTCTGGGCGGGGGGGAGGGGAGAGCCAGAGACACACACCATGTGTGTGTGCGAGAGAGAGAGATGCATTGCCCCTTTAAGTACGCTGACCCCACTCTAAGTACATTGCCTTTTTAGTAGATCAGCAAGTTGAGACAGCAGCTGCTGCCAGTGAGCTCTCTCCATCCTGAGCCCTGTCGTCTCTCCTGCCCCACTCTGTGGATATGAGGTGCAGAAGCGGCGGGAGGGGGACACCCTGACCTCAGCACCCCTCTTCTCCCCCACCCCCTGCACAGCAATCAGGAGGCTCCCGGGAGCAGCTCCAAGACAGAGGGCAGGAGCAGCACACGGCAGTGTGGGGAGGGACAGCTGAACTGCCTGGCAATTGATAGTCTGCTGGGCAGCTGCTGCACAGTGAACTTAGGGGAACTGATAGGGGGGCTGCCAGTCCACCCTGGTTCCAAGCCCGCACCAGCTAGCTCCAACAAGCTGCTCTTCCTGCAAGCAGTGGACAAAGCAGGCGGCTGCCAAACAATGTTATAAGGGAGCATCGCGCAACTTTAAACGAGCATGTTCCCTAATTGATCAGCAACGTAACAATGAAACAACATTAACTGGGATGACGTTAAGTGAGGAGTTACTGTACTATCCTTTATGTCGGTATAACTTGGTCACTCAGAGCTGTGAATAAACCTCCCCCCGAGTGACATAAGTGACACAAACCTATGTGCCGGTGTGGACAGTGCTGTGTCAGCGGCGAGCTCTCTCCCGGCTCAGAGTGGCTCCACTAGAGAGCTTGTAGCAGCCCAGCCTGTAAGCTCTCTAATGTAGCCAGAGCCTCAGTTTCAGTGTCTGTACAATGAGGATGATGCTTTCCTACCTCACAGGTAAGGACTGCAAGGCTAAACTCACGGGTGTCCATAAAGCATACTGAGATCCTTGGATGGAAGTACAAAGTGATGGATGAGTTGTGGGTTTCCTGGTGACCTTGGCAAACAGTACAGCAGTGGTTTCTCTACAGCTAATCACAGGCATATTTGACACTTGATAGACAGGCCTCAGAATTACACATGGGAAATATTTCTCCTAAATATCTGCTTTAAAAAATATATTTTTTAACAATTGTCATTGTTAAAACAAAGAATGAGCCATCCCCTGTCGTCCAGTCCCAACTTCTGGCAGTCAGAGGCTTAGGGACACCCAGACCATAGGTTTGCATCCCTGACCATAGTGGCTAATAGCCATTGATGGACCTATGCTCCATGAAATTATCTAATTCTTTTTTGAACCCACTTATACTTTTGGCCTTCACAACATCCCCTGGCAATGAGTTCCACAGGTTGACTGTGCATTGTGTAAAGAAGTACTTCCTTTGGTTTGTTTTAAACCTGCTGCATATTACTTTCATTGGGTGACCTCTGGTTCTTGTGTTATATGAAGGGGTAAATAACACTTCCTTATTCATTTTCTTCACACCAGTCATGATTTTATAGACTTCTATCATAGCCCCCCTTAGTTCTCTTTTCTAACCTGAACAGTCCCAGTCTTTTTAATCTCTCCTCCTATGGAAGCTGTTCCATACCCCTAATCCAGGAATTCTCAAACTTCATTGCACTGCAACCCCCTTCTGACCCATAGTTTGAGAACCGCTGCTCCATGCTATAGAGATTTCATGGGGGAGCCCAGCGTTTCTCAAACTGGTGGCCCCGACCCAAAAGGGGACCATGCAGTATTGCCATCCTTCTGCGCTGCCTTCAGAGCTGGGTGGGTGAAGAGCGGCAGCTGCTGGCCAAGGGCCCAGCTCTGAAGGCAGCAGCGCAGAATTAAGAGTGGCAATACCATACCATGCCATCCCTACTTGTGCGCTGCTGCTGGTGGCAGTGCTGCCTTCAGAGCTGGGCTCCCAGCCAGCAGCTGCCACTCTCTGGCCACCCAGCTATGAAGGCAGCACTGTCACCAGCAGCGGCACAGAAGTAAAGGTGGCAATACTGTGACCCCCCTACAATAACCTTGTGATATCCCCCCACTCCCTTTTGGGTCAGGACCCCTACAGTTACAACACTACAATTTCAGATTTAAATATCTGAAATTATGAAATTGATGATTTTTAAAATCCTATGACTGGGAAATTAACCAAAATGGACCGTGAATTTGGTAGGCCCTATTTGTTTGTATCCAAAGTACTGAAACATATTTAATAGCCGACTGTCACCATCCTTAATAGCCAACTGTCACCATCCTCCTCCTGACTCTAAATTCATCAAACCCATCCTTTATGGTTGGGGATGATCGTCTGCTGTAGTTACTGTTTTTCATTACTTCAATGTACTGTAAGGATAACTGACTTTCCTGGTTGACTCCTAGCTGGGTTAAATTTTGACATGAGTTAGAGAGAAGCATACTGAAGACATTTGGATTTTGCCATATCCCCCTTGTTTTGCCATTAACCAGCATAGTTATGAGTACTTTAGTCTAGTGATACCCTCATTATACCCATGCAACCTAAGCTAAGCCAATGGGGTTTCATAAGTGTAACTGAGGGTCTTTTGTCTATAATTTTCCTAACATTAAAATAAATAGGGTAATTGATCTCACCTCTCTATTCCTAGAGCACCCCAAACAGCAACTAGAGCAGGGGTCTCAAACTCAAATGACCTCGAGGGCCACATGAGGACTAGTACATTGGGCCGAGGGCCGCATTTACTGACACCTCCCCCCCGCTGCCCTCGGCCCCGCCCCCACTCCACCCCTTCCATGAGGCCCCGCCCCTGCCCCGCCTCTTCCCACCCCTTCCCTGCCCCCATTCCAACCCCTTCCCCGAAATCCCCACCCCAACTCTGCCCCCCTCCCTGCCCCCAGGGGGCGCAGGAGGGGTGTGGGGTGTGGCGGGGGCTCAGGGCAGGGAGTTGGGGTGAGGGGTGCAGGAGGGGGTCAGGGTGCAGGGTGCAGCAGGGGGCTCAGGGCAGGGGGTGCAGGGTGCAGCGGGGGCTCAGGGCAGGGTGTCAGGGTGCGGGGTGTGGAGGGGGTTCAGGGCAGGGGGTCGGGGTGCGGTAGGGGACTCAGGGCAGGGGGTTGGGGTGTGGCAGGGGGTCGGGGTGCAGGAGGAGTGCGGGGGGCGGGCTCCGGCCCGACCCNCTAAACGTTGGGGGAGGGCGGGGGGCCGTGAGGAGCTTGTGGGCTGCATGCAGTAACCCTGCGGGCCGCATGCAGCCCGCGGGCCATGTGTTTGAGACCCCTGAACTAGAGCATTATTCCTATGCTTGAACAGCTGCACAAAACATTTTCCCCATGACCCAGCAGGAGCAGCAGAATGAAACTGGCCAGTATTTGTCAATTTCACTCTGCTTCTCTTACTCTTGACAGCACTGCTAAGCAGGCAGTGAAAGCAAAAGCAACAATGTGTTTGCTTTTGACCTAGAGGAAAAAGGCTTTTCATCTGTACCACCACTAAGGTCATGTGCTGCTCAACCATCCCACACACATTATCTTAATATTAATTATTGTGTCCTTTTTTTTTTTCCATTCTGGGTCATAGTTAATGACAAACACTGATACTAGATGACCTGTTTATGCCACGTGGCCCTCTCTGTTTATGTATCTAGGGTTTAATTTTGACTAATGGATATGTTTATGTTCTTTTTTTTCCTACTTAACTTCGATGTCATAGTAAGTTAAACCTTGAATATGTTTTAAAGCTCATGTTAAAATGATTCTATTGTTGCTCGGTAACTGTAGTGAGTATTAACATGTTAAGTAGAACAGAATGTGATCATAATATTGTTGACCTATGCGCTTGCTCTCTGAGAGCTATACTAAATTAATCTCACCAATACTTAATTGGCAGACTAAAATGTTCAGAAATAAAAAAAAATCCGGCTAAGCTGAAATCAATGAGAAATTCTACATTAAAAACAAAACCCTTGGCAATAATTTAAAATACACAATTCTGAGGGGTTATAAACAGGTTCAGCATTTTCTCACTAACCCATAACTATTATCAGGTGTAGGGAATAAGAAATTATTCACAAAATAGCCGTTCCCTATGTTGCACCCATCTTGTCAGTTACACATGCCACCCCTGCTTAGCCACGTTGTGTGGTGGGAGGGTTTACATGGGATGAAAGGATCTAAAATTCAGGGCTATTTAGCTTACAGAGAAGAAGAGCAAGATGAGCATGACTGAGCTCTGTGAAATAATGATTAAATCCTTATGTGGATCTCCTACTGTGGGGAGACCAGGGTGTGGTGATCTTGTGATCTGGGGCCAAATCCAATTCCAAATTATTTCAAAGAGAGCCGGAGTGGGCATCTTATGAGGTGCTGATGTACGCAGTTGAGGAAATGTACTCAAATTTACATTTCAAAACAAAAAGCTGAGTCACCATGTGATGCCAACCCTCTTCTACAGCCCAGCAGGGAGATGCACAATTAACGTGTTCTGTGTACTGACAAAGTGATGATCAATAGATCACCTTAAACTCAGACATCATGGGATCTTGAAGGCACATAGCTGAGAGAGGACACTGTTATGTTGCCACTTGTTGTACGTGGACCTGTGAGATATTTCGTAAGTAAACAGGATGAAGAGAAGAAATGCACAGATCACCCTATCTTGTCAGCACATAGCCGTGAATTTAAAAAGCTGACCAGCCGGTGCATGGCAGTTTGAAGAATCCATCAGTGCTATTAGCATGTTAACTGCACTCCAGATCCTGCCTCTTGCCTGTCTGCTTTCTAAGTATGCTCAGGAGGGAGGATGATTGCTGTAATGTTCGTTTTCAGCCTTTAAGGACTAGAGAGATCTAAATGTAACAGCATTGCTTTTACTTTTTATGTTTCTAAGTGTTCTCCTTATGCATTTTTCTACCAATTATAGATTTGTATATAGCTGTACATACTAAATAGTAATTCTCTAGCTGCTGAGCCAAATTTCAAACCTGGCTATAATTCACCTGAAAAGAAATACTGACCCAGATCCTTAGCAATGGCAAAGTACACAGCACAGCTCCAGATAGGGGTTGATAGGTAACCTTTACATCCCCCTGATCCTGTGCTAACTGTGTGCCATATTGGGCTCCTAGTGTAGCGTAGAGCAGCCTAAAAGGACCAATGCAGTAGTCAGAGGTTAAGGGGCATAAAGAGGCCCCTGCCATGCCTCCTTTCTCTTAGCCACACCCCTTAGGCTGGCAACAGGAGGGATGGTGTAGGATCTGCTAGTGCAGCTCTCTCTACACTGTGGTGATCCTTCTGTAGCCAG
This sequence comes from Platysternon megacephalum, assembly GCA_003942145.1. Classification (NCBI taxonomy): domain Eukaryota; kingdom Metazoa; phylum Chordata; order Testudines; family Platysternidae; genus Platysternon; species Platysternon megacephalum. Next base: position 5,101,482 of record QXTE01000115.1, on the reverse strand, counting down.
TTATGCTGACTTTAGGGCCAAAATCTGCTGGTGGTGCGGCATAAGGGGTCTGAGCCATTTCATATATCGCAGGTACCAGATCTAGGAGCCAGCGTGCCACTTCTGCCTGAACAGAAGAGAGTGTTTGCAAATCCAAAGTGTGCACGTTGAGCATTTGAAAGTACTAGCTACCTCCAACAAATGTATTTGGGGTGGGTAAAGTGGTAGCCTGGTGCCAGGGGGGCAGCTTGATGGAAGTGAAAGCAGTCATTAACAGGAACCAAAAAATCTTGTTTACATCCTGTATAGTCAACCTGAGGAATTTGCTGCCTCAGGCATCCAGATTGCTGCTGTGATCCTATCACAGCTCACAAGGCAAAGAGGATCAGTGCCAGGGTGAGTGACCTCCAAAGGACACCTGCATTTTGCAGGAAAATGTGTTTTCCCTCTGCAACATTACTGGGCCAAAGTCTAGTGTGGTTCTGGACAGCACTATGCTGCTGGAGGCTTTCAGATGAGATATAAAGGAAGGTCCTGATCGCATATGGTCAGCAAAGATACCCCGGCACTGTCCATAACAGGAAGGTGTTAGTTCCAGTTTCCTGGCCAAATTTCACTTGAGGTATAATTAAAGAACTGCCAATCTAAATTGCCTTTGTAGTGATGTGGTGTTAAGAGATCAACTGGCGAGGGAAAAGAAATTACATTTGTGTCCTTTTTTGCGCTTCGTGATGTATAAAGAAGGCAGATTCATACTTTCTGAGCTCTTACCTAAGAGGTAGGATATAGAATATTTACATTAAAAAAATGAACTTTTTTCATAGACTCAGAGAAAAGTAGAGTGGGAAGGAACTACAAGAAGTCATTAAGTCCAGACCCCTGTGCTGGGGCAGAACCAAGTAAACCTAGACCATCCCCGACGTGTGTTTGCCCAGCCTGTTTTAAAAAATCTCCAATGACAGGGATTCCACAACCACCCTTGGAAGCCTGTTCCAGAGCTAAACTATCCTGATAGTTAGAAAGTTTTTCCCAATAGCTAACCTAAATCTCCCTTGCTGCAGATTAAGCCCATTACTTGTTGTCCTACCTTCAGCAGCCATGGAGAACAATTGATCACAGTCCTCTATATAACAGCCCTTAATATATTTGAACACTGCTAACAGGTCGCCTCTCAGTTTTCATTTCTCAAGACTAAATAGGTAGAGCCCTGCACGGATACAAAAATGTTGATGTGCATCTGATCCGCATCACCCAGAATCAACGTGCATCCAACCCACGATCCGCTAACCGTCTTTTATGTGTATCCGCATCTCCACCAGCAGCAGCAAGCCGTCTCACAAGGGCTAGCGATGGGGGGCAGGGGACAGAGATGAGCGAGCGGGGGGACGGGGACTTGCAGGGAAAATGCAGTGTGAGGGCGGGGACTGGGGGGTAAGGGGTGGTGTGGGGGCGGGGTCTTGAGGAGAAGGGGCGGGGGAAGAGTCGGCGCATCGTGTGCTGCTCCTGGGGGCTTGTGAGCAACCACAGCAGCAGTTCGTGTTACATCACAGAGGGATGGGGAGCCGGGGCCCCGCCCGCTCCAATCCCCACTGCTGGAGGAGGGCCCCGCTGCCCAGGAGCCGGCGGGCTGGAAGCGCAGCCAGTGGTGCCAGCCGAGCCATGGTGGGGATCCTGGTGCTGCCTGAGGGGCCCGAGTTGCTGGACAGGAAGCGGCATTGTGAGCAGGTGCTGGACAGCCCCGACTCCAGCCTGCCGCCCAACCCCAGCCACTGGCTGCTGGCTGCCGGCCCCAAGCGTGCTGCGCCCCCAGGCTACCTGGGCCAGGTGCTACCAGTGAGTAGAGCCCTGCACGGTTGTATCCGCATCCGATCCATTATCCGCAAAAATGGTCCACGGATATCCGCATCCACATCCATGGATGCAGATATCCGCGGATATGAAGTGGATATCCACAGATTTTCAGGGCTCTATAAATATATCCAGTTTTTAAAATCTTTCCTCAGAGGTGAGGTTTTCTAAACCTTTTACCATTTTGGTTGCTCTCCTTTGGTCTCTTTCCAATTTGTCCACATCTTTCCTAAAGTGTGGTGCCCAGAATTGGACACTACCCCTGCTGAGGCCTGACCAGTGCTGTGTAGAGTGGGACTATTACCTCCCATGTCTTACATACAACACTTGTGTTAATATACCTCAGAATGAGATTAGCCTTTTTTGCAAGTGCATCATATTGTTGATTCATATTCAATTTGTGATCCATTATAACCCCCAGATCCTTTTCAGCAGTACTACCACCTAGCCAGTTATTCCCCACTTTGTAGTTGTGCATTTGATTTTTTACTCCCTAAGTGAAGTACATTGTACTGGACTTTATTTAATTTCATCTTGTTGAATTCAGACCAATTCTCCAACTTGTCAAGGTCCTTTTGAATTCTAATCCTATCCTCTGAAGTGCTTGCAACCCCTCCCAGTTTGGTGCCAGTAACAAATTTTACAAGCATACTCTCCACTCCATTATCCAAGTCATTAATAAAAATATTGAATAATACCAGACCCAGGACTTGATCCCTTCAGGACCCATTGGATATGCCCTCCCAGTTTGTAGCAAACCATTGATAACTACTCTTTGAGTATGAGCTTTCAACCAGTTATGTAGCCACCTTATAGTAATTTCACCTAAATCGCATTTCTCTAGTTTGCTTATGAGAATGTCATGTGGGAATGTGTCAAAAGTCTTACTAAAATCAAGATATATCACATCTATTGCGTCTCCCCTATCCACTAGGCCAGGAACCCTGTCAAAGAAGGAAATTAGGTTGGTTTGGCATGATTTGTTCTTGACAAATCCATGTTCTATATTCCTTATAACCCTATTATCCTCTAGGTGCTTACAAATTGATTCTTAAATAATATGTTCCAGTATCTTTCCAGGTATCCAAATTAGGCTGACTGGTCTATAAGGCTTCAGTCATCTTTGTTCCCCCTTTTAAAGATAGGTACTGTGCTACAGTTGCCCTTCTCTGGGCCTCCGGGACCACACCTATCCTCCAGGAGTTCTCAAAGATAATTGCTAATGGTTCTGTGATTGCTCCAGCTAGTTTCTTAAGTACCCTAGGATAGATTTCATCAGGCCCTGAATTTATCTAACTATTCCTTAACCTTTTCTTTCTCTGTGTCATGTATCTGGTCACCACTAACCTTTTTAGTGAAGACAAAGCAAAATTGGCATTAAACACCGTAGACTTCTTGATGTCATCTGTTATTAGCTCTCCTTCACCACTACGTAGATGACCCATGCTTTCTATCATCATTATCTTGCTCCTAATGTATTTAAAGAACCTCTTCTTATTGCCTTTTATGTTCCTGCTTAGATGTAACTCATTTTGTGCCTTACCCTTGATGATTTTGTCCCTACGTGGTTGTGCTCTTCTTTTGTACTCCCCTTTAGCAATTTCACCATGTTTCTACTTTTTGTAGGATTCTTGTTTGGTTTTCAGATCATTAAAGAGTTCCTGATAGAGTCATACTGGCCTCTTCCTATCCTTTGCATTGGGATAGTTTGCAGTTGTGCCTTTAATATTGTCTCCTTGAGAAACTGGCAGCTCTCCTGGATGCTTATTTCCTTTTAGATTTTGTTCTCTTACCTACCAGTTCTCTGAGTTTGTTATAGTCGGATTTTTTGAAGTCCATTGTTCTTATTCTGCTGCCCTCACTCCTTCCTTTCCTAGAATCATGACATCTATCATTTCACCCAAATTGCCTTCCACTTTCAGGTTCGCAACCAATTTCTCCCTGTTGGTCAGAATCAAGTCTAAAGTACATTTGTTAAATAGGTTTTAACAAAAGCAAAGTGTAACAGGGTCTTACCAAAACTGGCATTGGACCTTGCTGCTGCCTCAGTTTCCCCTTTTTGGAGTTCTCAAAAACTGCCCCCGACACTTGGGCATGTAAAATAACACATCTTCTTGGGGTCTGGTTTATTAGAACAACATCACAGTTAAATATCAACTTAAACCAAAACACATCTTTCCCCCACTCCATACTTTCTTGAGCCCTTTGCAGGGCTCAACAGTTCTTTCCAAACCTTAAATCCTATTGCCTGGTGTTTCTCAAGCTTCTTCCCTCATCAGGTTGTTGCTCTTCTTAAGGCTTCCACTCTTGCTCCTCACTGCAGGCTACTCCAACCAGGCCTCTGCATATGGCTGGTGTGAAGAGCTGCTTCCCTGGTCCTCTCTGACCCTGGAAGGGAAGCTTCCCTGCAGCTCTTTCCTCCATTACCCTCATATCAGGGCTGCTGGCTACAGCTCTCTCTCAGCTCTTCAGAGCTTGCGGAGCAGAGGCGTTCTACCATACCCATTCCAGACTCTGGGCTTCTCTGGAGAAACATCCCCTAAGTGTTTCCTGGCCCTTGTTCTGCCTCTTGTTGACAGAGCTGCATCCCTCTGTTAGGAAGTCAGCTCTCTTGGCCACAGGACACTATGTGGGCCAATATCCCTAGTGGGTGTTCCCGTCTGTTACCTCTTATGGATAATATATGTAAGCGGGGTCTGAATGAGCTCTCCCCTGACAGCTAGCTGGGGAGGGGAAAGGCTTCAGGACCAGACTGCATTTACATGAATACACCCACTCTGCCTGGGTATCCAGCAGACAGAACTGTGTTGCCAAAAGATCAACTTTGGCTGGTGTTGGGTTACAAATCACTTTAGTACTGAATACAGGGGTGGTGAAATGCTGTTATCTTTATTGTATGAGTAAAGGGCGGCCAGCTGAGTGGAGTGGCGAGCAGCCAGCGAGAGTGGCCAGCAGAGCAGTGAGTGGCTGGCGGGGCGGCCAGCAGAGCAGCAAGCGGCTGGCAGAGCTGCCAGTGGAGTGGAACAGTAGCTGGCCGGCAGGGCAGTGATGCCAGAGCAAGTATGGGGGAAAGCCGACTGCTGCAGAGGAGCATGTGGATCGGACAGAGACTTCTCTCAGAGGAGAGTCTATTGATAGAGATTCTCTAGGTTCTAGTCAGGAGCAGAGGATGGAAGAGGATAATGTAAGGGCTAGATCAAACGAGAAACATTCACATAAAAAAGAATCTGACACATCAGAAAAGGGCAGACAAATAAACAGTGACAAGTTTTTAAAGTGCTTGTGCACAAATGCTAGAAGTCTAAATAATAAGATGGGTGAACTAGAGTGCCTTGTGATAAAGGAGGATATTGATATAATAGGCATCACAGAAACTTGGTGGACTGAGGACAATCAATGGGACACAATCATTCCGGGGTACAAAATATATCGGAAGGACAGAACAGGGCATGCGGGGGGGGGGGGGGGG
>QXTE01000115.1:5060601-5095273 GCA_003942145.1 Platysternon megacephalum | reverse complement strand
GTACCCAATGACTGGAAGTTAGCTAATGTAACGCCAATATTTAAAAAGGGCTCTAGAGGTGATCCCGGCAATTACAGACCTGTAAGTCTAACGTCGGTACCGGGCAAATTAGTCGAAACAATAGTTAAGAATAAAATTGTCAGACACATAGAAAAACATAAACTGTTGAGCAATAGTCAACATGGTTTCTGTAAAGGGAAATCGTGTCTTACTAATCTATTAGAGTTCTTTGAAGGGGTCAACAAACATGTGGACAAGGGGGATCCAGTGGACATAGTGTACTTAGATTTCCAGAAAGCCTTTGACAAGGTCCCTCACCAAAGGCTGTTACGTAAATTAAGTTGTCATGGGATAAAAAGGAAGGTCCTTTCATGGATTGAGAACTGGTTAAAGGACAGGGAACAAAGGGTAGGAATTAATGGTAAATTCTCAGAATGGAGAGGGGTAACTAGTGGTGTTCCCCAAGGGTCAGTCCTAGGACCAATCCTTTTCAACTTATTCATAAATAATCTGGAGAAAGGGGTAAGCAGCGAAGTGGCAAAGTTTGCAGATGATACTAACCTGCTCAAGATAGTTAAGACCAAAGCAGACTGTAAAGAACTTCAAAAAGATCTCACAAAACTAAGTGATTGGGCAACAAAATGGCAAATGAAATTTAATGTGGATAAATGTAAAGTAATGCACATTGGAAAAAATAACCCCAACTATACATACAATATGATGAGGGCTAATTTAGCTACAACGAATCAGGAAAAAGATCTTGGAGTTATCGTGGATAGTTCTCTGAAGACGTCCACACAGTGTGCAGAGGCGGTCAAAAAAGCAAACAGGATGTTAGGAATCATTAAAAAGGGGATAGAGAATAAGATGGAGAATATATTATTGCCCTTATATAAATCGATGGTACGCCCACATCTTGAATACTGCGTACAGATGTGGTCTCCTCATCTCAAAAAAGATATACTGGCACTAGAAAAGGTTCAGAGAAGGGCAACTAAAATGATTAGGGGTTTGGAAAGGGTCCCATATGAGGAGAGATTAAAGAGGCTAGGACTTTTCAGCTTGGAAAAGAGGAGACTAAGGGGGGATATGATAGAGGTATATAAAATTATGAGTGATGTGGAGAAAGTAGATAAGGAAAAGTTATTTACTTATTCCCATAATACAAGAACTAGGGGTCACCAAATGAAATTAATAGGCAGCAGGTTTAAAACAAATAAAAGGAAGTTCTTCTTCACACAGCGCACAGTCAACTTGTGGAACTCCTTACCTGAGGAGGTTGTGAAGGCTAGGACTATAACAATGTTTAAAAGAGAACTGGATAAATTCATGGAGGTTAAGTCCATTAATGGCTATTAGCCAGGATGGGTAAGGAATGGTGTCCCTAGACTCTGTTTGCCAGAGGGTGGAGATGGATGGCAGGCGAGAGATCACTTGATCATTGCCTGTTAGGTTCACTCCCTCTGGGGCACCTGGCGTTGGCCACTGTCGGTAGACAGGATACTGGGCTAGATGGACCTTTGGTCTGACCCAGTACGGCCGTTCTTATGTTCTTATGTTCAAGTACTCAGATGGCAGAGCAAGCTAGGTGCCTCTTCCCTCCAGGTGGAAGGTGAACTCACACTGATGCACCTCTGAACCCTGGGTCCTCACTGATCAAGGACAACCACTGTGAGTAGGGTGGGTGGTGAGGGAGCAGAGTTCTGTAGAACTCAAGAACCTGAGGCAGAAGACACTGCCCAATGGGGTGGGTGGGTGTTTAACATTTTTAAAGGGGACTGAGCAGTTTTATGTTCATGAATCCTGCTTGCGGCATTTTCCCTAATGTCAGGTGACTTCCCTCCTTTCATTAAAAGTTTCTTTTCTACACTCCGACCCTCTGCTTGTGAGTGGGGAAGTATTGCCTCTCAGAGGTGCCTAGAGGTGGTGTGTAATTGTCCCAGGTCACTGGGTGGGGGCTCGAGCCAGTTCTGTGTTGTATTGTTAGATATTGAACCTGGCCCTGGTTGCTGCCGACTCCACCTGGCAGAAGGATTACATTTTGGGGGCTTGTCTGGGATCCTGGATCAGTACCCCTTGCAAGCACATCTTGAGTGATCCACTAAGTTGGGAAAACAATTTTGTTTATATTTTGGGGAAATCACAGTTTGTATAATGTATAATATGCTGGGTTTTTTGGGCCTTGACTCAGCACCTCCAAACCTGGTTGCTGCAGTCTCAGTCAATGAGTGGGGGAAGGCACTGGGGCAAGTATTGGAAAAAGTGGTGCTGTCCCATTTGTCAAGCTCCTATCGTAGGTTAAGGTTATTTGCTGGGAGTCCCATCCCAATACCTGGGGAAGAGCAGTTTGAACCCTGGTTGGAACACACCACTGAAATGCTGCAGGAGTGGGCTGTACCAGATGCAGAAAAGTGAAACTGTCTAGTAGAGAGCCCCAGCATTAGACGTGCTTCGCACCCTGAAGCTCACTAATCCTGGGGTGAGTGTGAAGGACTGCCTAGAGGCCCTCGAGCACACCTTTGGGAGTGTAGAGGACTCTGGGGACATTTATTGTAAGTTCCTTAATTCCTGTCCGCAAAGGGGCGAGAAGGTTTCCGCTTATATACAGAGGCTAGTTAGACTGCTTCAGAGAGCTGTCAAGAGGGGAGCTGTGACTGCTGAGCAGATGGATCAGACCAGACTGGCTCAAATATCAGAACCCGATTCTACTTCATCTCTGGTTAAGAGAACGACAGGAAAATCCCCCAAGTTACTCCCAACTGATAAAAGAGGTCAGAGAGGAGGAAGAAAGGCAGGCTGCCAGTGAGTTTTGGGAAGTCCAACCCTCTGAGTCAGCCAGCACTGCACCCCTACGAACAGCCAGTGTACTGATAGTAAGCACCAGAGAGGAACTTGCCCAGCAAGTGCAGGTCTTGACAGAACAGATAGCTGAGCTGCAAAGCACCATTGACCAAGCTAAGACTTCCAGGCATAAGGAGCCTCTGGCTGTGGCGATGGAGAAGTCAGCATTTAGAGCCACCATCCCACCTGAGTGAAAAGGGAAAGGACCATTCTTCTGCTACTGGTGTGGCCAGGATGGACACCGTGCTGCCAAGAGTCATAATGAAGAATATTCCTCCTTAGTGTATGGAAAGCTGAAGGCCAGTTGGGAGGGGTCGAAGAACTGCCAAAGGGGTGTGCAAAGGGGACCATCCAGGCCCACAGTACTTGAAGGCTCCCTGGAAAAGACTGTCCAGCTGGGATCCCCTCAGGACTGATAAGGCCTCGAGCAGAAGTCACGGTGAGGATCAAAGGGGCAGAATGTAAAGCAGTGCTTGACACTGGATCTCAAGTGACTATTATATTTCAGTCATTCTACCAACAGATGCTTAGGCATCTGCCTGTACAGCCACTGACCAACCTTGGCCTGTGTGGCCTCAGCATGGATGAATACCCCTACCAAGGTTATGTCATAGTGCACCTGGAATTTCCAGAGGAGGTTGCTGGGGTAAGAGAAGAGGAAGACACTGCTGCCTTAACATGCCCCAACCCTAAAGGAATCTCTGATGTGTCTGTGCTGACAGGGACCAAATCCGGTCTCTTCAAGGTACTCGCGGATTACTGCAGACAATGAACTGGGGACCAATACTTTAACACCCTGATGATCCATACACTTTGTGCTGAAGCCTATAGAAAAATCAAGAGCACTAACAAGGAGATGTCTGAGCTACCAATGGGAGCACTGAGGTATGCTGGCACGACCCCCTTAGTAGTGCCTACAAGGATGGAGCGAGAAGTGCTTGTCATGAGTACCTGGCTGAAAGGCAGTAAAGGGGCATTAGCAATGGTAGAGCAACCAGCTGACAGAGGGCTCCCTGAAGGAGTGCTGGTCCCCAGTGGAGTCATAACCCTACCTGCTGAAGCCCAGGAAAAGGTGATTATACTGATTGCTAATGAAACAAGCCGTGATGTTGTTGTGAAGCAAGGACAGAAGATAGCAGATCTCTTTGAGCCCGAAACCATTGTGAAACCCCAGTGTGAAACTGAAGTTCTGGCAGTGGATCCTGCAAGGTTTGACTCTGGAGATTCACCATTGTCTGAGGAGTGGAAGGATCGCCTGAGGAAGAAACTTTGTGAAAGAGCCAAGGTATTCTCACTGCATGAGTGGGACATGGGATATGCAAAAGGAGTGGAACACAACATCAGACTACAAGACTCCCGACCCTTCAGGGAGAGATCTAGGGAGATTGCTCTCTCAGGGATGGAAGATGTGTGACATCATCTTCAGGAGCTGATTGTGAATGGCATCATTACAGAGTCCCGCAGCCCATACGCCTCACCCATTGTGGTGGTCTGTAAAAAGAATGGGAAAATCCAGATGTGTATTGATTAAACAGCTGTACTGTAGTTCTCAGATTTAGTGTCTACTATCGCAGGCTTGTGAAGAATTACGCTACAATCGTAAAACCTCTCAATGATCTTACCAGGGGATACCCATCCAGCAAGAACAAGTCTAAGACCAAGAGTAAGGGGAGGTCCCCAAGGTCTCCTGAGCATAGACACTATGGCCCCTTAGAGCACGATGGGACGAGAGATGTGAAAGGGCTTTTCGAGAAATCATTAATTGCCTAACTCATACTCCAGTCCTAAGCTTTGCTGACCCAAGCAAACCATTTATCCTACATACAAATGCCAGTCTGGAGGGTTTAGGAACGGTCCTGTACCAGGAAGTTGAAGGCAAATGTAAACCTTTGGCCTTTGCCAGCTGAGGACTGTCTGATAGTGAAACTTGCTACCCCATCCACAAGCTGGAGTTCTTGGCCTTGAAATGGGCCATCATTGAGAAGTTTCATGACTACTTGTATGGTGCTCAGTTTCAAGTGTGGACAGACAACAATCTGATGACTTACGTGTTAACTAGTACTAGGCCGGATACTACAGGGCAGAGATGGGTGTCTGCCTTGGCTAGCTACGAGTTCAGCATTCAGTACCGATCAGGGAGAAGCAATGTAGATGCAGATGTGTTGTCCTGGCATCCACAGGCATTGGAAGTTGCTGTAATTCCTATGGAGAGCTATTTGCAGTGGGAGTTGTCAAGAGCCAGAGGCCCATGAGAATCTTCATAGTTGTGTTGCAGAAACTCTGGGCTTGCCCCCTGAAAATGTGCCACCTGCCTCAGTGAATTATATTGTGTGGGACCAATCTCCGTTGCCCATGCTCAATGCTGCTGACTGACAAAAAGCCCAACTGCAAGATACTGACATTCATGACACACTACTTGCAAAAAGGGAAGGGCAAAACCCTGCTGCAATTATTCCATCTACCCCCCAAGGGTAAACTACTATTGAGAGAATGGAGCAAACTAAAACTGATTCAGGGAGTGCTGCACCGAATTACTGCAGACCCTTTACAAAATCAACAAACACAACTAGTGCTACCAAAAGAGTACAGAGCCCTGGCCACGAGGGCCCTGCATGATGACTTTGGACATTTGAGAATGGAGAGAACCTTAGAACTTATTCACAGTAGGTTCTATTGGCCCCAGATGGCTGAGAATGTTCGCAAGAAATGTAAGACAAGTGCTCGGTGTGTTCAAAGGAAAACTCTGCCCACTAGAGCAGCATATCTGAAGAATATTATCAGCAGCAAACCTTTGGAGTTGGTGTGCATTGATTTCTTATCTTTAGAAGTGGACAGGAGGAATGTTGGGAACATTTTAGTAGTGACTGACCATTTTATACGGTATGCACAGGCATATCCCACACATGACCAGAAGGCCACCACCATTGCTCAAGTGTTGTGGGAGAAAAAATTTTCAGTGTATGGATTCCTGGCTCAGATGCACTCTAACAAGGGCCAGTTTCAATATCTAGGGGTTCCTTTTCAACAATACAACACAGAACTGGCTCGAGACCCCAGTCAATATCCTGGGAAAATTACACTCCACTCCAGCGTATCTCTAAGAGGCAATACTTCCCCTCTCACAAGCACAGAGTCTGAGTGTAGAAAGTAAATGTTTAATGAAAGGAAGGAAGTCACCTGACATTAATTAGGGAAAATGTCAGAAGCAGGATTCATAAACATAAAACTGTAAGCAGGACACCCACCCCAGAGTGCGTGGGGCAGAGTCTTCTGCCTCAGGTTCTTGAGTTCTACAACCAAAAGTTCCTTTACCGTGCCCCACTCACAGTGGTTGAACTTGGTCAGTGAGAACCCAGGGTTCAGAGGTGCATCAGTGTGAGTTCACCTCCCACCCAGGAGTGGGGGTTGGGGGCGGGAGAAGGCACCTTGCTTGCTCCACCATCTGAGCACTTGCTCTGGCATCACCGCCCTGCCGGCCAACAACTGCCCTGCTCCGCTGGCTGCTCTGCCAGCCACTCGCTGCTCTGCTGGCCGCCCTCGCTGGCCACTCGCTGCTCCACTCCGATGGTTCATACAATAAAGATAAGAGCATTGATAACAACATTTCACTACCCCTGCATTCAGTACTAAAGTGATTTGTAACCCAACACCAGCCAACACAAGTTAATCCATTGGCAACACAGCTCTGTCTGCTAGATACCCAGGCAGAGTGGGTGTGTTCATGTAAATGCAGTCTGGTCCTGAAGCCTTTCCCCTCCGCAGCTAGCTGTCAGGGGAGAGCTCATTCAGACCCTGTTTACATCTATGTCACGATTTCTTCATCATTTGTGTGTTAAAGTACATGTGAACAGAACATGAATCCATAGGAAACTGTGGAAGTAACCCCACCCATATGTTCTAGTATGATTGCAGAGAGCTAACAATATTCCCGTGGAGAATCTGTTTTTGAATGCCAGCATAGAGGTTCTGCAGATCAGGATGAATTAATATCAGGCATCTCTGGCAATCACATCATGGTAATTTCATTCGTTTCTGATTTTCATAATTCTAGATTCACTGACTATGCTGAGGGAGTTCAAAACAAGAACCCGTGACTCACAGCAAACTTGTTCCAGAAACCAAAGGCAACTGCAAGCAGGAATTTGTGTAACTGAGTTAATTTAAAAGAAAGAGGCCAAAGAAGAGGGTGGATGCACTTTGTATTAAAATACACAGCTCTTCTGGGAGTCATATTTTCTCATCAAGGGGCCAGACTTTGCTGTATTACCACTGGTATAAAACTTCAGTGAAGTTGCTCTGGATTAAAATCAATTTAACTGAGAACTAGGTTGGACCCAAGCTCTTATAATTCTGCTGCTATTGTGCCAGACTGTCCCTAGCTCTAGTGCAGATGCACAGATGTGGGGAGGGGTCAAGGAAAGTCCTTTTGCACTTACCCCACATGGAAGGACTAGGTGGCTCAAGGACTGTTCCCACCATGTAGCTCGGGGTACAAAATTGCCACGAAAGAGTCATCAAGGGACCAACACCGTCCACAGTGCCCCCCAGAGATTGTCGGTGTTGGAGAAGAGAAAATGCTCCTCCCACCAGCCAAAAATAATCAGGGAAGTATTATGCCTCCTGTGGCACAGTCCTTTTGTGAGAACACCCTAGGCAGTGTGGCTTTGTGCTACGCCCATTGTTTACTCCTTTAGACTTCTGTAATATGCTTCCTTTTGTACAAGGGCTTCCTGCTGTTTTTTCCCCAGAGTACTGAGACTACTGTTCTTAGCAGCCCTTGTGCAGGTTCCCTGTGCCCGGGTGCAGCCATGCAGGGGCTGCTCATCATCCAGCCTTAATACTTCTCAGCCTGCTCTCACTTTTTTCCTGCTGCTGAGTACTGGACTCATGGTTTCCATGACTCTTCCTCAGTGACCCCAGACCCTTTCTCTTATCAGTCCGCTGGATGGTGGTTCTGGTTAGCACATTAATAATAAGATGTCCCACTTCTACAGCACTCCCCTATGAGGGTGTCAATGCTCTTTACAAACATAGGGCTTGGCTACACTGGCAGATGTACAGCGCTGTGAGTTAAACCTGCCTTCGTACAGCTGAATAGGGAGAGCGCTGCAGTCTGTCCACACTGACAGCTGCCAGCGCACTGTCGTGGCCACATTGGCGGCACTTGCAGCGGCATTGGGAGCAGCGCACTATGGACAGCTATCCCACAGAGCACCTCTTCCCATTTTCGCGCCAGTTTGGCGCGTTGGCTTGTGGGAAGGGGACGGTGGGCGCGGGGCATTCTGGGTCCTGTCCCAACGCCCCGTGATGCATCGCTTCACATCCCAGCAATCCCTGTTTCCGTCCACATTGGCGCCATCTTTTAACGGCTTTTGTGCAGCGCGATCTGTGTGCTCCGTTTCGGTCTGCGGGAAATGGAGCCCGAACTGCTGAGGAGTATGCTGACGAGTCTCGCCTTCACGTCACGTTTAGCAGTCGAGCTGTTCCTTAAGATCCGAAGTGACAGTGAGGAGTCCGACGAGGATTCCGACGATGATAGCGAGTCACGTAACGCGTACGACACGAAATTGCTTGTCTCATTCACGGACATGCTCAGCACCGTGGAACGCCGCTTCTGGGCTCGGGAAACAAGCACTGAGTGGTGGGATCACATCGTCCTGCAAGTCTGGGATGACGAGCAGTGGCTGCAGAACTTTCGGATGAGAAAAGCCACTTTCATGGGACTGTGTGAGGAGCTCGCCCCCACCCTGCGGCGCAAGGACACGAGATTGAGAGCCGCCATGCCGGTGGAGAAGCGGGTGGCTATTGCAATCTGGAAGCTGGCAACTCCAGACAGCTACCGATCGGTCGCGAACCAGTTTGGAGTGGGGAAGTCGACCGTTGGAATCGTGCTGATGCAAGTTTGCAGGGCCATTAATAAAATCCTGCTCAGAAGAACCGTGATTCCGGGTAACGTGCAGGACATTGTGGATGGCTTTGCACAAATGGGTTTCCCTAACTGTGGAGGGGCAATAGATGGGACGCATATTCCTATTCTGGCCCCGGAGCACCTAGCCTCCGAGTACGTTAATCGGAAGGGGTATTTCTCTATGGTACTCCAGGCGGTAGTGGATCACCGTGGGCGTTTCATTGACATTAATACAGGGTGGCCCGGAAAGGTGCATGATGCACGCATCTTTCGGAACACTGGCGTGTTCAGGAAGCTGGAGGCCGGGACTTTTTTCCCCGATAGGAAGATCACAGTAGGGGAAGTCGAAATGCCCATTGTGATCCTTGGAGACCCCGCTTACCCGCTAATGCCGTGGCTCATGAAACCCTACACAGGGTGCCTTGACAGTAGCAAGGAACGGTTCAACTACAGGCTGAGCCGGTGCCGAATGACTGTGGAGTGTGCTTTTGGCCGTTTAAAGGGCCGCTGGCGATCTCTGTATGGGAAGCTGGACTTGGCAGAAAACAGCATCCCCGCGGTTATATCCGCGTGCTGTACCCTCCATAATATTTGTGAAGGGAGGGGTGAAATATTCAGGCAGGCATGGACCTCCGATGTTCAACACCTGGAGGCTGAATTTGCACAGCCAGAGAGCAGGGCTACTAGACGGGACCAGCACGGGGCTGCTAGGATTAGGGATGCCTTGAGGGAGCAATTTGAGGCTGAAAGCCAGCAGTAATGTCTGGTGCCCTGTGGTTACAATGTTGGTAGGAATCTGTGTTTGCTTCACTGATTTGCAGTGCCTGGTTCCTGGCCTAATGGATCTTTTACTTTATGCAATAATAAAGAATGTTTTCAAAACCAAAATATCCATTTATTGAAAAGAAAATAAATTTATTGAAAGAAACAACTGTTTGGGAATCAAGAAAGGGCAATGGGGTGGGGTGGGGTTGGGATGGGGAATGGTACAATCAGAGATCTGCGTATGTCCTGTCTCCACTGCTTTGCATTGAGTGCTGCACTTCATGATGTCTATACTGCATGGTGATGGGGGTTGAGTGCAGGGGGTAAGGCTCGTAGTTTTCAGAGCTGGGTGGTGAAGATACCGGTGTTGGAGGCAGCAGTTGGCGGTAAGAACCCGCACGTTGGGGAAAGTGGGTTGGAGGGGACATGGGGGCACAAGGTAACGAGTTTTGGGGCAAGGGCTGCATGGGGGGGCGGGCGCGGTAGTGCTCCGCCTGCATGGCTACGAGCTCCTGGATAGAGTCTGCTTGGCGCTCCATGATGGTTATCAGCCTATCCGTGCTTTGCTGCCGGTGCTGTGTGGCCTGCCGCCGGTGCGATGAGTTTTCCTGGCGGATCCTGCTTTCTGTCTCCCTCCACTCCTGCGCTCTCTCCCTCCACTCCTGGGCTTTTTGATTTTCTTTAACAGACTGCTGCATGACTTGGTGCAGCATGTCTTCCTTGCTTTTCCGCGGTCTCCTCCGGAGTCTTTGCAGTCTTTGAGCAGGTGTAAACACGGACGGCTGAGGTCTCAAGGTTGCATCTGCAAAGGCAAAATGCAACACTTAACAGAGGCAGCATTGTTTAAACCAGACAGAGTAATCATTCCCCCGCACTTGAGGAGGGCACACACAGTGTACACAATAGCATAATTTTCCTGTCCCAAAGAGAGCGGACATAACCCACGGGAGCCCCAAAATGGTGAGTAAGGGGGACTGATTGTTTCTGGGCTGTACTGTCTTCTGGGTTTCTGTGCCTTGGGGAGAGCCAACAGCTGCAGGGGGCACCTACACTGAACACTGTCCCAAAATTTTCCACAGGAGTTCGTCCTGGAAGATATCTCACTGCTGAGGGTGACCTGGGAAGCAAGGGAGGGTCTTCTATTGCAATGCGGCTTCCGCCCTGGCCCATATGCAGCTTCACTGTGTGCAGCAATGGTCCCCCCACCCCTCGTGGCACAGTGGCGCGGACACGTTAGCCTCACTGGGACAAGGACCACGGCGGCTCTCCCAAGAAACCTGCGCAAGCGCATTGCCCACATTCTGGATGAGACTTTCGAAGAGATTACCGCGGCCGATTACCGCGAAGTGATAGACCACATCAATGCGCTATTCCACATCTAGGCATGCATGCAGCCCTAACCCTCCTCTCCCGAAAAACTTCCTTCCCAAAAGAAATAAAGCGCTTACCGGGAACACGCTCTTCAGTTTGTCCTCCACCAGTTTGTCCTCCACCAAGTGCCGGCTGCTGTGACTGGCTAGCTTCCTCCGGGCTCGAGAAGAGCTCCTGGCTGCATGGACCCAGGTAGTCCGGGGTGTCTCCAACCTCCCCAGCACCCTGACTCCCGGTTTCCTCCTCGTCCTCCTCCTCCTCCACCACCCGCTCTGAAGTGTCCATGGTGGTGCTCGGCATGGAGGAGGGGTCACCCCCAAGTATCTCATCTAGCTCTCTATAGAATCTGCAGGTCGTGGGGGGAGCACCCGAGCGGCTGTTTGCATCGCGGGCTTTGCGGTAGGCATTCCGCAGCTCCTTCACCTTAATCCTGCACTGCAGAGCGTCCCGGTCATGGCCCCTTTCAATCATGGCCCTTGATATCTGCCCGTAGGTATCGTAATTCCTACGGCTGGAGCGCAGCTGAGACTGGACAGCTTCCTCCCCCCAAACACTGATGAGGTCCAGCAACTCGCCATTGCTCCATGCTGGGGCTCGCCTGGCGCGTGGAGGCATGGTCACCTGGAAAGATTCGCTGATAGCACTCCACACCTGGCTGGCTGAGCAAACAGGAAGGGGATTTTTAAAATTCCCGGGGAATTTAAAGGGTGGGTCTGACGGTTGGTCACCTGAGGCCAGGGCAGTAGAGTTCGAACTGATGACCAGAGTGGCTAGAACAGGCATTGTGGGATACTGCCGAATAGTTCTGGAGGCCAATCAGTGCGCATTGGGCGGCTACACTGGCGCCGCAGCGCTGCAGCAGCAGCGCAATTCTCCTTATTCCTCTGGCGGAGGAGGAGTACAAGCAGCGCTGT
Organism: Platysternon megacephalum; assembly: GCA_003942145.1. Classification (NCBI taxonomy): domain Eukaryota; kingdom Metazoa; phylum Chordata; order Testudines; family Platysternidae; genus Platysternon; species Platysternon megacephalum. Next base: position 5,083,474 of record QXTE01000115.1, on the reverse strand, counting down.
ATCTCCGGAGATACAGCGCTGTTCGTGCCTTGCCAGTGTGGACGGGTAGTGAGTTACAGCGCTGTGCGCGGCTTTAGTGCGCTGTAACTTGCCAGTGTAGCCAACCCCTAAGATGAATTAAGTCTCATAATAGCTCTGTAGAATAGATAAGTAATATTAGCCTCATCTTATAGACAGGGGAATCGGCATCGATCTCCCGGTGACTATTGAAAGCAATCCGGGAGATTTTAGTAGGATATTTTAAGAAAATAACATTACATCATGTTGGGGGGAAAAAATCTCCCAGAATAGCTTCAGTCAGAGTTAGCAACCCTAAGGGGAATGGAGACCCAGATATTGTGGGCCCAAAGCTGCAGGCTGTTGAGTATCTCCTGCTAAGTGTTTGCCCTTCAATTGACACCCTCAATTGCTGCTGAATTCAGTCAAAGCTGATGGCGCTTAAGGCCATGCAGGACTGAGTTCAGTATCACACAGGAAGTCTCTGACACAGCCAAGAATAGACCCCGTGTCTTCTGATGCTCACGCCTGTGCTTTACCCACCAGACCATCCTTCCTATCCATTGTGCTGGATTCTACCCTTATTTAAGAGGAAGGATTGTCCTATGGTGAGGACACTCAACAAAGGACTTGGGAGACGCAGATTCAATTCCCTGCTCTGCTTCCTGTGTGACCTTGGGCAAGTCTCTTAGCCTCTCTGTGGCTCAGTTTCCCCTCTGTAAGATGGAGAAAGTGGTACTGACCTCCTTTGTAAAGCACTTTGACACCTACAGGTGAAAAGTGCTGTATAAGAGCTAAGGATATTATTATATCTTACATTTGTTGTTTTGCTAGTTTTTTGTACTTTTTTACGTTTATAGAAACAGGAGCAATTTTCCCATTAATGCTAACTAAATTCAATCCGGGCAAGATTCCATTGATTTCTATGGGATGAATTTGACCTGGAAGGTCTAAAAATTAGATGTTCCAATTTCAGTGACTGAAGCCATCATTTTTGAACCTTCTTTGCATGGTTAAGCACTAATGATGTTGATTTGAGCTGGAGCTGAGTCTTGTTTTGAGGCAGAAAACCACAGTCACACAGATACTGTATCCTAGCAACAATTCTACCTTCTACTGCAGAGTGTTAACAAGACAAAACTGGATGGACCCGCTGAGGTGATGCAGAGGCATATTCCTATTCACACCTCATCCCAGTGCTTCTGAAATTTGATGTGCAGTAAGAGGCGACGTCTGGATGGCTGAGGACCTAATGGAATGTTAATACCATGGAAAAGGAGTAAGTGCGGGAGGTGGGGGGTCAGAATGTTGGGGATCTGATGGGATGTTGCCTGTAGAAAGCTCTCTCCGTGAAAACACACAAACTAAAATAAATCCAGCTACTACCCACATCTGACCACTGGTCTAACTGGATGTTTCCACCAATCTTCAATAATGGCAAAATGTTTTCTGGAAACATACCTCATCTCTCACTTCTCCAGAGTCTGGTGTGAAATTTTAGTTTCTGAGAGAGAGGCAGGGGAAAGAACACTTTTTTTCCTTTTAATTCTTCTTCATCAGGTTTTTTGTTAACATTACTAGATAGCTCTAGTTAAGTCCATGATGTCTCTGATCTTAGGGTACGTAATGACACAGGACTGACGTAGGAGGTTATGATCCACATTGTCACGTATGGGCATCTAAACTGCACCTGCAACTTTTGTGCAGTGGCATTTGAACTTGCAAAAAGGGTATTCGAGCACATAAACACTTGTTTGGTGCAGTGGCCCAGTATGTATGTGCAAATATGAGGTTTTCACGTGCAAATATGAGGTTTTCACATGCAAATATGGTGACTGCAAGAGCAAAGGGTAGCTAGGAAGGGGTTTCAGCAACGGATCAAACAGCATATATGTATTAACTCTAAATAGCTAACTGCCTTCCTGATCCACAATGTAGTATTGCTCACCCTGAGCATTCTAAGCTCATGAGTCAGGCCCCCAAAATCATGAGATTGGCTTAAAAATTATGTGATTTTTAAAAATATAATGAATTTTCAGTTGTTTTTCTGTGCCTTATGGTTTTTAAACCTTCAGGGTACACACAGGCCATGTTTTAAAGCATTTCTCCACAACCAGAAGGGCCAGAGGTGCACTTAAAAATAGATAAAGCTCAGATTCTCATAATCATTTGACTCCAGGAGCTGGAGCTTGAAAAATGTATCAAATATTGCTAGTCATGATAAAATTGAGATAATTGGCAGCAGTGATAGTGTTACAATTAAGAATCATAGTTTCCATGTAGGATGAAAAACATTTGTCGCTTCATGAGTATTTAATACTTGACAGCAGAAATAGAAGTATTTCCTCTTTTCTCTCATAGAAGTGTATGAGTTTGCCTTATTTTCTGATGTTCAGGTTATTAATAGATTGTAAAGGGGCATCAAATTAACTATCAGTTTTGAATAACCAGTACAACATTTTTTCCTGAACTCTGCCAAGTCACCCTGGTATCGAGCAGCTCAATTGCTCAGGCCCAAAGTGTAATACAATGCAGAATGAAGATTCAAAAAGAGAGACCTATCACAGATGAAGATATAAGAGGAGGGTGAGGTAGTGCTTTACTTAACAAAGTTTTCCATAATCTCATTTGAATGATTTCACATTTGTTATAGCAATAATTTCATAATAGGTCTGGGCTCTGCAGGACAGAAAGATGAATTTGCATCTGAGTTTTATGAATGAAAATACACAATGTTATGATGCTTGCTATTTATAGAGAAACATCAATAAAGCTATTGATTCAATATGATTATAAATGAGATAGTTGAGTTATAGCTTTCCCCCCAACCTGTTAACAGCTGAAATGATTGTTTCACTTGAAACTGGCCTACAAACAGCTAAATCAATAGTTTGCAATATTTGTTTATTCTGAGTGTGTCTTTCTCTATGGATGTTTTTATCCCAAACTCTCAAATCACTCTGCAAACATTCCGTAATCAAACCTCACAACCCTGCTGTGGGGTAGGTCATGAATGAGGGGATAGTCACTCACCAGTGAAATATGGTCATCTCTGTGGATACACACACAAACTCTAACAGAGCCCAGCATTCCTACACTGCTCAGATTACAGCGTCAGCTGGCATGGTTTAAATTTTATCTGCCCATGTGAATTCCAGGTGACTGCCCAGCATTTTTGTATGCTCCCTCCTAGTGTGTGCACCCTGCCCTTTCTAGTTTATAATCTCTCAGGTTGGTTTGGTTTTTTTAAGATGAATTTCTTCTCTCAAGCAGCTCATTGCAAAAAGGGTATGATAAGCAGCTTGGGTCTGGTGGATGCTGTGAGTTGAGTACTCTCACTCTGGCAAAGATTAAGTAGAATGTGTACTGCCTTGTGGGGTGCATCCTCTGCATCCATTGAGAATCCTTGAGGATCCACTCCTTGTCCTTCTCTCCACTTTCAGGAATGCACATCTCAGCTGCAAAGGACTGGGAAATGCAGTAGTACTTAACTGGCTGGACGAGTCACTGATGAGCTGCTTCCTTCCTGCCCCCAACCAGGCCTGGGTTATATATGTTGACACTTTGAGCTGGAGGTGTGAATTGCAGATTGATCGAGCTAGCATGCTAGAAATAGGGGTGAGGGACTAGCCACCCTGATATGTATCCATCCAAGACCTAGGCACATACTCGGGGTGGCTAGCCCCTCCCGCTGCTTGTGGCTACACTCAATGTGTAATACTAGCTTGATTAGAACTAGCATGTGGCTGTCTCCTTGAGCTGGAAACTATACCTCCAGCTTGCAGCGTAGATGTACCATGTGTCTCCAGTCACTACCAATGTGGGAGGGAGAGACCTGCACTTGAACCTAAGTCACCCACATGGCAATGCAGAGCACTAGCGCAAGGTTACCAGGTCAGCCTTAAATGAAAACTCCAGTGATTAGTACCTTTGAGAGCTGAGCTAACTAACTGTTTACTTAAGGAGAGAGAAAATATTCCACATTAAAAAAAATACATGAAAAAATGTTTAAGGTTGCAAAGTGAAGCACTAAGAATTCAGGAAATGCAGAAGTGAACACTGAACCATGCAACTTAACTCTACCCCTGGTGCATTACAAGAGTCTTCAATTACATCATCACATACTACTCTTTCCTTCAGTGCACAGTGAATGAGATGTGAATGAGGCAGTTGTTCAAAACTTATTTGTCTGCCTTGTTCAATGTCTGGTGCTCTGCCTTGTTCACTGTTTGCCATCCAGCCCCTGCACCTACTGGGGTCTAGAGAACCTCTGCTTCATTCACAACACACCTTCCAAAGTCTGAGGAGAATGAGCAATGAACCAAAAGAAGGGCAGGCCTTTCAGGGCTGGTGGCCTTTTCCTGTTCCTAAAATATCTTATGGTTCTACTTATAGTCATAGAACCGTTCTGGGAACTTGACAAATTCACTTTGATCATCTGCCAGGTCTTGGACACTTTTACTCTTTGATCGCCTTAGTTACTATGAAGGATAAAAATTTCACACCAGTGCACTCACTCCTAAACTCCTGTTATATATGCTTGCATTCAGGCTGAGTCATCCCTGGTTAGTCGATTTGAAAGGCAAGTCAGTTTTAATGTGAGCTTATTGTCTTTCAATAATAATGCTGGGCCATGTTGTCTGTGCCCTGTGGACTGTGAATAGAGCACTTGCACTCATAATTTTATTCAAGCTCATAACCAACAAGAGCTTTTCAGATATGGGTGTCAAGTGCACTAGAAAGGGGTCAACATAGTGCTGACAGATGGGAGGTGTGGTGTAGGTACTGAAGTGTCTTTATCTGAGGAGAGCGAGCGAGCACTGAAAGCCATTTGATTCATCCTCAGTGAAGGAGCTGTGACAGTAGCACAGGAGGCAAGGGAAAGAAAGAGGCCTGGCATAGTTTAATGCAGAAGGGCCCGAACTTCGTAACCTCAGGGCCCTGCTGACAGTTAGCTAGGAGCTTGAGTGTTGCACCTACCTTGCATATAAATTAACATAATTTGAAAAATCACAGCTAAATGCACACAGTCAAGATCTGTGCATTTGTTTGCACATTCCTTCATAGACAAATGACTGCTTGAGTTCAGCAGCACTAAAAACCTGCAGTTGATGAGCTCTCTCCTTAACTTGCAGTAAAAAGCATGCGGATGCTTGTAGGCCTCATTTCAGGAGCTTGTGGGGCACCCCTGGGCCAATGGAAAGACAAAGGGAATGGAAAAATCCTGCCCATACCCTTGAAAACTCTTAGTTTGTTCTTCTGGCCACCTTTGGTGAGAAATCTCCTTAGCCATTCTCACCTGTGTTCTGGGGCTACACGGTAAGCCTACCTCAAGAAGTCTGGGAGGGCTTCAGTTGTTTAAGCAACAAAATCTGGTAAAGCAGAGATTGAAAAGTAAAACTGTGTCTAATTACAATGCTGTCTTGTGAGTAGATTCAGATGAATGTAGTGCTGCGAATAGGCTACAAAACTCCTAAGTGGTTGTAAAGTGGCTCTTTTCACAAAGCTCCAGATACAGTACCATATAATAGCACCTCTACGTGCATATTGTTGCTTTGTCCTGCATGGACTCATGTTATTTACATTCTTATTACCAGCTGTGACGAGGGGCAGAAATGACAGTTTTCTCTTATCTGCTATCTGAAAGGAAACTAAGGCCTTCTCTACACTGCCACTTTCAGCGTTGCAATTTTCTCGCTCAGGGGTGTGAAAAAACACCCCCTTGAGCGCGGCAAGTTTCAGCGCTGTAAAGTGGCAGTGTAGACAGTGCTACAAGCTGCACTCCCAGCGCTGGGAGCTACTCCCCTCATGGGGGTGGTTTTTTTACAGCGCTGGGAGAGCTCTCTCCCACCACTGGTGCCGCGGCTACACAGCCACGTTAAAGCGCTGCTACACTACACTACAGCTTATGTCAGCATAACTTCTGTCACTCAGGGAGGTGATTTATTCATGTAACACCCACACAAGCACCGGCGTGGACAGCTCTATGTCAGAGGGAGAAGCTCTCCCACCAACATAGCTACTAGCGGGGGCTGGAGTAGTTAAGCCGATGGGAGAGCTCTCTCCCCTCGGCTCAGAGCGGCTACATTACAGAGCACCAGTGCAGCTGCGCCGCTGAAAACTCTCTAGTGTAGCCGTGCCCTAAGTAATTTGCACAAGCCCTCCCTTGCACTTGGTGCCTGTTACAGCCCTGTACCGTGAGGCAAAGACTGCAGAGCTCTGAGAAACTGGCATCCCAAGGAAACAAGGTGTAAAAACAGGGTCTGTCTTTTTTGATGGAGAAGTGGAAGGGATACTCACCAGATGAGAAACATGGGACTACAGGGAGCCTGCACTGTTTGTCACTGTGCAGTGCAGCAAGGAAACAGAAAGTAAAGAAGCAGGTGGAAGGATGGGAAAAAAAGAGGTGAAAAGGCCAGCAGGATTAGCAGCACATAAAGCAACAGCCTTGTCTCTGAGTGTTACTCATGGAACTTGTGAGTGGTAGCCTTTAATTAACACATTAAAGCTTGGGATAAAGGTAAAGGGCCCCAGGATGATTGGCTGCCTAGCCTAAGCTGCTTCCACCCATAGCTAAAACAGCTAATGTATTCTGTGTGTACTGGGTCTTAGTGAAAGGGACCAGACTGAGAGCTGCGGAGGCTAGAGTCCTCTGCCTAGCCAAAGAATAGGTCTAACACAGGCAGGAGGGCATCCCACACTGCTTGGACCCTGATGCCCAGAGAGACAATCTACTGAGTGTGAGCGTGGGTCAGTTCCCATGAACGCCCTTGCTGTGACTGCCAAATGTTGAGGCAGTAGTGGTGGGTTTTTTGTGATGTGGATGCCTGTCTATTGGGAATTGACCTGAGACCAGCAAAGATATCTTGCATACTCTACCAGACAGCTGAGAGAGGGTGACAACTTTCTTTCATTACCAACATGATCTAGATTTGATCCATTCATGAAGCCATGAAAAGCTCTGTTTTTCCATTACAGTCTCTGCATGCACTGTTCTCTGTACAGACTGGAATGGATTCTGTGTTCCAAAGCCTTGCTATAAACACAGAGGGGATATTTCTAGCACATGACAGGCACATGAGGTGGCAAAGACTCAGAGGCACGTGAAACTTATATGAATGAAGGTCACAGAAAGAGAAGGGAACCAAAAAGCGAAGAGAGAGAGAGAAAGAGGCCAAGCGAGAGCACCTCTGAGCCATGCTAGTGGCAAAGGGGTGGCATGGATGCCAACACATGCACCAGTGCCAAGTGACTTCAAAAGAAAGCCCACATCACAGGAGGACACTTTTCTTTCTAGATCAAAAGAACTAGAGCTTTGCAATATGCTGCTGGTTTAGAAAATGTGTCATCCGTGTGGCAAATGTGTTCACATGCACATTCCATCAATCCAATTGCCCATGATTGCTTAATGAGACATGAGAATGCAGCAGTGATGCTGGCCATAATCACTTCAGCTATTCCTGTGCAGCCCATTGTAACCACAGGAGAGCTGCGGATGCCAAATGGACTGTCCCGACACTACCTCAAACCAGAGGGGGGACCTTCATAGGCGTAGTTTGGGAGGGTGCAGGGGGGCATTGCCAACCTAAACAGAGGTGAGGCGTGGGGGGGTCACATACCACTCACCCCCTATTTTTGTGAGCGCTGAGCTGCCCGGTAGGCGGTCGCCTAGGGCGCTACTATTTGGGGGGCGCTGGTGCCCCAGCCGTCTGCAGAATTTTGGGGGCGGGACCTTCCGCCGCCTAGGGCGCCGGAAAAGCTGGCGGCGCTCCTGCCTGTAGGGCTTGCTCTGCTTGCCCTGGGGGAGGTGGAAAAGGGGGCTTTGTCATTCCCATGCTGTGCCCCCTCCTCCCTCCCACAGCACGTTTGGGCTCATGGGGAGCAGATGGAGCAGTTTTCCCCTGTACTCCAGGTCCTGCCTCAGCACCTGGATGCTGCCTCCTGGGTCTTAGTGCCTGCCTGTTTTCTCTACAAGCATGAGTGCTCGCAGGGGGAGGGGGGCAGCGGCAGAGCAAGGGCAAGGGGGTGGGGTGAGGAGAAGAGACAGTGGGGAAGAGAAAAGGAGAGGAAGGGGATAGGGAAGAGAAGGGGATATGGGAATGGGTGGTGGGAAAGAGGAGCCCAGCACGTGGTGTTCCCTGGGCAGCAGCAGCTCCAGCAGGGAGGCAACCACAGCAGCATCAAAGCAGCGACATCATGCCAGAGTGGCTGCCAGCAGCAGCTGGGGCTCCCCCATTACACTGTCCTGGCAGCCCAGGACCACTGTAGGTGGGGGAGAGAGCCAGTGAACCAAGGGGCCTGGCTTCAGCGTGCACATGTGCATGTGAATGGGCACGCTTTGCCCACTCCCCACCCCCAAATATAGCAGTCAAACTACATCTATGGGTACCTTACTGACCAGGCAATCTGGGTGTTTTAATCAATCTCTGACCCATTACATTTTACAAAGATTACTACTAATGCGCTAAATCCTGAAGGCCTTACCCAGTCCTTATTCTGAATTGGACACAGTGCGTATGGAATCCAGTGGGAGTTTTGCCTGAGTAAACGCTTTAGGACCTGATCCATTCATGCTAACCATTCATATAGCACTGCAGATGTATGTGCATTGCTTTTTACAAGACAAGACATATTCCCTTCCCCAAAGTGTTTACAGTCTAAGAGATGTAGAGAGCGATGGTCTGGCCCTGTGTATCTCACTGACATCTCTTGCTTGACTATCCTCCATTTTCCTGCAGCTCTTACATGAAGCCACATGTATGGTGCTCTGCAGGGGTCTTCCTATGGGCCACATCATTTCTCTCATTTGCTTGCTGTATGCAATAAAATGTGGAAGTGATGTTATGCATATATGAGTGTGGGAGGATGGCATTTTAACCACCATGAAAGAGATCAGTGCTCCATAGAGCACATTAAGCGATCAGCGCATAGGCGCTGACTTTTAGTTTCCCCTGAGTATGCTCCACCTCCGCTCCAAGGCCCCGCACCCAACGCCCCACCCTTGCTCTGCCTCTTCCTGCTCTGCTCCAACCTCTCTGCCAAGGTCCCCAGCCACCCCCGGCTCATTGCTCTGCGCCCTCCCCCAAGCACCTCCCCCAGACGCCAAACAGCTGATTGGCGGCCCCGCCAAACAGCTGTGACAGGTGGGTGCTGAGCATCTACTATTTTTTTTCCGTGGGTGCTTGAGCTCTGGAGCACCCAGAGGGTCAGCGCCTATGGATCAAATAAGTTGATTCTTGATAGTTTTTTAGATTCCTTGATCCAGAGTGTTGATTAAGCAGGAAATGAGAAATGTAATTTTTCATATTAAAATATTGAAGTAAATATTATTAGCTATTTGTATTATGATACCACCTAGAGAACCCACTGTTCTACAGACATAGGCCTGGTCTACACTACGATTTTAGTTCGAATTTAGCAGCGTTATAGCGAATTAACCTTGTACCCGTCCACACAACGAGGCCATTTAATTCGATTTAAAGGGCTCTTAAAATCGGTTTCTGTACTCCTCTCCGACGAGGGGAGTAGCGCTGAAATCGACATTGCCGGTTCGAATTAGGGTTAGTGTGGACGGAATTCGAAGGTATTGGCCTCCGGGAGGTATCCCACAGTGCACCATTGTGACCGCTCTGGACAGCAATCGAAACTCGGATGCTCTGGGCAGTTGGACAGGAAAAGCCCCGCGAACTTTTGAATTTCATTTCCTGTCTGCCCAGCCTGGTGAGCACAGGTGACCACACAGAGCTGAGCAGCACAGGTAGCGATGCAGGCCGACAACCGCAAACGAGCACCAGCATGGACCACACGCGAGATACTGGATCTGATCGCCATATGGGGAGAGGATTCAGTGCTCGCAGAACTGCGTTCCAAGAGACGGAATGCAAAGATCTTTGACAAGATCTCCAAGGGGATGATGGAGAGAGGCCACAATCGGGACTCCATTCAGTGCCGTATAAAGGTGAAGGAGCTCCGACAGGCCTATCAGAAGACGAAGGAGGCCAACGGACGGTCCGGGGCAGAGCCGCAGACATGCCGCTTTTACGATGAGCTGCATGCAATTCTCGGAGGGGCCGCCACCACTACCCCACCCCTGAGCGTGGACTCCGAGGAGGGGTTAATGTCATCGTTGCATGACGAATCTGCGGACGGGGAAGAGGAGGAGGAGGAGGAGGACGAACTTGTGGAGAGCACACAGCACTCCATTCTCCCCGACAGCCAGGAGCTGTTTCTGACCCTGACCGAAGTGCCCTCCGAACCCTCCCAAGGCGGCATCGCAGACCCCCTGGAAGGGACCTCTGGTGAGTGTACCTTTTCAAATATATCAAACATGGTTTAAAACAAGTATTTGTTTAATGATTAATTTGCCCTGGGGACTTGGGATGCATTCGCGGCCAGTACAGCTACTGGAAAAGTCTGTTAACGTGTCTGGGGATGGAGTTGAAATCCTCCAGGGACATCTCCATGAAACTCTCCTGGAGGTACTCCAAAAGCTTTTCCAGAAGGTTTCTGGGCAGGGCAGCCTTATTCCGTCCTCCATGGTAGGACACTTGACCGCGCCATGCTAGCAGCAAGTAATCCGGTATCATTGCTTGACAAAGCTTGGCAGCGTATGGTCCCGGTGTTTGCTGGCATTCAAGCAACATCCGCTCTTTATCTTGCTGTGTTATCCTCAGGAGAGTGATATCGTTCAGGGTAACCTGTTTGAGATATGGGAATGTAATTAGGGGGACAGAGGTGGCCCCGTTCCTACTGGGCTGTTTGCCTGTAGCTGAAAAGAAATCTTTCCCTGCAGTTAGCCAAGCGGGCGGGGGGGAGGGGGTGGATAATGTCGCTGAGTTTTTCGCGTTTGGCTAGCAGGGGTCTTCCCTGATACCAGCCACGTGGTGGGGGGAGGGGTAACGCGATCATCCCACAGAAGTGGATGGGGGGGCTAGTTTGCGATCTGCATGGATCTTCCATGGTACCAGCCACGTGGTGGGGGGAGGGGGTCATCCCACAGAATTGAATGGGTGGGTGGGGGGTGGTTGTTATGTTATCTGATGCTGCACGGTAACAGGGAAACCGCAGCACGTAAAGGGCTTTGCTTGCTATGGGAAAGGAGGGCGCTGATTTAATGCAGAAGCAGCAGGACAATGGCTTACCATGGCTGCATACAAGCCGAAATCTGTTGCCCGGCCCTGCGTCTGCTGTGATCTCTAACACCAAAGCCGCGGGCACTCAATATAAGATGCAAAAAGCGACCTTGTACATTGCTATGTAATGTGAAAAGTGTTCACCGTGAAAGAGTATAAGCATTGTTCTATAAAATGTATCTTTTTACATACTTCTCTCCTTTTTTTCCCTCCTACTGCAGCTGCAAATTCTTCCATCCTCCCGCCCCCAGCACGAAGGCTCTCCCAGATAAGGAGGCGAAAGAGGCGCACCCGAGACGATATGTTCTCGGAAATAATGCAGTCGACCCGGGATGAGAGAGCTAATTTTAACGATTGGAAGGAGACTGTATTGAAATTCCGTCAAGAGGCCAGTGACCGTGAGGAGAAGAGGGACCAGCGGGAGGACATGAGGGACCAACGGGAGGAGAAAAGGGATGAACGTGAGGAGAGAAGGGACGAACGCGAGGAGAGGAGGGACGCCCGAGAGGAGAAGTGGCGGGATGCAACGCTGGGGCTGCTGCGTGATCAGACAGACATGCTCCGGCGTCTGGTGGAGCTCCAGGAACGGCAGCTGCCGGATTACCGGGTGCCGCTGCAGCCCCTCTATAACCGCCCTCCCCCCTCCCCAAGTCCCGTAGCCTCCTCACCCCGACGTGTAAGAACGCGGGGGGGGAAGCTCCGTGCAACCTGCCAGTCCACCCCATTAGAGAGCCCGAGCAAAAGGCTCTCATTATTTTGAATGTTGTTCCTGCCCTGTTCCTTCACTCCTACCCTCCTCCCAAACCCCACCCGGACTACCTGGTTATTTCTCTCCCTATGTTCATTACCCCCCGTTAATAAAAAGTTCTTGATTTGTAATTTGAAAACGACACTGACTTTATTTTTTTTTAAATAAAACTGGGATCGAAGGGGGAAGGGGGAAGGGTGGGTTGCTTACAGGGAATGAGTGAATCAAGTGGGCGGGTTTTCAACAGGGACAAACAAACATAACTTTCACACAGGAGCCTGGGCAGCACTGAAACTTGTTTTCAGAGCTTCTCTGATGCGCACCGCTTCCTGGTGTGCTCTTCTAATCGCCCTGGTGTCTGGCTGCGCGTAATCAGCGGCCAGGCGGTTTGCCTCAGCCTCCCACCCCGCCATAAAGGTCTCCCCCTTGCTCTCACAGAGATTGTGGAGCACACAGCAAGCTGCAATAGCAATGGGGATGTTGGTTTGGCTGAGGTCCGAGCGAGTCAGTAACGAGCGCCAGCGACCTTTTAAACGTCCAAAGGCACACTCTACCACCATCCTGCACTTGCTCAGCCTGTAGTTGAACCGCTCCTGAGTACTGTCCAGGCTGCCTGTGTATGGCTTCATGAGCCACGGCATTAAGGGGTAGGCTGGGTCCCCAAGGATAACGATGGGCATCTCAACATCCCCAATGGTAATTTTCCGGTCTGGAAAGTAAATCCCTTGTTGCAGCCGTTTAAACAGACTAGTGTTCCTGAAGACGCGGGCGTCATGAACCCTTCCCGGCCATCCCACGTTGATGTTGGTGAAACGTCCCTTGTGATCCACCATTGCTTGCAGCACCATAGAAAAGTACCCCTTGCGGTTTATGTACTGGCTGCCCTGGTGCTCCGGTGCCAAGATCGGGATATGGGTTCCATCTATCGCCCCACCACAGTTAGGGAATCCCATTGCAGCAAAGCCATCCACAATGAGCTGCACATCTCCCAGCGTCACTACCTTTTTTAGCAGCAGCTCAACGATTGCTTTGGCTACTTGCATGACAGCAGCCCCCACGGTAGATTTTCCCACTCCGAACTGATTACCGACTGACCGGTAGCTGTCCGGTGTTGCAAGCTTCCACAGGGCTATCGCCACTCGCTTCTCAACTGTGAGGGCTGCTCTCATCTTGGTGTTCTGGCGCGTCAGGGCAGGGGAAAGCAAGTCACAAAGTTCCAGGAAAGTGCCCTTACGCATGCGAAAGTTTCGCAGCCACTGGGAATCGTCCCACACCTGCAGCACTATGCGGTCCCACCAGTCAGTGCTTGTTTCCCGGGCCCAGAATCGGCGTTCCACAGCGAGAAGCTGCCCCATTGCCAACATGATCTCCAAAGCGCCGGGGCCCGTGGCGCGAGACAATTCTGTGTCCATGTCCATGTCCGCATCAGTCTCGTCGCCGCGCTGCCGTAGCCGCCTCCTCCTCGCCTGGCTTTTCTGGTCCTGGTTGAGCATAAACTGCACTATAATGCGCGTGGTGTTTACAATGTTCATGACTGCAAACTTGAGCTGAGCGGGATCCATCCTTGCCGAGGTATGGCGTCCGCTCAGTTCAACAAGGAAAAAAGGCGCAAAATGGTTGTCTGCCGTTGTTTTCACGGAGGGAGGGGGAGGATGTTCCCAGAACCGCCCGCGACAATATTTTTTGTCCCATCAGGCATTGGGATCTCGACCCAGAATTCCAATGGGCGGGGGGGACTGCGGGAACTATGGGATAGCTATGGGATAGCTACCCACAGTGCAACGCTCTGGAATTCGATGCTAGTCTTAGTACATGGACGCGCACCGCCGAATTAATCCGCTTACTGTGGCCGCGTACAATCGAATTTATACAATCACTTTCAAAAAATCGAATTCCATAAATTCAGAGTAATCCTGTAGTGTAGACGTACCCTTAGTTTCTTAATGACTCTAGGGAGAGATCAGAAAGGAAGATGTCTCTTTTATTAAACGTTTCTCATTAGAGGCCAGCCTGGTTCAAGGACTCCTTGACCTCCTTTTCTCCCACAGGCTGAGGCCAAACAAGAATACTACAGAGCCCGAATCTCACTGATAAGATTGCCAAAATATGTCAACTGCATGTCAGAGATGATTAATGAGGAAGATAACACTGACGTTATAGGTCAAGAAGAGGAGACTGCAAACCCAGTCATAAAAATGTAGAATAAGTGTATGTGTGTGACTGAGCCTAGCACCAGTGAGAAGGCTCTCACCACACAGAGAAAGGAGGGGCTCCTGCAGAGGCAGGTGAGCATGGAAATAGATTTGTTAGCTGCATATTGTGCTCTATAGGATGGTTTAAAATTCCCTGTAGAAAAGCCATCACTCTATTACATTCAATATGTTTCTAGAGCAATTTGTAGAGAAACCCGTGGTTTCACGCTGCTTGCAGTGGCTCATGACCATGAATGCCTACCTCAGGGCAGACTGTCAAAAACAGGGCAGACACTCCAAACTGGTGGTGTGTTCTATAATTAGATTTCACAACACCAGTAACAAATAACTTTTGGATCACTATGGAGTCACAGATGCCTGTAACCAATCCTGTAATAAACTATCTAAAGGTTTATTAACTAGGAAAAAGAAATAAGAGAGTTATCTACAGGTTAAAGCAAGCAAACTTACAGACACAAATGAGTTATCTAAATCCTAAGAGTGACAGAGTTGTAGTGATCTGTCAATTCAAAGTGTCTTTCAGGGTGGACCTGGGGAAATCCCTAGGGATCTTTGCCTCAGAGTTCAAACAGCAAAGAGAGAGATGGAAAATTTTCCTGTGAGTTTGTTATTTCCTTCTTTCAGCTTCCAAACCCACAGGACGAGCTTCCTTGCACGTAGCATTTCCCAGGTGCAATAGGGCCATTAACCAGTTCTTTGTATTGTGATATTCATTGATGGCCCATCTGATTTTGATAGTCCTTTTGGATGGGCAAGGGCGGGGAAGATTCTTGTGCCTGGGTTCACAAGTTCAGAGCAAACATTTTCAAAGTTATCAAGCAAAACTTACATATTTTCTGATAGCCTGGAATACAGACGTTACTAGTGAGATTAATGCAGCAATTTACAAGCATTTCATAGAGTATAAACACCAAATACATTCTTATAAGACTCATACCTGTTTTGAGCAAAACTAACATACAGGTGAACTGGTCTGGTCTCCAGAGGTTCTTAGTTAAAGCCTGCAGTCTTGGCAAGACCTGGCATCTGGCCTGCCAGTGTCACCCATCCCTGTTGCATTCTACAGGAGTTCTCCTATGTATTTGTTTGCAACTTTGACATCTACCTGCATTTCCCATTCATGATGTGGGATCTTAAACAGTGTTTTTCTATTTATTTAGTACCAGATCATGTCCTGGGCTGTGCAGCAATGTAGGGGCATAAAGGGAAGTAAGACTTACCACGTTCCATGACCCTGTGTGGCCTCTCAGTATCTCTGAAGCAGACACAAGTGGGCGAGGGAGCAAGGACTGTGCATCCAGTACTTCCTCCATCCCTACATAGGCGAATGGGTGAAGAGGAGCAGAAAATGGGTGGAACCTTGGTTCCTCCAGGCTTCCCACCCACCCCAAAGCACCAGTCAGCATAGCTGAGCTGATGCATGGAAGATAGTGTACTACTGGTATGGGTTAGTAGCAGATTGCTGCCACTTGGGACAAAGGGGGGAGCAGAGAAGGAATCATGCCTCTCTGACCCACAATTCCTTCCCTGGAATGCTTTTGGGGCAGTGCCACTACACACTACCCAGGGCAGGTTGTTTAGCCACAATCTAGCGCTCTTTTATTTGCTTATTTTAAAAGCCATGCAGTTCATCTTTAAGGAATAGAAGAGCTGGAGAAGATTTAAAAGGACAGACATTTTTAACTTGTTCAGACTCTTCATACACTAGATGCATTTATAGATGTTTGACATCCTAAATATTCATCTGATGAGCCGTCTAATTCATTTAACTGTATTCTGACTTTCCTTCTGATGCCTGTGCTAACACTCTCAGCTTTGAAAGTTCCCTACCCTCAGCACTCCTTTGTCAAGTGAGCCTTGCTACTCCCATTACCAGAGTTCAGATGAAGACCAAGCAAAGAGGGAAAGTAAGGCCTTGTCTCCATTAGGAATTAACTCATTTCAGCCATTGGTGGTCAGCGATCTGTGAAACAGCACTGGTGCAAACCACACATAGATATGCTTATATATGGAAAGCTGCAATTTGCACTGGTTGAAGTCATCTCTGCTTGAAACCAGTGCATATCACAGTTTTCCTTGTCTATGCTAAGGATTTGGGCCAGTGCAACTATGTTGGTTGCTGGTCACCAATGCCTGAAATTAGGGCTAATCCCTCATGCAGACAAAGTCTACAGTTCGATTTTAGCATCTCCTCTCCCATTTGATCTTTCAGATGCACTTTCACTTACAACAAATTTCATGCTGTCAAATCAGGTGAAAAGACATTTTTCCTTGCATTACTCAAAAAGCCACATTTTGCCTGAAGCTGCTGTGTGTGAAATTTTCCACACAGCTGTGATTAGAAGCTCCTATGCAAAGACAATTAAATAAACAGAACAGCTTTTATGAAGTACCAAGATTGCCCCTGATTATTTCTAAAACACCTGTATGGGCCTAAAGCAAAGCCACTTGCTGCTGCAAGTGACACAAAACAGCTGGTGCTAACAAGGCGACCAGATGCCTACCAGAGCATTTAGAAAATGTTAGCAAACAATACTGTAGTTGTTGGGATATTGCAAAGTGTCTAGAACAGCTGTTGCCAGCTAAGGTACATAAAAGGGAAAAGCAATTAATTCACTGTCCGCATCATTGATTTAATGTACACAGATTGGAGTGACCAGGAGCCTAAATGTCACAGACTCCTTGTTTATTTTTTCAAAGCCAGCTAAACAGATTTATAGTTCCTTTCTAGGTGTATTAGGAAGAATTTGTGTGACATTTACTGCAACTAGTGAAGGAGAAAAAGGGAGATTTTTCTCATTTGAAAGGCTGTTTTCTCTCTTCCATTGGAAAGAGCCCAAACTTTTATTTAAGTGAAAACAAATCAACTAATTCCAAACCACTTCCTGGTCTCCACATTTTGGTCCTTATTTTTGATTATGTGTATTTTAATTTTACCTTTTCGTTGGATTTATTTTTCATCTCTGATGTGTTACATAAATCCATATTATATGGCATTAGAATTTCACCAAATTCCTGGGTCATTTCTTGCTCCTATTAAAATCAACAGGGGTTTTGCCATTGGCAGTAAGAACACGACTAGGCATCTTATTGGCAGTGCTGACTTCTGCATCAAACAATAAAAAAGAATCGGTATCAGAAAGGTGCACAATAAAGGAAGAAAAGGAGACTTCCTCCCCCAGACACACATGGGAAGGGGTATAGCAGCTCTGCTAGCCTGGTTCTGTGGTCCCCTGTGTGTCATTTGCAAAGAGTAAAGTGAAAGTGAATGCAGGTTAAGTTGAATAAGTGAAACATTATTAAATTCTGTGGACTGGGATATCCTCCAGGGAGATTTGGAGGACCTGGTAAACTGGAGTATTAGTAATAGGATGAAATTTAATAGTGAGAAGTGTAAGGTTATGCATCTAGGGATGACTAACAAGAATTATAGTTATAGGCTGGGGACGCACCTGTTGGAAGTAACGGACGAGGAGAAGGACCTCGGAGTCCTGGTCGATCGCAAGATGACTATGAGTCGGCAATGTGATGTGGCCGTCAAAAAGGCTAATGCGGTCTTGGGTTGCGTTAGGCGAGGTATTTCTAGTAGAGATAAGGAGGTGCTAGTCCCGTTATACAAGGCGCTGGTGAGACCTCATTTGGAGTACTGTGTGCAGTTCTGGTCTCCCATGTTTAAGAAGGATGAACTTAAACTGGAAAGGGTACAGAGAAGGGCCACTAGGATGATTCGAGGAATGGAAAGCCTGTCGTATGAAAGGCGACTTGAGGAGCTCGGATTGTTTTCCTTAACCAAAAGAAGGTTGAGGGGAGATATGATTGCTCTCTTTAAATATATCAGAGGGATCAATATCGGGGAGGGAGAGGAATTATTTCGGCTCAGTGCTAATGTGGATACGAGAACAAATGGATATAAATTGGCAGTTGGGAAGTTTAGGCTTGAAATTAGGCGAAGGTTTCTGACCGTCAGAGGAGTGAAATACTGGAATGGCCTGCCGGGGGACATAGTGGGGGCAAAAGACCTCTCCGGCTTTAAGACTAAGCTTGATAAGTTTATGGAAGGGATGATCTGATAGGATAACTTGATTTACCCAATAGGTCAATAATGTGCCGNAGATGATCATAATGGTCCCTTCTGATCTTAAGTTCTATGATTCTATGACTGCTCTGTCCATGTGGCCAGGGCCGGCTCCAAGCACCAGCGCAGCAAGCAGGTGCTTGGGGCGGCGAACGGAGAGGGGCAGCATGTCCGGCTCTTCAGCGGCAATTCGGCAGCAGGTCCCTCAGTCCTTCTCTGAGGGAAGGACCCACTGCCGAATTGCCGCCGAAGAATGAAGCGGCGGTGGTAGAGCTGCCGCCAATCGCTTTTTTTTTTTTTTGCCACTTGGGGCGGCAAAAACGCTGGAGCCAGCCCTGCGGTGGCTGAGTTGCTTCCAGCCTAACTCCCCGCGTTTCCTGTTCCCCTGTCATCCTTTGAATAACAGTTCTCCAGGGAACATGGGCCCTCTGGCTCCAGTTCCACTGATCATGACACATCTTCCCTGTTTTACAAACATTTTAATACAAACCATTAAAAACAAATAATTGATGCCCAGCCCCCACCCCACATCCCTTCAGCCAGAGGTTGCTAGCACATAGCCAAGCAAGCTGGAGTCTTGTCTTTACCACAGATTCAGCTGGTGACATAGTTCTCAACAGGCAACCACACTGGGAGTGACCTCGCTGTCTGTCTGTCACCTATCTCCAAGTCTACCAAACTATTTCACTGTGGAGTCTCCTCCCTCCCCATGGGTTTTTTGTCTCTCTGTTCTGCGATGATCGCAGTAGGCTCCCTCTGGGCCTTGTGTCTGCTGGCTCGCATGTGTCTCCTGTTCCTTCAGGTCACTTGTCCCTCTTGCGTAGTCACCTCGTAGACTTGGGTGCCACTGCACTCCTCACGTCCACTCCTTCTGGTATCACTCTAATGGCTGGATCTTCCCAGGTGTGTCTGTGTCCAGGGCCAGTAGATCCTTGGCTGAGCTGTCGTACTCTAGTGCCTGCTTTTTCTGATTGTTGTCCATCTCCTCCTTGTGGCATCTCCATCCTTCTGACTGCAACAGGTTTTCCCTCATTGGTAGCAGGGTTTGGGTTCTTCATCCATCAGTGCCTGTGCTGAACTGTTTTGGCACTGCTTTGATTGGTTATTCCTGTGTGCCAAAAAAAGCTAACAAGGGGTCTGATCCAGAAGAAACAGCCTTGTGTAACAATTGCTTAGCTGTTTTCACAGGTGATTCCACCTTACCATTACTCTGGGGTTATTCTGAGGAGAAGGTGTGATGGTCAAACTCTCACTTGTGTGAACATTTCTTGAATTCCTCTGAGGTAAGTTGGGGTCTGTTGTTGGCGAATACAGTGTCTGGAATGCCATATCTTGCAAAGGCGGCCCTCAGTTTCCCAGTCACTGACTTGCTTCTTGGATCAGGCAGGTAATTGTCCTCCCAAAAGTTTGAATAGTAGTCCACTGAAATCAAGTGCTATTCCTTGAAGGTAAATAGGTCGGCTCCCACCTCTTCCCATGGTTGAGTGGGCAGCTCATGTGGTAACAAAGTCTTTTTCTGCAAGTGGTTCACATCACCATCAAGTGTTACATCCTTCTATCAAGGGTAGTTGCATATTCATTCCCGGCCAGTAAACACACTCCTGAGCCTGTCTAAAACAGCTGTCAATGCTTATGTGTGAGGCATGTATTTTTTGCATGACATCCTTATATAATAAGGTGTGGACAGCAGATCTCTGTGCTCAGAGTGTGATTCCATCCTGCACACTCAGCTCATCTTTAATTTGCAAACATGGTTCTGATCCTACTGGCACTTGATTTTGTCTTCTAGACACCCTGCTAGTGTCACTCCCTCGACTGCCTGTCATTGGATGTCTTTTTCAGTCGGGGCTTTGCTATGATTGTCTCTAAGGGGTTGTTCTCTGATTGCACTAGTAGTGGGTGGTCATAGGTATATTGGTAGGATCACTCCACTCCAAACACCACAGACAGAAGCTCCTTCCTATTTGGGCATACCCCTGTTCAGTCTCTGACAGGGGCTCTGCTGGCATAAGCGACCCGCCGCTCCTGCAAAAGAGCTACATATAGTCCTTTCTCCAATATATCACACTGGATTTTCAGTAGCTCTCCTGGCTAGTTGTACTTCAGAACAGGGGCATCCGTTATATGTTTCAGCATGTCAAATGCTCGCTGTTGGTGACCTGCCCAGTCCCATTCAATCTCCTGCCTTGTGAGTTAACATACGACTTCTGCTACTTCAACCAGGTGTGTGTCAGGGACCCCCACAGCTGAACCCAGACCTAGCTCATGGCCCTCAGCTGATTCAACTAATGAGCCTAGCCTCCTGATTGGCTGAAGACTCCAGCAGGCACATTCTTAAACCCTGCAGCAGCCCTGCATCCCTGGCTGCTCAATAGTGTTCCACACCTGCAGCTGTGTTTCTGGCACTGCTTCCTGCTCCTGGTTTCCTCCCCCCAGGCTCCTGTCCCTCTCTGGCTCATACTCTGTCTCTGGGTATGTCTACACTACAAAATTAGGTCGAATTTATAGAAGTCGGTTTTATAGAAATCGTTTTTATACAGTTGATTGTGTGTGTCCCCACACAAAATGCTCTAAGTGCATTAAGTTGGCGGACTTCGTCCACAGTACCGAGGCTAGCGTAGACCTCTGGAGCGTTGCACTGTGGGTAGCTATCCCACAGTTCCCGCAGTGTCTGCCGCCCATTGGAATTCTGGGTTGAGATCCCAATGCATGATGGGGCAAAAACAGTGTCGCGGGTGATTCTGGGTACATGTCGTCAGGCCCCCACTCCCTCCCTCCCTCCCTCCCTCCGTGAAAGCAACAGCAGACAATCGTTTTGCGCCTTTTTTCTGCCCAGACGCCATAGCACTGGGATCATGGAGCCCGCTCAGATCACCGCGGCAATTATGAGCACTGTGACCACCACGCGCATTATCCTGGAGTATATGCAGAGCCGGAACCTGGCAAAGCAAAACCAGGCGAGGAGGCAACAGCAGCACGGTGACGAGAGTGATGAGGAAATAGACATGGACATAGACTTCTCACAAAGTACGGGCCCCAGCAATGTGCAAATCATGGTGGTAATGGGGCAGGTTCATGCCGTGGAATGCCGATTCTGGGCCCGGGAAACAAGCACAGACTGGTGGGACCGCATAGTGTTGCAGGTGTGGGACGATTCCCAGTGGCTGCGAAACTTTCGCATGCGTAAGGGCACTTTCATGGAACTTTGTGACTTGCTTTCCCCTGCCCTGAAGCGCCAGAATACCAAGATGAGAGCAGCCCTCACAGTTGAGAAGCGAGTGGCCATAGCCCTGTGGAAGCTTGCAACGCCAGACAGCTACCGGTCAGTCGGACATCAATTTGGAGTGGGCAAATCTACTGTGGGGGCTGCTGTGATTCAAGTAGCCCACGCAATCAAAGACCTGCTGATATCAAGGGTAGTGACTCTGGGAAATGTGCAGGTCATAGTGGATGGCTTTGCTGCAATGGGATTCCCTAACTGTGGTGGGGCGATAGATGGAACCCATATCCCTATCTTGGCACCGGAGCACCAAGCCAGCGAGTACATAAACCGAAAGGGGTACTTTTCAATGCTGCTGCAAGCACTGGTGGATCACAAGGGACGTTTCACCAACATCAACGTGGGATGGCCAGGAAAGGTACATGACGCTCGCGTCTTCAGGAACTCTGGTCTGTTTCAAAAGCTGCAGGAAGGGACTTTCTTCCCAGACCAGAAAATAACCGTTGGGGATGTTGAAATGCCTATAGTTATCCTTGGGGACCCAGCCTACCCCTTAATGCCATGGCTCATGAAGCCATACACAGGCAGCCTGGACAGTAGTCAGGACCTGTTCAACTACAGGCTGAGCAAGTGCAGAATGGTGGTAGAATGTGCATTTGGACGTTTAAAAGCGCGCTGGCGCAGTTTACTGACTCGGTTAGACCTCAGCGAAAACAATATTCCCATTGTTATTACTGCTTGTTGTGCGCTCCACAATATCTGTGAGAGTAAGGGGGAGACGTTTATGGCGGGGTGGGAGGCTGAGGCAAATCGCCTGGCCGCTAATTACGCGCAGCCAGACACCAGGGCGATTAGAAGAGTACAGCAGGGTGCGGTGCGCATCAGAGAAGCTTTGAAAACCAGTTTCATGACTGGCCAGGCTACGGTGTGAAAGTTCTGTTTGTTTCTCCTTGATGAACCTCCCCCCCGCCCCCGCCCGGTTCACTCTACTTCACTGTAAGCTAGACACCCTCCCCNTTCAGCCCGCCACCTCTCCTTGCGTTCAAATTGTGCTTTTCTGCAGTCGGACATTGTCTGCCTCCAAGCATTCTGCTGTGCTCTGTCAGCGTGGGAGGCCATCTGGAGCTCCGAGAACATCTCATCCCAAGTCCTCTTTTTTCTCCTTCTAATCTTCGCTAGCCTCTGTGAAGGAGAAACATTTGCAGCTGGTGGGGGAAAAGGGAGATTGGTAGTTAAAAAGACACATTTTAGAGAACAATAGGATCACTCTTTCCCGTTAAACCTTGCTGTTCACATTACATAGCACAAATGCTTTCGTTACAAGGTCGTATTTTGCCTCTATTTATATTGAGGGCCTGCCGGTTTGGTGTGAGAGATCACTCACGCAGTGCCAGGCAACAGAATTCGGCTTGCAGGCAGCCATGGTAAGCCACAGTCTTTTGGCTTCTTTAACCTTAATAACATGTGGGAATGGTTTCAAACAGCAGC
>QXTE01000115.1:4922655-5060583 GCA_003942145.1 Platysternon megacephalum | reverse complement strand
GAGCACGCTTTGGGATTGGGTGGGTTCGGGGTTTACTGCCTCCAGGTCCAGGGTGATAAACATATCCTGGCTGTTGGGGAAAACGGTTTCTCTGCCTCCTTGCTGTGAGCCATCTCCCATCTCTTCATCATCATCGTCTTCCTCGTCCCCAGAACCCGCTTCTGTGTTGCGTGAGTCTCCATTGACGGAGTCAAAGCACAGGGTTGGGCTACTGGTAGCTGCACCCCCTAGCATGGCATGCAGCTCGGCGTAGAAGCGGCATGTCTGCGGCTGTGCCCCGGACCTTCCGTTTGCCTCTCTGGTTTTGTGGTAGGCTTGCCTTATCTCTTTAATTTTCACGTGGCACTGCTGTGCATCCCTGTTATGGCCTCTGTCCTTCATGCCCTTTGAGACTTTTTCAAATGTTTTTGCATTTCGTTTATTGCTACGGAGTTCCGCTAGCACGGATTCATCTCCCCATATGGCGAGCAGATCCCGTACCTCCCGATTGGTCCATGCTGGAGCTCTTCTGCGATCCTGGGACTCCATTGTGGTTACCTGTGCTGATGAGCTCTGCGTGGTTACCTGTGCACGCCGGGCAAACAGGAAATGAAATTCAAACGTTCGCGGGGCTTTTCCTGTCTACCTGGCCAGTGCATCCAAGTTCAGATTGATGTCCAGAGCGGTCGCAATGGTGCACTGTGGGATAGTTCCCAGAGGCCAATACCGTCGAATTGCGGCCACACTAACCGAAATTCGAAATGGCAAAACCGATTTTAGCGCTAATCCCCTCGTCGGAGGTGGTTTAAAGAAACCGATTTAAAGAGCCCTTAAAGTCGGAAAAAAGGGCTTCGTCATGTGGACGGGTCCAGGCTTAAATCGAGGTAACGCTGCTAAATTCGACCTAAAATCATAGTGTAGACCAGGCTTCTGACCCTCAGCTCCTGATTCCTGGCTCCGGCTCACTCCCTGGACTTGGTAACTTGGCTCTTGATTTGGGCTCTGGCCACTAGACCTATTGACCTCTGCTTCAACCACTGACCATTCGGTAAGACCACCCACAGTCCAGTGCTTAACAGCCACCCCAGTGCTTAACAGGGTGGACAGAACTTGGACAGAAAATATGTCATTCCTATGAAGTGCCATACCCCTTTCACCTCCATTGGAGCTGTCCTGTCTCTGATTGCCTTGATCTTGTTGGGAACTCCTGTAGGTAGATGTCCAGTGTATGTCACCTCATGCTGTTTGAGTCACATTTTTCCTGGGTTCAGTTTTTATCTTTTTGTCCCAGTACTGCTGTAGAAAAGCTTGTAGTTTTCTGTAATGGTCACATTCAGCTGTCATTGCTCCTGTCCCTGATACCATCTGCAATTATTTTCACCCCAGGCAGCCCTTCCAGCTCTTGGGTGAGTCTTCTCTGGAACACCTCTGGTGCTGGGCTTATGCCCATTGTCAAGCACAGCCATCTGTGGTGACCAAATGGTGTTGCAAAGGTTGTCAGCACACTGAACTCTTCATCCAGGCTTATGTGCCAAAACCTTTTCCTCACATCACGGACTGTAAAGATTCTGGCTCCAGAAAGTTCTGGCAAGATATTAGCAATTGTGGGCAGTGGATGGTGGCATCTTTTCAACGCCCAGTTCAGTGGCTTTGGATCTATGCAGATGAGTAATTTGCCGGCTGATGGCTTCTTTACTACCATCATGCTGCTTACCCTGGCTGTGTTGGACTCTACAGGTGCTATGATACCCCTGCTTTGCTATGAATCAGAGGGGTAGCCGTGTTAGTCTGGATCTGTAAAAAGCAACAGAGAGTCCTGTGGCACCTTTAAGACTAACAGATGTATTGGAGCATAAGCTTTCGTGGGTGAATACGTCTGACGAAGTGGGTATTCACCCACGAAAGCTTATGCTCCAATACATCTGTTAGGGCTGGTCCACACTAGGGGCGGGATCGAACTAAGGTACTTCGACTTCAGCTACGCGAATAGCGTAGCTGAAGTCGAAGTACCTTAGTTCGAACTAACGCGACTTACCTCGCGTCCGCGCGGCGCGCGATCGACGTTCGCGGCTCCCACTTCGACTCCGGTAACTCCGCTCGCCCTGCAGGAGTACCGGAGTTCGAAGTAGCGCGTTCGGGGATCGATTTATCGCGTCCAGACAAGACGCGATAATTCGATCCCCGATACTTCGATGGCTACCCGCCGATTTCGGCGGGTAGTGTAGACGGGGGCCTAGTCTTAAAGGTACCACAGGACTCGCTGCTGCTTTGCTATGATACTCCTGCTTTGCAGACTGTTGAGCTCATTACAGATTGTATTACATAGTGCCACTGGAATTTTTCTTCGTGGTAAACCCAGGTTCCACTGTGAGGTCTACATCCAGTCTCAGCTTTCCTTTGAGGCACGTGTTGCTTTTGAAAACATCCCCATATGATTTTTATGCTGTCTCCATTGTCCATGGCATTCCCCTTTTGCTTATTCCACTGCTGGAATGACTTATATGGCTGTATTCCCCAAGAAGTATAGGCGGCAATGCCGTGGGTGCTCCAGGGCTGGAGCACCTATGGAAAAAAAACAGTGGGTGCTCAGCACCCATCAGACACCGCTGATAGGCCGTGCCACCAAACAGCTGATTGGCAGCTCAGGGACGGTTTTAGGGGAGGGTGGAGAGCAGCGAGTGGCGGGCAGGTGAGGGCCTCAGGGAGGGGGCAGAGTGGGGGCAGGAAGAGGTGGAGCAAAGTTGGGGCCTTGGGGGAGGGGCAGAGTGAGGGCAGACCCTCTGGGAGGGGGCAGAGCAGTGGTGGCAAGAGGCAGAGCTAAGGCAGGGCCTTGGGGAAAGGGGCAGAGTGGGGATGGGGCCTTGGGTGGAGCGGGGGTGAAGCACCCATGGGGACAGGGCCGGATTATGACATTCTGAGGCCCTAAGATATGTCAAGTGTAAGAGGCCCCATACCATAAAAAAATGAATTTATTATTTTCAGAGAAAGGACATTGAATATATAAACACTAAAGCTTTATATTTGCATATATACAAAGGCGAAGTTGTAAAAAACAGAATAATAATCTTCATTTTCAGCAGCCCTCTCTGTAATGGTGACATCATGACAGAAATAAATTTTAGACAAATTCTTTGAACTAATTGCGTATGTAAGTAAAAGAAGTAAACAATCTAATATAAAAAAATACAAAATAAAAAAAATGCAGTAAATAATACAATTTACTAGAAGAGTTCTAAGGACATTTTTCTTCTCTGTTGGGGCATCTAAATTGTGGAATTCCTTGTCTGAATATGCAATAAGACCCTTAGAGGATATAAGATGGCAATAGAGGATACAAGAGGCAATAAAGGATATAGGATGCAGATAACACACAAGCTTAAAGCTCAACTCTTAGTTATATTGATATGAATTACACCCAGGTAATAAGCAAGCCATTATAAAATTGTATGTGGGTTGTATTTTTCCAATAAATTGATTTGTTTTGTTTTTCTAGAAGTTTATTCTAAATTACCTAATACTGGTACTAAAATTAGTAGCCGAAAGTTTTTATTGAAACCAGTAAAAAAATTAATTTTATATTATAAATATTGAGGTTTATATATTTATATACAAATGTTTATTCCAATTTAATTTTTGCTACGAAACAATGAATTGTTGGGATTTTTCTTTTACAATACTATAAAAATACAATGTATTATGCATATGATATCTGATTTATAAGTCTATATAAGAATTTTTACATAGCATACTACCTATAATAAAATATTATTTTGCACACTCCAAACCTGCCGAACAGAATATCCCAGTTTTTTTTCTAGGCAGAAATCTCTTTTCACATTCGCTTCTCTATCCTCTGTCTCCCCGAGGACCACTAATTAATCTGGAGTAAACACCTCGGACACACAGAGTGATAACAAACTATATACACGAAAGAGAAAAAGAATTTACCAGAAAAAAGATTGGCAATCTCTAGATACGCATTGAGAAAGTGGGAAAAACTAGCCTATATTCAAGCAAATATAATGAATATTATAGGTTTAATAGCTTATAAATCATATGTGCACATAGTTTGAAATAACTTGCTCACCAAGTACTTAGAATATTTTGATATATATGTTGTAACAAAGCGGCCTCTGGTGGGACTGAGAGTATCAATTCAGGACAAATTGCTTAGAGCAGGGCCGGCCTTAGGCCGATTCACCCGATTCCCCAGAATCGGGCCCCGGCTGGAGCTCCGGCCGGACGCGGCAAGCCCCGCGGCCCCTCTCCCCCGGCCGGAGCTCCGGCTCCGGCGCGGCAAGCCCCGCGGCCCCGCTCCCCTGGCCGGAGCTCCGGCGCGGCAAGCCCCGCGGCCCCGCTCCCCCGGCCGGAGCTCCGGCTCCGGCGCGGCAAGCCCCGCAGCCCGCCCGCTTCCCCGGCCGGAGCAGCAGCAAGCCCCGCGGCCCCCCCGGCCGGAGCAGCAGCAAGCCCTGCGGCCCCCCCGCTCCCCCGGCCGAAGCGCCACCAAAGACTCGCCTGCCCGGTGAGTACAAGCCCCGCCCCCACAAATCGGGCCCCGCGCTTCGTAAAGCCGGCCCTGTAGAGCAGGGCAGTCACAGCCCAAGGCTGGGGGTCCTTCACTACTAAGGCGCACCAAACCAGCCAAACAGAGAGGACTTCGGTTTTACCTAACCAGAAGTCATACAAGCAATTCCCTCAGACACTCCAGTTTCCCAGTATCACCACCAGCACCACTCCTTATGGGGATGAATGGTTATGAAAACCAATACCCCAGTAAAAGAAAAAAGGTTCTCCCGATCCCAAAGGACCAAGCCCCAGACCCAGGTCAATATACAAGTCAGATCTTACCCACAAATCACACTGTTGCCAATCCTTTAGAATCTAAAATCTAAAGGTTTATTCATAAAAAGAAAGAAATATAGATGAGAGTTAAAATTGGTCAAAGTAATCAATTACATACAGTAATGGCAAAGTTCTTGGTTCAGGCTTGTAGCAGTGATGGAATAAACTGCTGGTTTACGTTAAGTCTCTGGAGTACATCCACAGCTTAGATGGGTCATTCAGTCCTTTGTTTCAGAGCTTCAGTGTAGCAAAGTTCCTCCAGAGGTGAGAAGCAGGATTGAAGACAAAATGGAGATGATGCAGCGGCCTTTTATAGTCCTTTTGCCATGTGGCTTGTGCTTCCTTTATTCCAAACACAAGCTACCCATCACATGGCATGGAAGAACGTTAGAGTTCTGTCCATAGGCATGTCCCTGCATGTCTTGCTGTGTCACAAGGTGTATCTGCCTTCTCTCAATGGGTCAGTTGTATAGCTCATGGTCCTTAATGGGCCATCAAGCAGGCCAGGCAGTGCTGATGCCAAACTGTCTGGGGTGTCACCCAGAAGCATAGCACAAGTTTGAAATACAGACAGTACAGCGCCAATACTTATAACTTTAAATACAAAAATGATACATGCATACAGATAGCATAATCATAACCAGCAAATCATAACCTTTTCATAGACACCTTGACTAGGACTACTTGACCCCCTTTGTATAAGATTTGGTGCCACTATAGGACCTTGGTTGCAACAATGATCGATATGGTCACAGTTCATGTCAATAATGTCACATATGTATATCTTCCTTCACTTCTCTCAAAACCCTCTATTTATCCTTTCATCAGCACTCACTGATATTTACTGTGAAGGTTCCCAAAACTGACAGAGGGAAGCCAACACAAATTATCCTCCTCAAGATCCACTCGACCCAAGTCCATAAAACAATCACCTCAAACTTAATCATGTGAAGCATGATAGCGCATAAAGCAGAATGCGGCATGCGCACTAAAATACACAACTGTACATATCAAAAGAAGAAAGAACACACTAACATACGAGTATGAGCTTCGCAGGATTGCATCATGGCACTGCCATCTCCGACCTCACATTTTCCCCCAATTTTTATCAGCAGTGAGATTGTTTATTTATTTAAATAAATTATGAAGGCATGGTCAGAATTTTACCAGTAGCAGCTGGCCAACAAAACGCTGCCTTAGGAGACTGATAGCAGACTTACTCATAGAAATACTAATTTCACAAGTGCAATTATCATTTTTTTTCTCAACCCTGGCCTCCTGCCTGTCAATAATGAACAATTAATGAAGGGTAAGGGTAGGGAAAGGGTATTTGTGTAGCCAGATGTGTATATTTTTGTCATATTTGAACAAAAATGTCTATATTTAGAGAGAATTTCCCTCCCCCCATCTCCTTTATTTATCAATCAATTTTGATAAAATTTGAAATGGAGTCAGTTTTTTCTTTTTTAGAGACCCCTCATAGTGCGAGGCCCTGAGCTACAGCTTAGTTAGCTTATACCAGGGGTCGGCAACCTTTCAGGAGTGCAGTGCCGAGTCTTCATCTATTCTCTCTAATTTAAGGTTTTGCGTGCCAGTAATACATTTTAATGTTTTTAGAAGGTTTCTTTCTATAAGTCTATAATATATAACTAAACTATTGTTGTATGTAAAGTAAATAAGGTTTTTAAAATGTTTAAGAAGCTTCATTTAAAATTAAATTAAAATGCAGAGCCCCCCGGACCAGTGGCCAGGACCCAGGCAGTGTGAGTGCCACTGAAAATCAGCTCGTGTGCTGCCTTCGGCACGCGTGCCATAGGTTGCCTACCCCTGGCTTATACCTTAATCTGGTACTGCCCGGGGAAAAGTAAAATTTGTCGCCTTGGCAAAAAACGCTATGTGGTGCTTGCCATCCACAGCCACAAACTTTAGTTGATACTGTCTGTTGTTTTTCAGGTTAGTTAGTATGAGGTCACATTTTCCTACAGGCTACATTAATAATGTACAATGACAGCATAGATTGCACTTGCTCTTTTTAATGGGTGTGTTTGAGTCCAACTGACACCAAGGAATCACATTACAATAGGCCCTGCTATCCAGCTGAAAATGCACAGGGCATTTTCCTATTAACACTGTCATATGCGCAGAGGTTGGTATTGTCCCTTGTTGTTTTCCTGTCCTGACAGCCTGCACCTGACACGCTCTTGGATTCAAGGAGAGAATCATGATGTCATCACTGCTGTCTCATGCAGGGCCGGCTTTACCAAGTGCGGGGCCCGATTCGGGGGGGCGGAGCTTATACTCACCGGGCGGCGCTCGAGTCTTCGGCGGCGCTCCAGCCTGGGGAGGGGACCGTGGGGCTTGCCGCGCTCCGGCCGGGGGAGGGAGGGCACCGCGGGGCTTGCCGCGCTCCGGCCGGGGGAGCGGGGGGGCTGCGGGGCTTGCTGCGCTCCGGCCGGAGGAGCGGGGGGCCGCGGGGCTTGCCGCGCTCCGGCTGGGGGAGGGAGGGCGCCGCGGGGCTNAAGTCAGATCTTACCCACAAATCACACTGTTGCCAATCCTTTAGAATCTAAAATCTAAAGGTTTATTCATAAAAAGAAAGAAATATAGATGAGAGTTAAAATTGGTCAAAGTAATCAATTACATACAGTAATGGCAAAGTTCTTGGTTCAGGCTTGTAGCAGTGATGGAATAAACTGCTGGTTTACGTTAAGTCTCTGGAGTACATCCACAGCTTAGATGGGTCATTCAGTCCTTTGTTTCAGAGCTTCAGTGTAGCAAAGTTCCTCCAGAGGTGAGAAGCAGGATTGAAGACAAAATGGAGATGATGCAGCGGCCTTTTATAGTCCTTTTGCCATGTGGCTTGTGCTTCCTTTATTCCAAACACAAGCTACCCATCACATGGCATGGAAGAACGTTAGAGTTCTGTCCATAGGCATGTCCCTGCATGTCTTGCTGTGTCACAAGGTGTATCTGCCTTCTCTCAATGGGTCAGTTGTATAGCTCATGGTCCTTAATGGGCCATCAAGCAGGCCAGGCAGTGCTGATGCCAAACTGTCTGGGGTGTCACCCAGAAGCATAGCACAAGTTTGAAATACAGACAGTACAGCGCCAATACTTATAACTTTAAATACAAAAATGATACATGCATACAGATAGCATAATCATAACCAGCAAATCATAACCTTTTCATAGACACCTTGACTAGGACTACTTGACCCCCTTTGTATAAGATTTGGTGCCACTATAGGACCTTGGTTGCAACAATGATCGATATGGTCACAGTTCATGTCAATAATGTCACATATGTATATCTTCCTTCACTTCTCTCAAAACCCTCTATTTATCCTTTCATCAGCACTCACTGATATTTACTGTGAAGGTTCCCAAAACTGACAGAGGGAAGCCAACACAAATTATCCTCCTCAAGATCCACTCGACCCAAGTCCATAAAACAATCACCTCAAACTTAATCATGTGAAGCATGATAGCGCATAAAGCAGAATGCGGCATGCGCACTAAAATACACAACTGTACATATCAAAAGAAGAAAGAACACACTAACATACGAGTATGAGCTTCGCAGGATTGCATCATGGCACTGCCATCTCCGACCTCACATTTTCCCCCAATTTTTATCAGCAGTGAGATTGTTTATTTATTTAAATAAATTATGAAGGCATGGTCAGAATTTTACCAGTAGCAGCTGGCCAACAAAACGCTGCCTTAGGAGACTGATAGCAGACTTACTCATAGAAATACTAATTTCACAAGTGCAATTATCATTTTTTTTCTCAACCCTGGCCTCCTGCCTGTCAATAATGAACAATTAATGAAGGGTAAGGGTAGGGAAAGGGTATTTGTGTAGCCAGATGTGTATATTTTTGTCATATTTGAACAAAAATGTCTATATTTAGAGAGAATTTCCCTCCCCCCATCTCCTTTATTTATCAATCAATTTTGATAAAATTTGAAATGGAGTCAGTTTTTTCTTTTTTAGAGACCCCTCATAGTGCGAGGCCCTGAGCTACAGCTTAGTTAGCTTATACCAGGGGTCGGCAACCTTTCAGGAGTGCAGTGCCGAGTCTTCATCTATTCTCTCTAATTTAAGGTTTTGCGTGCCAGTAATACATTTTAATGTTTTTAGAAGGTTTCTTTCTATAAGTCTATAATATATAAATAAACTATTGTTGTATGTAAAGTAAATAAGGTTTTTAAAATGTTTAAGAAGCTTCATTTAAAATTAAATTAAAATGCAGAGCCCCCGGGACCGGTGGCCAGGACCCAGGCAGTGTGAGTGCCACTGAAAATCAGCTCGTGTGCTGCCTTCGGCACGCGTGCCATAGGTTGCCTACCCCTGGCTTATACCTTAATCTGGTACTGCCCGGGGAAAAGTAAAATTTGTCGCCTTGGCAAAAAACGCTATGTGGTGCTTGCCATCCACAGCCACAAACTTTAGTTGATACTGTCTGTTGTTTTTCAGGTTAGTTAGTATGAGGTCACATTTTCCTACAGGCTACATTAATAATGTACAATGACAGCATAGATTGCACTTGCTCTTTTTAATGGGTGTGTTTGAGTCCAACTGACACCAAGGAATCACATTACAATAGGCCCTGCTATCCAGCTGAAAATGCACAGGGCATTTTCCTATTAACACTGTCATATGCGCAGAGGTTGGTATTGTCCCTTGTTGTTTTCCTGTCCTGACAGCCTGCACCTGACACGCTCTTGGATTCAAGGAGAGAATCATGATGTCATCACTGCTGTCTCATGCAGGGCCGGCTTTACCAAGTGCGGGGCCCGATTCGGGGGGGCGGAGCTTATACTCACCGGGCGGCGCTCGAGTCTTCGGCGGCGCTCCAGCCTGGGGAGGGGACCGTGGGGCTTGCCGCGCTCCGGCCGGGGGAGGGAGGGCACCGCGGGGCTTGCCGCGCTCCGGCCGGGGGAGCGGGGGGGCTGCGGGGCTTGCTGCGCTCCGGCCGGAGGAGTGGGGGGCCGCGGGGCTTGCCGCGCTCCGGCTGGGGGAGGGAGGGCGCCGCGGGGCTTGCCGCGCTGCAGCCGGAACTCCGGCCGGGGGAGGGGGGGCCGTGGGGCTTGCCGCGCTCCTGCTGGAGTGCGGGGCCCGATTCCAGGGAATCGGGCGAATCGGCCTAAAGCCGGCCCTGGTCTCATGTGCCATTCCCCTCTGGTGCAAGTTTGACTGAATCTTTCTGGGACCTTCCTCTGCCCTTGCATTCACTGCTAAAATGGTTCAACTTGCCACAGTCCTTGCAATGCTGTCCTAGTGTGAGGTACTTCTCTCTTACCTGCTCATGCTGTCTCCCATGGTAAATGCATATCACTAGGGGCATGGAACCCTTGCCATCTGCTCTCCTTTGCTGTTGTCTCACTGCATGTACTTCTGGGGGTGTTGTGTCTCCTAGGGCTTTTATCCTTTCTCTGGAGGCTTCTTCTGCACAGCCCATGTCTAAGCATCTGTCTAATGTGAGATCACCTTCCTGGAGCAGCTGCTCATGCAGATGGTGATTCTCAAGTGCCACAGACAATCCTGTCCTGAATCCAGGAGTTTGTCAAGTCCCCCAAATTGCATGTAGCAGCCAGAGTGCATAAGGCAGTAACATGGGTCTATCCCCTCCCCTTTGGATTGGTCACTGGTGAAAACCTGTATCACTCCACACTTTCATTCTGCTTTGGGGAACAATAGGTCCCAGGTCTGCTGTGAGGCTAGAGGGAATGGTGAGCTTAGAGTGCTGCAGATCTCTCTACCTTGTTCCCTAGTTAGGTAAAATAGCAGTTTTACTTTCCAGTTACTGTCGTCCTCCTGCATGGCCAGGTCTGTGTATAGCTCAAACTCCTCCTTCCCCCGGGTCCATTGTTGAGCTGGGATAGTATTCACAAAATCCAGGGCCCCAGTGGGTTTCACATCAAGTTCCATGACTCACACTGCCTGCAGCTGCGCTGCAGAAAACTTAGCTCAGATGCTGTCATCATGTTCCATTAGCAAAGAGTGAAGCTGAATGCAGGTTAAACTGAACAAGTGAAACTTTATTAAACGCAGTGCATTGCTCTGTCCATGTGGCTGCATTGCTTCTAGCCTAATGACCCATGTTTCCTGTTCCCCTGGCAGCCTGTCAATGATAGTCACTCCCGGGAACACTGGCCTGCTCATGCCAGTTCCACTGATCATGATATACTGAGTGTCATCTATTTCAGAACCCTGGCCTCAGTTAGATTGTTATGGTGATAACCATAATGTGCTCAGACAGTATGGGGATGGGTGCAGTGGTACCGTAACCGGGAGGGCCCACGGGGCCATACCCCTCCCTCCCACTTTTTGAAAGTGGACAGGCCTCTCCTGTCCACTTTTTGTTGGGGCGGATCCTGCCCCCTTCCCCTGCACTTCCCCCCTGAGGCCCCACCCCCTGGCCAGGCCAGTGTGGAGTCTGGCTGGGGAGCCTGGGCAGCAGTGGCAGATTAGCCACTGGGCCAACAGGACCCATGCACAGGGGAGCCTCCCTAAAAATGGGTGCCCCCATGCCCAGTCCCACTCTGCCCACCGGGCTCTCCTGCCAGGCAGCAGCATCGAGGTGCAGGGGCTTGCCCCGTTCCGCCAGCCTGGCACTCTGGTCGGGGTATGCAGGGCCGGCGCAACCCATTAGGCGACCTAGGCGGTCGCCTAGGGCGCTGCTATTTTGGGGGTGCCGGCGCCCCGGCCGTCGGTTCAATTTTGGGGGCGGGACCTTCCGCCGCCTAGGGCGCTGGAAGAGCTGGCGCCGCTACTGGGGATATGGGGGCTTGCCCCACTCCACCTGCGAGGTGCTCCAGCCAGGAAGCGGGGTTGGGGCGTGGGGGATTGCCCCACTCCGCATACTCCCTTGCCCCCCACACCCCAAGTGCCGGGCAGGCGGCGCAGGTTCTGGCGCCACTACACCCATCCCCATACTGTCTGAGCACATTATGGTTATCACCATAACAATCTAACTGAGGCCAGGGTTCTGAAATAGATGACACTTGGTATATCATGATCAGTGGTCCCTTTGCCTCAACCCCATTTCTCCTGCAGGAGTGCCAGGGAGGAGGGTAGGGGGGACTGCAGGCAGAAGAGGTGGGAGGTGCCCCCACCTCTTCTGGCCCAGGGGCCCCACAAAACCCTAATACGCCCCTTCTGGGCAGTTGTGGGAGCCATGCGGACCCTCCACCTGACCGCAGTGTGGGGGTGCTGAGAGCAGCCCCCGACCCATGTCCCTGCCCCCCTGACTCTCAGCCCAGGGCAGGTTGAGGGTCTGCGACTGTGCTGGCTCACCACAGCTGCCCGCGCAGCTCTTCCCGACCCAGCTCTGGCCCGGGGGGGTGGGCCTCGAAGCTGCAGCCAGGCCATGGTAAGAGCCACCTGGGCAGCTGTGGGGATCCGCGGACCTTCCACCTGCCCTGGGCAGTGGGTTCGGGGGGTGGGGACACAGGCTGGGGGCTGCTCTCAGCAGGCTCCCTGCAACGCGGGCAGGTGGAGGGTCCACCATGGCTCCCCACAGCTGCCCGCGTGGCTCTTATCATGGCTGGCCTGCAGCTCCAAGGCTCCGGCCAGAGCCAGTTTGGAGAGAGTTGTATGGGCAGCTGTGCGGAGCCTGGATCCCTCTACCTGCCCTGGGTGGGGGGCCCAGGGGACAGGGACACAGGCAGGGGGCTGCTTTCGTCCACCCACCCACCCTGGGCCGGGGTATGGGGGGGACGAGCTCCCTGGCCCCACTCTGGCTTCTGGCTTGGCCGGAGGCGGGGGCTCTGGGGGAAGATGAGCTGCAGGGGCGGGCCATTGGAGGAAGGGGAGGGGCCCCCCTCTTTTGGGAAGGCTTCGATGCCCTTGGATGGATGGCAGTATAAAACCCTAAGATAGGAAATTCAAAGTTATCTAATGTTTGTGTTTTCCGGATCTCAACCTTCAGAGTACATTAAGAAAATTTTTGGCTTTCAATTCTGACGACTGCAGTAGACATGCACAGTGAGATGTAAAAGCAAATGATCACTATGACAGCTGACTGTGTGTCTCTTTCCCTCCTTATATACAGTGATATAGGACCAAATGTACCCAACAAGGGGAATTTGTGGAAGTAGATTGAGCTATTCATGCTTTTCCCAGGAGAGTGCCACACAGTGTAGGGTAAAAGACTTAAAACCACTTTAATGGTCTTCTTCAGCTGGGGGAGGACAAATCAAATTTATTTTGTTGCATCATGAAGCACTAAAGATCAGAACTGACAGCCCACACAGCATCCTAGTAGAATCACTTGTGTGCAAGTGTGTGTATATGTTTAGGGCAGGGAAAGAATTAGGGCTGTCGATTAGTCGCAGTTAACTCACATGATTAACTCAAAAAATTTAATTGCGATTAAAAATATTAAGCACGATTAATTGCACTGTTAAACAATAGAATACCAATAGACATTTATTAAATATTTGTGGATGTTTTTCTACATTTTCAAATATATTGATTTCAATTAGAACACAGAATACAAAGTGTACAGTGTTCACTTTATATTATTATTTTTTATTACAAATATTTGCACTGTAAAAATTATAAAAGAAATAGTATTTTTCAAATCATCACATACAAGTACTGTAGTGCAATCTCTTTATTGTGAAAGTGTAACTTACAAATGTAGATTTTTTTTTGTTACATAACTGCACTCAAAAACAAAACAATGTAAAACTTTAGAGCCTACAAGTCCACTCAGTCCTACTTCAGCCAATCACTCAGACAAACAAGCTTGGTTACAATTTGCAGGAGATAATGTTGCCCTCTTCTTGTTTACAATGTCACCTGAAAGTGAGAACAGGAGTTCGCATGGTACTGTTGTAGCCGGCGTCACAAGATATTTACATGCCAGATGTGCTAAAGATTCACATGTCCCTTCATGCTACAACCACCATTCCAGAGGACATGCTAATGATGGGTTTTGCTTGAGAACGATCTAAAGCAGAGCGGATCATTTTCATCAGCTGAGTCAGATGCCACCAGCAGGTTGATTTTGTTTTTGATTTTTTTTGGTGGTTCGGGTTCTGTAGTTTCCTCATCAGAGTGTTCCTCTTTTAAGACTTCCGAAAGCATGCTCCACACCCCGTCCCGATCAGATTTTGGAAGGCACTTCAGATTCTTAAACCTTGGGTTGAGTGCTGTAGCTATTTTTAGAAATCTCACATTGCGTTCTTTGAGTTTTGTCAGATCTACTGTGAAAATGTTCTTAAAATGAACAACATGTGTTGGGTCATCATCCGAGACTGCTATAATATGAAATATATGGCAGAATGCGGGTAAAACAGAACAGGAGACATACAATGCTCCCCCCAGGAGTTCAGTCACAAATTTAATTAATGCGCTATTTTTTTAACGAGCATCATCAGCATGGAAGCATGTCCTCTGGAATGGTGGCTAAAGCATGAAGGGGCATACGAATGTTTAGCATATCTGGCATGTAAATACCTTCTATGCAGGGGTGTCTCTAGCTTTTTTGCCGCCCCAAGCATGGCAGGCAGGCTGCCTTCGGTGGCATGCCTGACTGCCGCCCTCGCAGGGACCGGCAGGGCGCCCCCTGCGGCTTGCCGCCCCAGGCACGCGCTTGGAGCGCTGGTGCCTGGAGCCGCCGCTGCTTGTATGTAGTAAATGAGGTAAGGGCCTGTAGGAAGAGAGAGGACAGATCTCGTGGTTAAGGCACTTGAATGCTGTTCTGGGCAACTGGATTTTTATCCCTCCCTCTGCCATTGAATTCGTGTGATGTTGGCCAAGTCACTTAAACCAGATTTCTCACAGGTGGTCACTAATTGCGTGTTCCTCTTTTTCTGGTGCCCAGCTTGGTACCACTGTGTCTGATTTGCAGAAGTGCAGAGCACTCACAGCAGGAACTGAAGTCAATGGGTGCTGTGTCTTGAACATACTAAGTGCTCTATAACACTAAGTACTCAGAAAAATCAGGTCGTAGACATCTCAAATTGGGCACCCAAAATTAGTGGAAACTTTTGATCTTAATCTCTCTGGCCCAGAGCCACAAAAGTATTTAGCCTCCTAACTTCCATTGATTTCAGTGGGAGTTAGGAGCCTACATAGCTTTGTGGACCTGGGCCTCAGCTCCCCATCTGTAAAATGGGGTATTACCAACCCCTACCTCACAGGGGTGTTGTGAAGATTAATTAATCAATGTTTGTGAAGCCCTCATGCCCAGATCCTCAAAGATATTTAGGCACCTCACTCTTATTTAAATACTTTTGAGAATCTGGGCCTCAAATGCTATAGTAATGAGTGCCTTAGAAAAGCCCATGAGGAAATTAATAATTCTGCCTTCAGAGCAGTGTTTGACTAGTGTCCTGTAAATAAGACACACATTGAACAAAGAGGATAAAACAAAATATTAAACAGCTGCTCATTCAGTGAGCACTGTTCATTCTGTGCACTGACTGAGGCTGGGGTCCTGTGGAAAAATCAAATGTCATCATGTAATTAAAGACTGTCTCAGAATGCATATGCACAAGGGGACTGAATGCACAGGCAACCTTAATTCTGGCATTTCCTAACTTCTGAGTGCTTGACTTTGCAACCTCAGTAATGTTCTTCTGATGCAGCTTTTTTGTGTGTAATTTGATATTTATAGTACAGTGATGCTCAGAGGCCCCAGTCGGCTCCATTGTGGCAGGTACAGAACAAACATAGTGAGACACAGATTCTGCCCTGAAAAGTGAAGTGTTAGAAGATGAGTGATATACAAAGGGTGGGGAAAGAGAGACCATCAGACATGTATAACTTTTATATAACTATAAACATTTGCTATTTTTAAAACAAATGTAGATTTGTAATTTTGGGTTGACTTGCCCCAACTGCTCCTCTGTCTTGCTGTCATACACAGGCTGGCTTTCATGTACGTGAAAAGGGTTCTGAAAGAGTAGAAGGCACCCTTGCACATCTGGTCAGGGAAGGTGTTATATGCATAAGTGAAGTCTGAACAAAAGTGCAAAGACTTTTGTGGGTGGCACAAGTGAGCAGAAACCTTTCTGAAACTTTCAGGAAATTAGGGGTATAATTAACTGTGGTCAAAATTTTTCTGTTGGAACTTGTAATGGAAAATTGGGTTTCTGACTAAAAATTTGTAACAGGACATGTCTGATTTCCTAGAACACTTTTGATTTTTCATCAAAAGCCAAAACCCCAACCTTTTAGGCCAAAAACTGGTTTCTCTTTTTCAGATGAAATTTTTCAGTCTGCAGCAGTGTTTGGCTGAAATGTTCTGGTTTTTGGTTGCCAAAACCTGAATTTTTTTTTGACAAAAGTAAATAAATAAATCTGAAGAAAAACCCTCTGATTTTCTGAGCACCTCTAGTTATAATGTACCTATAGATGTGCATGTATAAAAAATTTGTGTACACAATTACATACATGCATACCAATATGCATATAGTTTGGTCCAGGGGATGGGACACCAGACTGTCTTCTATTCCTGGCTCTGTCACTGAGTTGCTGTATACTTCACCAATCTGTGCCTTAGTTTTCCCATCTATAAAATGAATACAATAGTGTTTACCCACTTTTGTGAATGGCTTTGCAATCTTGGTGAAAAGCACTATATAAAAGCTAGTTGTTATAATTATTATTTATTTGATTTTTATAAGGGTTTTGAGATCTATGGATGAAAAGGTCTATACAAGTGCTTCCCATTATTTATTATATATGAATATTTAGATACATATGACACTAGGTCCTTTATTCATATTCTAATGGGCATGCGCTGTGAAGAGCTGTGGGCTGTTCCTGTGATACGCACATTTCCTTGTGTCCGTATTGCTTGTGATTGTCCATAGAGTTTTGCATGCTAGTATTCATAATTTCTATTGTGGTTTGTTCCTGGCATTTCATTTCATTTTGTTTATTTATTGAGCAATACAATCACCTCTCTTAACTGAGCTGCAATAAAATCATCAAGCTTTACAAGTAAGGTGAATTGTGAAGGAAACAAAGAAACCAACAGAAACATTCTTCTGCTTTATCAAATGCCTGATTTTATTGTGTACAAATTTACAAATCAAACTGCCTAGAGTGTTGGCTTATGTTGCAGCCTCCATTCAAGACAAAAGCTCATTTGTTTATAGTGTGTTCAAGGAGAAGACTGTTTTGTTTTTGGGCAGTCCACTGCACACTCTGAACCTGATTCTGTACTTATGTACACCAGTGTAAATAAGGAATAACTCAACTGAATTCAGTAGATACACCCATGTCAGACTGGTGTGCAGGCAAGATAAGAAGCAGGTCCACAGTGAGTGGATAGACTGTAGCTTAAAAATACACACTCTACAACATAATTTCTAGACTTTCACAAAGACTGTAGAGCCTTAAGGCATCTATTGTACATTTATTATCAATAGGTTTAGACCCATGGAATCCCCGGTCTGATCCTGAGCGTAGAGAGAAATTAACAGAAATTTCATCTGTTCTTAATATTCTTACTGCTCTTATTTATAGTTTATTTGTATAACAGTGATGTCTAAAGGCCCCAGCCATTACTGAGGACCCATTGTGAAGGAGTATGAGAAAGGAGAATTACTTTTGAATGGAAGGAAACTGATTGGGTGATGAATTGAGGAGATAAGTTCTTCTGTATGCATTGGGGGAAAGGAGAAAAAAGGGGAGGCTTGTGGATATGAAACATGACTGAGAGGTTGCGAGAGGAGATAGTCAACATGAGGATCTCACTGCTAAGAAGTGACTCATGCTATGAGAGTCTGGGATCCCTTTCTTTATCCAAATCTTCTTTTGCAGCTATTAGCTTTTAGGTTGCTTCAGCCTACACAGAGAGTTATGCAAACACGCTTGTTAATCAATCCTGCAGTTTAGAGAAACGGTCTAGCTCTCAGTTTGCCTGTTTGTTTCCTCTTGCACGGACTTTGTTTTAATGCAGTTAAAGTATTTAGAGAATCCTAGCAGCACTGGGGAGAGGGGTTGGT
Source organism: Platysternon megacephalum (assembly GCA_003942145.1). Classification (NCBI taxonomy): domain Eukaryota; kingdom Metazoa; phylum Chordata; order Testudines; family Platysternidae; genus Platysternon; species Platysternon megacephalum. Next base: position 5,042,787 of record QXTE01000115.1, on the reverse strand, counting down.
TTGCAGTTGGTTCTTGAGCCTCTTCCTTTAAATCCAAAGTGAAGAGCATTTTTTTGTTGTTGCTATTGTTGTTTTAATCTACTTGAAACTAGGGCTGTCAATTAACCGCAGTTAACTCGTGATTAATTTTTAAAAAAAAATCGCGATTAAATAAATTAATCACGATTAATCGCAGTTTTAATCACACTTTTAAACAATAGAATAAAATATTTGTGGATGTTTTTCTACATTTTCAAATATATTGATTTCAATTAGAACACAGAATACAAAGTGTACAGTGCTCACTTTATATTATTATTTTTTGTTACAAATATTTGCACTGTAAAAATGATAAACAAAAGAAATAGTATTTTTCAATTCATCTCATACAAGTACTGTAGTGCAGTCTCTTTATCGTGCAAGTGCAACTTACAAATGTAGATTTTTTTTGTTACATAACTGCACTCAAAAACAAAACATTGTAAAACTTTAGAGCAGAGGTGGGCAAACTATAGCCTGTGGGCCGGATCCAGCCCCTCAGGGCTTTGGATCCGGCCCGCAACGCCGCCAGCACCACGTCCCTGTGGCCCCCGGGTCGGGGGGCAGAGGGCTCCATGCGTTGCTCCTGCGTGCAGGCACCGCCTCCCACAGCTTCCATTGTCCGGGAACGGGGAACCACGGCCAATGGGAGCTTCGGGGGAGGTACCATCCTGGAGGCATGGCAAGAGCAGCACACGGAGCCCTCTGTCCCCCCTCCCCCAGGGGCCACAGCACTTCCTGGAGTGGCACGGGCCCGGGGACAGGGCAGGCGTGCAGGGAGCCTGCCCTGGCCCCGGTGCACGCCACTGCCACCCCGGAGCCGCTTGAGGTAAGTGGCGCCGGGCTGGAGCCCGAACCCCACACCCCAACTCCCTGCCCTAAGCCCCCTGCCTGCACCTCGCACCCCTCCTGCACCCCAACCCCCTGCCCTGAGTGCCCTCGTATACCCCACACCCCTCCTGCACCCCAACCCCCTGCCCTGAGCGCCCTCGTATACCCCACACCCCTCCTGCACCCCAACCCCCTGCCCTGAGCTCCCTGCTGCACCCTGCACCCCTGTGCACCCCAACCCCCTTCCCTGAGCCCCTGCTGCACCCCGCACCCCACCTGCACCCCAACCCTCTGCCCTGAGCCCCCTCCCACAGTCCACACCCCTCCTGTACCCCAACCCCCTTCCCTGAGACCCCTCATACACCCCGCACCCCTTCTCTGCCCCAATCCCTTGCCCGCACTCCCTCCCGCACCCAACCCCCTGCCCCGGCCCTGCATACAATTTCCCCACCCAGATGTGGCCCTCAGCCCAAAAAGTTTGCCCACCCCTGCGTTAGAGCCTACAAGTCCACTCAGTCTTACTTTTTGTTCAGCCAATCGCTCAGACAAACAAGTTTGTTTACATTTACGGGAGATAGTGTTGCCCACATCTTATTTACAATGTCACCATAAAGTGAGAACAGACGTTTGCATGGGACTTTTGTAGCCGGCATTGCAAGGTATTTACGTGCCAGATATCCTAAACATTCATATGTCCCTTCATGCTTTGGCTACCATTCCAGAGGACATGCTTCTATGCTGATGCCGCTCGTTAAAAAAATAATGCATTAATTAATTTTTTGACTTTACTCCTGGGGGAAGTATTGTATGTCTCCAGCTCTGTTTTACCTGCATTCTGCCATATATTTCATGTTATAGTAGTCTCAGATGATGACTCAGCACATGTTGTTCATTTTAAGAACACTTTCACAGCAGATTTGACCCCTTCCCTGAGGCCCCGCCCCCGCTCACTACTTTCCCCCTCCCATGGTTGCTTGCTCTCCCCCCATCCTCACTCACTTTCAGTGGGCTGGGGCAGGGGTTTGGGGTGAGGGGGTGTGTGAGGTCTCTGGGCTGGGGGTGCAGGCTCTGGGGAAATAGATTCAATGTGTGTAATGGCTCAGCCATTCCTAGTCTCTATTTAAGCCTAAATTGATAGTATCTAGTTTGCATATTAATTCAAGTTCAGCAGTTTCTCGTTGGAGTCTGTTTTTGAAGCTTTTCTGTTGCAAAATTGCCACCTTTAAATCTGTTACTGAATGGCCAGAGAGGTTGAAGTGTTCTCCCACATTGAATCTATTTCCCCGTGTTGAGTATCCTCACACCTTCTTGTCAAACTGTCTTAAATGGGCTATCTTGATTATCACTACAAATGTTTTTTTTTCTCCTGCTGACAATAGCTCATCTTAATTAATTAGCCTCTTAGAGTTGGTAGGGGAACTCCCACCTTTTCATGTTCTCTGTATGTATATATATATCCTCACTATATGTTCCATTCTATGCATCTGATGGAGTGGGCTGTAGCTCACAAAAGCTTATGCTCAAATAAATTTGTTAGTCTCTAAGGTGCCACAAGTACTCCTATCCCTACTAATGGCTTTTCAGTGGTGGCATCTATAGTTTGGCTGGGATGGTTATCAGAATAAAAAACCTCTGTTCACAATGGAAAACCAGGCTAGTAATAGCTACATACAGCTGTTTTTAAACACAACTGATGCTAGCACAGCTTTCAGCCATCGTATGGACAAATCTTAGGGGACATCTCTTAGTAGAGGCTGTCTTTAATGCTATCTATTATGAATCTGTCCACAAAGCTCTTTACTACTAAAGAGCTTGCTGCTTTCTGTGCCATGTGAACCAAAGGGGTATGTGTATTTGTTTCATTTCTGCAAAGAATGGCTCCATGTTTCTGAATGTAGCACTTTAGCAATGGGAGGTGTCCTCCTCTTCCAGTTTATGGGTGAACAGGATTTCTGCCTGCAAACTGACAATTAGCATACAGAGTTGCTGAAATCCTGCTCCCATTGAAGTCAGAGTTCACTGGGGCTGGGATTTCACCCACACAGGCTTATTATCAAATACAACTCTTCTTTCCCCCCCGCCCCTTATTTAAAGAAGGGAAAAATTGTGACATGAGCTAACAAAAGCCAGGAAATGGATTGTGCCTAGATACTACAGATATGGACGTATTAGAAATATTTAAAACTGGTAAACAGATTATATAGTAATTCCTGGCAAATTAAGGCTGATACTGCTTTTTATGTACTGATCAATAAGAATATTGGAAACATATTATTTTATATATAGTAACTCTGTGCACATTTATTTACCAACTCCATCGGAGACTATTCATATAAATTTGTACCCATTAAAATGGAGGCTCTGATTTTTAAGCAAGTACTCAATTTAGCTGCCAGTATTGCCAGCGCAGTTCTGTGATCACTGTTATGTACTGTCATGGAATTGCAGGCATGGTTAGTTGAATTACATCCATTTAGACGCTTAGGGTATGTCTACACTACGGGATTACTCCGAATTTATAGAATTCGATTTTTGGCAACCGATTGTATAAAGTCGAGTGCATGCGGCCACACTAAGCACATTAATTCGGCGGTGTGCGTCCATGTACCGAGGCTAGCGTCGACTTCCGGAGCGTTGCACTGGGGGTAGCTATCCCATAGTTCCCGCAGTCTCCCCCGCCCATTGGAATTCTGGGTTGAGATCCCAATGCCTGATGGGGCAAAAAACATTGTCGCGGGTGGTTCTGGGTACATCCTCCCCCTCCCTCCGTGAAAGCAACAGCAGACAACCATTTCGCGCCTTTTTTCCTGGGTGAACTGTGCAGACGCCATACCACGGCAAGCATGGATCCCGCTCAGCTCAAGACAGCAGTCATGAACATTGTAAAAAACACCTGGCACATTATCGTGCAGTTTATGCTGAACCAGGCGAGGAGGAGGCGGCAACGGCAGCATGGCGACGAGAGTGATGAGGACATGGACATGGACATAGAATTCTCTCAAACCGCGGGCCCCGGCGCTTTGGAGATCATGTTGTTGATGGGGCAGGTTCTAGCTGTGGAACGCCGATTCTGGGCCCGGGAAACAAGCACAGACTGGTGGGACCGCATAGTGTTGCAGGTGTGGGACGATTCCCAGTGGCTGCGAACCTTTCGCCTGCGTAAGGGCACTTTCATGGAACTTTGTGACTTTCTTTCCCCTGCCCTGAAGCGCCAGAATACCAAGATGAGAGCAGCCCTCACAGTTGAGAAGCGATTGGCGATAGCCCTGTGGAAGCTTGCAACGCCAGACAGCTACCGGTCAGTCGGGAATCAATTTGGAGTGGGCAAATCTACTGTGGGGGCTGCTGTGATGCAAGCAGCCAAAGCAATCACTGAGCTTCTGCTACCAAAGGTAGTGACTCTAGGAAATGTGCAGGTCATAGTAGATGGCTTTGCTGCAATGGGATTCCCTAACTGTGGTGGTGTGATAGATGGAACCCATATCCCTATCTTGGCACCGGAGCACCAGGGCAGCCAGTACATAAACCGCAAGGGGTACTTTTCCATGGTGCTGCAAGCACTGGTGGATCACAAGGGACGTTTCACCAACATCAACGTGGTATGGCCGGGAAGGGTTCATGACGCTCGCGTCCTCAGGAACACTAGTCTGTTTAAATGGCTGCAGCAAGGGATTTACTTCCCAGACCAGAAAATACCCGTTGGGGATGTTGAGATGCCTATAGTTATCCTTGGGACCCAGCCTAACCCTTAATGCCATGGCTCATGAAGCCATACACAGGCAGCCTGGACAGTAGTCAGGACCTGTTCAACTACAGGCTGAGCAAGTGCAGAATGGTGGTAGAATGTGCCTTTGGACCTTTAAAGGGTCACTGGCGCATGTTACTGACTCGCTCAGATCTCAGCCAAACCAACACTCCCATTGTTATTACTGCTTGCTGTGTGCTCCACAATCTCTGTGAGAGTAAGGGGGAGACCTTTATGGCGGGGTGGGAGGCTGAGGCAAATCGCCTGGCCGCTGATTACGCGCAGCCAGACACCAGGTTGATTAGAAGAGCACACTAGGAAGCGGTGTGCATCAGAGAAGCTTTGAAAACAAGTTTCATGACTGGCCAGGCTATGGTGTGAAAATTCTGTTTGTTTCTCCTTGATGAAAACCCACCCCCTTGATTGACTCATTCCCTGTAAGCAACCCACCCTCCCCCCTTCGATCACAGCTTTCTTTCAAAGGAAATAAAGTCACTATCGTTTAAAAATCATGTATTGTTTATTAATTGATTATAAACATAGGGAGAGAACTGACAAGGTAGCCCGGGTGGGGTTTGGGAGGAGGGGAGGAGGGAAGGAAAAGGCTGGGCTGTCCACTGGGGTGGAGTGGCAGGGTGCCCGGAGCCTCCCCCCCCCCCGCGTTCTTACACATCTGGGTGAGGAGGCTATGGAACTTGGGGAGGTGGGAGGGTGGTTATAGAGGGGCTGCAGTGGCACTCTGTGATCCTGCTGCTGCCGTTCCTGAAGCTCCTCCAGACACCAGAGTATGTCTCGAGTGTCCCTCCTGTCCTCACGTTGGTCCCTCCTGTCCTCACGTTCACTGGCATCTTTCCTGTACTGTGACACCGTGTCCTTCCACTCATTCAGATGAGCTCTTTCATCGCGGGTCGATTTCATGATTTCCGAGAACATCTCGTCTCACGTGCGGTTTTTTCGCCGCCTTATCTGAGTTAGCCTTTGGGACGGAGGAGGGAGGCTTGAAAAATTTGCAGCTGCGGGAAGGAGGGGAAAAAAGGGAGAGAAGTATTTAAAAAGATACATTTTACAGAAGAATGCTTATACTCTTTCACGGTGAACAACACTATTCACATTACATAGCACATGTGATTTCAGTACAAGGTCGCATTTTGCATTATATTGAGTGCCTGCGGCTTTGGTGTTAGAGATCACAGACGCAGGGCCAGGCAACAGAATTCGGCTTGTATGCAGCCATGGTAAGCCATTGTCTTTCGGCTTCTGCAACCTTAATAAAAAGCAGCACCCTCCTTTCCCATACCAAGCAAAGGCCGTTGAGTGCTGCGGTTTTCCTGTTAACGTGCAGCAGCAGAAACCAAACTTAACCCCCCCACCCACCCATCCAATTCTGTGGGATGATCGCTTTACCCCGCCCCCCACTGCGTGGCTGGTATCAGGGAAGATCCCTGCTAGCCAAACGCGAAAAGCTCAGCGCCATTGTCCCCTCCACCCCCACCCACCGCTTGGCTAACTGCAGGGAAGAATTTCTTTTCAGCCACAGACAAACAGCCCAGTAGGAACGGCCACCTCTGTCCCCTTAATTAAATTCCCGTATTTCAACCAGGTTACCATGAACGATATCACTCTCCTGAGGATAACACAGCGAGATAAAGAACGGATGTTGCTTGAATGCCAGCAAACACCGGGACCATACGCTGCCAGGCTTTGTCATGCAATGCTACCAGATTACTTGCTACTAGCATGGCATGGTCAAGTGTCCTACCATGGAGGACGGAATAAGGCTGCCCTGCCCAGAAACCTTCTGCAAAGGCTTTTGGAGTACCTCCAGGAGAGCTTCATGGAGATGTCCCTGGAGGATTTCCGTTCCATCCCCAGACACATTAACAGACTTTTCCAGTAGCTGTACTGGCCACGAATGCAAATCAATCATTAAAAAATGCTTGCTTTTAAACCATGTTTGATATTTACAAAGGTACACTCACCAGAGGTCCCTTCCAGGGGTCTGCGATACTGCCTTGGGAGGGTTGGGAGGGTACTTCAGTCACGGTCAGAAAAAGATCCTGGCTGTTGGGGAGAACGGAGTGCTGTGTGCTCTCTGCAAGCTCGTCCTCCTCCTCCTCCTCTTCCCCATCCGCAGAATCCTCAGGCATGGCTGAGAGTAACCCCTCATCGGAATCCACGGTCAGGGGTGGGGCGGCCCCCCTTAGAATTGCATGCAGCTCAGCGTAGAAGCGGTATGTCTGTGGCTCTGCACCAGACCGTCCGTTTGCTTCTTTGGTTTTCTGGTAGGCTTGTCTGAGCTCCTTAACTTTCACGTGGCACTGTAGTGAGTCCCTATTGTGGACTCTCTCCATCATGCCCTTGGAGACTTTTTCAAATGTTTTGGCATTTCGTCTTTTAGAACGTAGTTCTGCTAGCACGGAATCCTCTCCCCATATAGCGATCAGATCCAGTACCTCCCGTACGGTCCATGCTGGTGCTCTTTTTTGGTTCCCCGTCTGCATGGTTACCTGTGCTGATGAGCTCTGCGTGGTTACCTGTGCTCTCCACGCTGGGCAAACAGGAAATGAAATTCAAAAGTTCACAGGGCTTTTCCTGTCTACCTGGCCAGTGCATCCAAGTTCAGACTGATGTCCAGAGTGGTCACAATGGTGCACTGTGGGATAGCTCCCGGAGGCCAATACCGTCGAAATTCGTCCACACTAACCCTAATTCGAACCGGCAATGTCGATTTCAGCGCTACTCCCCTCGTCGGAGAGTACAGAAATCGATTTTAAGAGCCCTTTATATCNGGCCCCCCCTAGAATTGCATGCAGCTCAGCGTAGAAGCGGTATGTCTGTGGCTCTGCACCAGACCGTCCGTTTGCTTCTTTGGTTTTCTGGTAGGCTTGTCTGAGCTCCTTAACTTTCACGTGGCACTGTAGTGAGTCCCTATTGTGGACTCTCTCCATCATGCCCTTGGAGACTTTTTCAAATGTTTTGGCATTTCGTCTTTTAGAACGTAGTTCTGCTAGCACGGAATCCTCTCCCCATATAGCGATCAGATCCAGTACCTCCCGTACGGTCCATGCTGGTGCTCTTTTTTGGTTCCCCGTCTGCATGGTTACCTGTGCTGATGAGCTCTGCGTGGTTACCTGTGCTCTCCACGCTGGGCAAACAGGAAATGAAATTCAAAAGTTCACAGGGCTTTTCCTGTCTACCTGGCCAGTGCATCCAAGTTCAGACTGATGTCCAGAGTGGTCACAATGGTGCACTGTGGGATAGCTCCCGGAGGCCAATACCGTCGAAATTCGTCCACACTAACCCTAATTCGAACCGGCAATGTCGATTTCAGCGCTACTCCCCTCGTCGGAGAGTACAGAAATCGATTTTAAGAGCCCTTTATATCAAACTAAATGGCTTCGTTGTGTGGACGGGTGCAGGGTTAATTCGATTTAACGCTGCTAAATTCGACCTAAACTCATAGTGTAGACCAGGCCTTAGCTATCTTGCAGCGGTAGATAGGCATCTAAATGGGTGAAAATTGTTGGGCAATTTTGCACCAGGATATAAATACATATTCAAAATTGCACCTGTAATATTCAAGTCCATTTCTGAGAAATTAGGTTACAGGTGTGGAAAGAAGATTGCCCCAAATCTTATCCCAGAATTAAAAATTAATGGTAGGTTAAGTGATTAGGTTAAGTTAGGTACAAGTGATCATGACTTACTTGATCATTTATAATGTGCAAGTAAAATAAAGTCCAGACCAGTAATATATATCTTAGTGCTTTAATAGGGCCAGATTCACAAAACTGAAAACAATTATGAGCCAGATCAGCTGGGAGGAAGAATTTAATCAGAAAAATGTGAATGATAATTGGGAATCATTTTAGAAACTCCTTACTAGCTGCTCAAAAATCACAATTGTACAACTGAGGAAGAAGGCCGAGCCAGTTTTAAAACAACATTCTGGGAAATGGTAGAATTATCAACTATAATGAAGAAAAGGCAGAAGTATTCAATAAACATGTTTGTTCTCTATTTGGGGGAAAACAGATGATCTACACTCATCATATGGTGATGATAACACTCTTTCTATTCCACTAGTATCTCTGGAGAATGTTAAACAGAAGCTACTAAAGTTCAACATTTTTAATTCATGAAGTCCAGGTAACTTACATCTAAGAGTTTTTAAAGAGCTAGCTGAGGAGCTCACTGGACTATTAATATTATTTTTCAACAAGTTTTGGAGCACTGGGGAAATTCCAGAAAACTGGAAGAAAGCAAATGGGATTAACAGGCTGACACAAGTAATCATAGGACTGTCAGATTGACATCGATCTCTGGCAAAATAATGGAGTAGTGTGGCTGATAGGTGACTTGATTAATAAAGAATCAAAGGAGGGTTATGTAACTAATGCAAAGCAGCATAGGTCAGTGGTGCCAACTTTCTAATGGCACTGGGGGAAATGAGGGGAGCTGGCTGCCGGTGGGTGCTCAGCACCCACCATTTTTTCCCTGTGGGTGCTCCAGCCTTGGAGCACTCACAGAGTCGGCGCCTATGGCATAGGTTTATGGAAAATAGATCCTATCAAACTAACTATTTTTTAATGAGATTACAAGTTTGATTCATAAAGGTAATTGTGCTGATGTAATATATTTAGACTTCTGTAAGTCATTTGACTTGGTACCACATGACATTTTGATTAAAGTAGAATGATATAAAAGAATGATATAAAATTAACATTAACGCATTAAGTGGATTAAAAACTGGCTAACTGATAGGTCTCCAAAATGTAATTGTAAAGAAGGAATCATTATCAAGCGAGTGTGTTTCCAGAGGGGTCCTGCAGAGATTGTTTTTTGGGCCTATGCTGTTTAACATTTTTGTCAATGACCTGGAAGAAAACATAAAATCATCACTCATAAAGTCTGCAGATGACACAAAAATTGTGGAAGTGGTCACTAATTCAGAACAATCTGGATCGCTTTGTAAACTGGGCATAAGCAAATAATTTGTATTTTAATTATATATGTATGGCTATATGTAAATGTATCTAGGAATATATCTAGGAATGTAGGCCATACTTTCAAGATGGTGGACTCTATCCTGGGAAGCAGTGAGAGATGCGGAGGGGAGTGTGTGTGTCATGGTGCATAATTAGGGTCCTAACAAATTCACGGTCCATTTTGGTCAATTTCATGACCATAGGAATTTAAAAATCATAAATTTCTTGATTTCAGCTACTTAAATCTGAAATTTCACGGGTGTTGTAATTGTACGGGTCCTCACCCAAAAAGGAGTTGTGGGGGTGGTTGCAAGGTTATTGTAGGGGGTGTTGCGGTATTGCTACCCTTATTTCTGCGCTGCTGCTGTCAGCGGTGCTGCCTTCAGAGCTGAGCAGCTGGAGAGCTGCTGGCCAGGAGCCCAGCTCTGAAGGCAGAGCTGCTGCCAGCAGCAGCGCAGAATTAAGGATGGCATGGTATGGTATTGCCATCCTTACTGCTGCACTGCTGCCTGCAGATCTGGGCCCTCAGTCAGCAGCCGCCACTCTCCAGCCGCCCAGCTCTGAAGACAGCAGTGCAGAAGTAAGGGTGGCATGGTATGGTAATACCACCCTTACTTCTGCATTGCTGCTGGCAGGGCACTGCCTTCAGAGCTGGTTGCCCGTCCAACAGCCACTGCTCTCCGGCTGCCCAGTTCTGAAGGCACTGCAGAAGGAAGGGTGGCAATACCATGATCCCCCTAAAATAATCTTGCGATGCCCCTGAAACTCGCTTTTGGGTCAGGATTCAGAGCCCCAATTTGAGAAATGCTGGACTCCCCAGTGAAATCTGTGTAGTATAGGTAAAAAGTACACAAAAGACCAGATTTCATGGCCATGAATCTGGTAGGGTCCTTTGAATAATCAGCTGAACATGCGCTCCGGCGCTGGAATACTATGGTCAGTTCTGGTGCCCACAATTCAAGAAAGATGTTGATAAATTGGACAGCATTCAGGGAGGAACCATGAGAATAATTAAAGGATTAGAAAACATGCCTTATAGTGATAGACTCAAAAAGGTCAATCTAGTTAGTTTAATAAAGAGAAGTTTAAGGGGTAACTTGATTACAGTCTATAATTATCTATGTGGGAATCAAATATTTAATAATGGGCTCTTCAGTCTAGCAGAAAAAGGTATAAAATGATCCAATGGCTGGAAGTTGAAGCTAGACAAATTTAGACTGGAAATAAGGTTTAAATTTTTGACAGTGAGGGTAATTAACCATTGGAACAACTTGCCAAAGGTTCTGGCGGATTCTCCATCATTATTGGTGCTACTTTGCCACTCGTGATCAAAATAGCCAATGCATTAGACAGGGAAAGAACCTTCTCTTCCTCTTTCAGACACACAAGAATGGACTGAAGAATTGAGCTGAACAAATAATTGAATTTTCTGTTCAGTGGCTGAACTGAAAAATCTCAAAAAATGTTTATTTTGGGTTGATCCAAAATTGGATTGTGGAGGAGATATGCTGAAGCAAAACAATGAAAAGAATTCATTTTGGTTCTTACAAAACATTTTGTTCAACCTGAAATAATTTCCCCCCAGTTTTTCTGTTTGTTTAGAAATTGGGTGTTTTCTACCCTTTCTTTAAAATAAATCTAGCTAATTTTTAAAATCGAACATCGTTTCTAAGAAAAAAGACAAAATATTTTGTTTTGGAATTGTCAAAACAACATGTTTTGACTTTATATGAAAAAATCATTTTATTTTAGCTGAAAATATTCACCTAATTCAACACTAGTCTTCAGTACAGAGGATGTGGGGGAGATCCCCACACCTGACCCATTCTTTTTAGGTGACAGTTCTGAGGAGCTGTCCCAGACTGAGGCGTCAATAAAAGAGGTGTTGGACAAGATTGATAAATTAATCAGTAATAAGTCACTAGGACCAGATGGTATTCACCCAAAAGTTCTGAAGGAACTCAAATATGAATTTGCAGAGCTACTAAGTGTGATCTGTGAACTATCGCTTAAATCAGCTGCTTTACCAGATTACTGGAGAATAGCTAATGTAATGCTGATTTTTCAAAAAGGCTCAAGAGGCAATCCTGGCAATTACAGGCCAGTAAGCCTAACTTCAGAATCAGGCAAATTGAAAGTGAATAGGGAAGTGTTATTTACCCCTTCACATAAAACAAGAACTAGGGGTCACAGAATGAAATTAATAGGCACCAACTTTAAAACAAACATAAAGTAGTACTTCTTTACACAACACATGGTCAACCTGTGGAACTCATTGCCAGGGGCTATTGTGAAGGCCAAAAGTATAAGTGAGTTCAAAAAAGAATGAGATAAAATCATGGCTATTAGCCAAGATGGTCAGGTAGGCAATCTCATGCTCTGGGTGTTCTTAAGCCTCTGTCTGCCAGAAACTGGGACTTTATGACAAGGCATGGATCACTCGAAATTGCCCTGTTCTGTTCATTCCCCCTGAACGAAGCCTCTGGCATTGGCCACTGCCAGAAGACAGAATACTGGGCTAGATGGACTATTGGTCTAACCCACTCTTATGTTCTTAACCTAAATTTCCAAATAGTTTTAGTCGACCCAAAACTGATTTCCCCCAGCATTGCTGAACAAACCCACCCTGGATACTTCAGTTCTAGTAAACTACCATCCAGTGTCAAAACTCCCATTCCTGAACAAGTCCATAGAGCAATTAGCCAAAGGCCAACTCCAAGTTCATCTAACTGAAGCTAACATACTAGACCCAGCACAATCTGTATTCAGGCCAGGACATGGAGCTGAAACCACCTCAGTGGTACTGATGGCAGAGGGAAGACATCCATTCTCATCCTCCTGGACCTCTCTGCAGCATTTAACACTGTTGACCATAAGATACTGCTGTCTTGCCTGAGAGAAGTAGCAAGAGTCCTGGGAAATGTGGCAAAATGGTTTCAGCCCTTCCCAATGAGTAGTGATGGGAAACTCACCTCCAACTCTAAACCCCTGCTTATGGTGTCCCACAAGGATTAAATATTTCTCTAGCCCTTTCCAATATCTACATGCAACCACTAGATGAACTGGTCAGATGACATGGACTCAAGTGCCAGCAATATGCAGATGGCACACAGCTCTACCTATCCTTCACCACATACACCCACACTACTACTACCAAGATGGCCCACTGCTTGGACAAGCTCTGCTCATGGATGAAGAGCAGCTGGTTGAAGCTGAACCTAAGCAAGACAGAGGTAATGCTGCTGGGCAGAGGAAAGCATTTTGAAATGCTTGCAGCCATGGTGCAGTCTCCTTTGATTGAGAGTACATATTCACAGTTGGTCAATTCAACCTGTAATTTAAGGATACTCTTGGATTTCTCACTGATGCTAAACTCTCACATAGCTGCATCTGCGAGTAATATTTTCTACCATCTCCAGTTGTCTAGCAGACTCAGTCCCATCCTGGTGTACAATGACTTGGCCTTGGTTATTCATGACTTTGTCACCTCTTGGCAGAACTACAGCAGTGTGATATACCTGGGCATGAAGCCTTTAGGACTTGGGAAAGTCCAATTGATATAGAATCCTGCAGTGCATCTCCTCTGCAACACAGGCTACTATGACCACAGCCTCTGCTCTGTGAGTTTAAGAGCCCCTTTATGCCTATGGTTGAACTATGGTCTTAAAATATGTTGTGGAGGCAGATGATAAAGAAGTCTGCCCTAGATGAAGGAATATGGATTTATCTGTCTGTATGGCTTGATGACAAGCAAGGACAATGAAAATACAATTACATCCAAGGTAAACAAAGTGATTAAGCCAATCGAAAAAGCAAATTGATCAGCAGATGAGGCAGATAGCATGGCATCTGCACACCAGCAGGGGAGAAGTACCCCGTTGGGGGTATACATTTCAAAGGAATACGTTTCAAAGGTTTCTTGGACTATAAAAAAGAAGGGGAGAGAAGGGACAAAGGGAACAGCACCCTCTGATTTGGTGAATGGTTGAGCCTCCTGCCTCAGGGACTGGAGATGGTGATAGTTTGATGTGAGAAAGCTACTTAGGCATAGATTGTAACCGGCTAAAGTTAAGTTTTAGAAACTAGAAAGTGTGTTTTGTTTTGTTTGTAACGATACTTGCCTCTTTTTCTCTTGCTTAATATCACCTAAATCTCTGTTCTTTATTAAAAAACATATGCTTAGTTTTACTATAAACCATCTCAGTACTGTGTATTAAAGTAAAAAGTGTGTCCTCAGCTGGAATAACCGGGCAGTGTGTGTGCACATTGTCTCTTTGGAGAAAGCGGACTTCATTTCTGAGGGATTGGATGCTACAGGGAAATGTCTCTGGGGAACTCGGGAACTTTGCTCCTCTGGCACAATGGAATACTCTACAATAAGGGTAAAGCTCATCTGAGCGGGAGATAGAACTTCTTGGGGACTGGCCCAAGACTGCCGAATAAACTCCCCCAGAAACTAAGGACCATCACAAACCTCACCACTTTCTTCTCCAAGTGCAAGATGAATTTCTTTGACCTGCCTTCTCTAACATAAACATATAGCAACATGTGAATATATATTTATATATTTTTAAAAATCCAGTGCAAAGCACTCCACTGCACACACTCCTCCCCCCAATGATAGGATGAGAGAATAAACAACAGGTAACAGATATTAGTCACATTGTTTAATGTACTACTGGTAGGCGCTCAGCTACTACATTGATGAGCATGGTATAAGAACCTGTATAGATCACAATAGAATAATGCCTTCAACTCCTATTGAACTCAATGGTAGATGAGAGCACTTAAGACCTTGCAGAACTGGACCCTCTGTTTCCACTTTTAAGAGTAGCTACAATGGAGCAATAAAGTTCAATGGAAAAAATAATGGAGAGATTAAAAAATAAAGTATAACAAAGACTGAAACAAGGGCAGAAAGTGAAGAATATTGTGTCCAACTGAAACAACACTGAAAAGTGATTTTAATTAATGAGTGCCCTCCCTCTGAGGGCTGACCAGCACCGTTAAAGAAGACTTTCCCTGGTTTTCCTTCTTTTCATTTAGCATATTAATGTTTATGTGGTCCATCGTATTTATTTTAAGAACAGCTGGAACATGGGAGATTTTTATAGAGGAAGTTCACTGTGGCAATTAACAGGGGGTAGATTTTTCCAAAACCATAACTCTCCTGTATGTTTGTTGAGGCTTATAAGAGTAGTTAGATCACATGCAGCTGTTATTCTGAGCATTCCACTGGGAACCTATCATGGGGAGCATTTGTTTAAACAAAGAATATTTATACAGCTCATGAACACATTATTTTATGGGGAGGGTAGAATCTCAGTAGTGCCACTATCTCACCTCAACATTTGCCAAGAGTCCCCCTGTCATCTTTTTCTCTCCCTCTGTAGAGCACTAAAAACAACCACCAAAATAAAAATCATCAAGAGCATTTGTTTAAAAGAAGTGTCTGTTCTCTCCAGTGTTACTGTCTGCTCTGAAAACTGTGTTCGGTGAACATCTGCCATAATCATATCTGTGATCAGTGGAGTTTGTCTATTCAGTGTATCGGCATTTGCTTTTGTGTCTTTTGGACTGCTTGCTTCAGCTTCTCTCTGGCCTTGCATCAAAGAGTTTTAAAAAGAACACCCAACTTCTTGAGGTAATGTTTTTTTATTGGTGAGAATGTTTGTCTCCCTGTACAGATCAATTAACATTTTCTCCATTTCTCTGGAACGTAATCTCAATATGAATAAAATATAAAACCCTATCTAAACTCTGTGGTGGTCTTTTCTCTTTGTTCTTCTCACCACACTGAAATGAACTTTGTGACATGATACCAAACAGAAGAACTGTAATATAAAATGTACAGATTCCTTCTCTCTCCCACCCTCACATATTGAAATTTGGTTTTGTATGTCCTCTGGACCCTCTATTACTAATATTGACACAGAGACTCCATAATAAGATCCTTACTGTCAAGTTTAACAACCCAGAATCTTCTCAAAAGGGAGGTTTCTTAATTTTGATAGTTACACTGCAAATTCTTTATACACTTTTTTACAGACTCTCTTTATTTAATATAACCCCATGTTTTTACTGACATATAGTGAGGAGTTTGTACTAAGCATACATATCATATTACGATGCTGGAAATCTTGCGTTTGTGAACATTTGCAAGGTTTTTGCACATTTCTGGCAAATCATGGTCATTTCCATATGTAATTATCCAAATTGCTCTTGCAATCAATGTTATTGTGCTAAGTTGTTTACAAGTCAGACATGCTTGCTTTTGCCTTGTAAAACGTACTCTTTTTAAAACCTAATTTTTGGGCTTATATTATTGGGCAGCAGTCATTAACAGTAAATGAGGGGGTTTTTTTTGTCTTCCTCGTCTCTCTCTTTTTTTTTTTTTTTTTTGGTCCTTTAGTAGTAATTAAGGTTTAGTTCTAGTCAAGAACTGCTTACGCTCCGGGTCTCCCGTATAATGCTATTATTTGACCCATAAATTGCTGCGTAATTCTCTTTCATTTTTAACACAATTAAATCTCGAGCCCTTATGGTTGTGAAAAAAAATGTAAATGTGAGCTGAAAGTAACCTGATGCAATGATGTCTCCCTGTGCTGGCAGAGAGCCTGAAACAATTACTCTGAGAGATATGAATGGTCATGTAAAAAAGGTGATATCCATTGACTTCAGTGGCTACTGTTATAATTTTGTATGTATAGTTGGAAAAAAAAACAATCCTCCCAAAATGTTATTCTTTTTGCTGCCTCCTCCAGCCCACAGTTTTTGATTGTGTTCTGCATAGTTTTTATCACAACTATCACTATGATATCTAAGCGTCTGTGTCTATCAGTCTGCTTTGTTGGCTTCATTTCTCCTTCCAAAAGGGTGCCCCTATTTCTGCTCAGGCATTTGCAATGGGAACATACCTCACAACTCTTTTCATTAGCTGTGATGCTGCTTCAAAGAGATTCCCAGAACAACGGATACAAAGTATTCTGGCTGGCATCTAAGATCCAAAGGCTGCTGTTTCCCATGATTAAAGAGAAATGTGGCACCTTTTTTGAAAATGAGGAACGTGTGCAGAAACACCACAGCTAGTGGAAACAGCTTGGGATTGGCTTGTGGGTGACCACAACGACCACAATATTATTCAAGTGCCCCTTTAGAAATATAGTGCTGTAAGTAGCTGCCTGTTTAACCTTAAAGCCAGCCCTGACCTTGAAAGAACCATCTATCCTGCTTGAAAGCTGGATAGAAATGAATCAGCATAAAAGTGCTGGGCTACAACAGGTGTTAGTTGATTAAATGACAGTATTAAGTGCACTGTTGAGTGTGAACACACACAGATATTTACAACATGTCATCTGTTTGAATTATACTTTTCACAGTTAGATTTGCTTTTGTATTAAAAAGCTATTTTCTGGTCCAACAACAGATACTGCATTATCTACCTTGTCTGCTTCACCGGTTACATTAATTTATAACAAATCCTTTGTAGTCTTAAAGAAATACCACCACAAAGCCAAGTGGGAAAAAAGGGGATCAACTCTAGAGAGAATTGCACAAAAGAAGAGAGCGAAACAATGTCATTGGATGTAACAGCAAATTTGGCGACAGGGCCCTAATTCAGTGGCAGCAATACAGTAAGTTCTGTGGAAAATTTTGGCAGAATACTAGGGCCTTGAGTATCTACAGTGCTGACTAGCCTCTCAAACAGCTATAGCTGTGAACAGTGTGAATTAGCACTCTAACTGGCTTCAGCACTAAGATGAGCTATAAAACTGGCACAAGACTGAACAAAAGACCTGACCATACTTTCCACTAAAAAGTTGGACAGGACGTCTGTGGAAACTGGAATTAATCACCTTGCACTCAAATTGTGCTCTCTCACCCATGCAACACTTTTGACTTGAGTGCGGTTTCATGGATGCGAGATCATAATTTGGCCCAAGTGCTGTATTAAAAATTAGTGTTCCTGGAATACACGGAACAGTTCTGCACTGGCAGGCAAATGGACTAGAGAATCTAATAAATCTTTTCCATCTCTAACGTCTATTATTTTACAATTAGAGTAAAGGTAGAGTTCGTATGGTATGCAATATTGTGTTTGGCAGTATATTATAACTCCCATAGGGAAGAAAAGGAGGACCTGTC
Source organism: Platysternon megacephalum (assembly GCA_003942145.1). Taxonomy (NCBI): domain Eukaryota; kingdom Metazoa; phylum Chordata; order Testudines; family Platysternidae; genus Platysternon; species Platysternon megacephalum. Next base: position 5,025,060 of record QXTE01000115.1, on the reverse strand, counting down.
CCCAGGCTGCTAATCTAGCAAGGAGTGAAAGGGCCTAGTTCAGTTGTCCAACTTTTTCATATGGAGGGGCACTTTTTAATGGATTGACTCGCCAACACACTCCCTACCCTTTCAGGATTGTGCAGACCATCTCCTCTCCTAGTCACATTCACATAATAACGCCCCTTCCCAAGCACATTAATTGTTTATATGGAAAAGTATTTCCCCCCTGCATTTATTGTAGTTTAGCAACTGGAAATGAGGAGAAGCCAGGAACCAATGATCAGCTGGCTCTCCGTGGACCACCAGCAAGTGCTCCACAGACTACAGATTGACAATTTCTAGCGTAGCTGAATAGTGTCAGTGCACAGTGGGCACCACTGACTTCAAGAAGTGGGACTCACTATATGTGCACTTTCACTCTAAAAATGGGAAGTGATAAACAAACTGCATTTAGTTGTGTCAAATAAAGTGTTTAGTCAGGTATCACAGGTGTTAAGTCAGGTCTTTTTAACATCTTTATTAATTAGCTAGAAGAGGGAGCAAACAGGACATGAGTGAACGTGCACAGCACGCAATTATTTCCAAATACATACGCAGGTCTTGGCATTTTAGGTGAGATTATGGTGCATGTGGAGATTCATCTGAAAAACTAACGAGGACATGAAAAACTGCAAAGGACAGAGGCAGATTCACTCATTAAATTTTTGTGCTGTCTTTTTCACACTGTAAAATTCCAGCTAGGGACATAAGAGACATGGAAGGCAGCCGCTAGAGTGGAACTGTGGTGCATGGCAATGCTGGGATCTGTGCTAGCTCCATGGAGGGTGTCAAGGCTGATTCCCCACTCTGTCACTCCGAGTGCAGAAGATGGGGGCCCGCATGAATTCTAAAAATTAATACTGGCCACTCCAGGCTTGTATTAAACTCCCAAGGTTACAGCTTTTCTCTGACCTTGGCTTGGTAAACGCTGCCACCACCCAAATGCAAAAAAAACCAACCTTGGACCCAGGAAGGAGCACTTAGGAATTCCTCCCTGTGGGGTACCCTCAAGCCCGTTTACCCCCCGCCTCCGGGGAAGAGCTGAGAAAGAAAATAAAGGAAATTAGCTGTTGCCACCAGCTAATCAAACAGCATATGCACAAACCTCTTAGGACACCAAAAATCCAATTCTGTTCTCAAAAAAGGTAAATTTTATTAAAAACAGAAAGGAAGAAAATACATCTGGAACTTAGGCTTTTGCTAGATTTTAAATCCAAAAATTAAGCACCCAAAATAGCTTTCTTGGGGGTTAGCTTAAAGGTTACAAGCAAACAAAAGCATCTGGGGTTAGCACAGAGGAGATCCACAAGCCTTAAAAAATAAACAGAAATAAACCTGATCACATCTAACTAAACATTCTCACCTACTTACACATTTGGAGTTTCAGATAAGTAGTTCTAGGTATGATCTGATGATTTATGATCATACCTGGTTCAAACCTTACACAGCATTTCTGCTTATAGCATTGCTGCTCCGTGTCCCTNGGAAGGAGCACTTAGGAATTCCTCCCTGTGGGGTACCCTCAAGCCCGTTTACCCCCCGCCTCCGGGGAAGAGCTGAGAAAGAAAATAAAGGAAATTAGCTGTTGCCACCAGCTAATCAAACAGCATATGCACAAACCTCTTAGGACACCAAAAATCCAATACTGTACTCAAAAAAGGTAAATTTTATTAAAAACAGAAAGGAAGAAAATACATCTGGAACTTAGGCTTTTGCTAGATTTTAAATCCAAAAATTAAGCACCCAAAATAGCTTTCTTGGGGGTTAGCTTAAAGGTTAGAAGCAAACAAAAGCATCTGGGGTTAGCACAGAGGAGATCCACAAGCCTTAAAAAATAAACAGAAATAAACCTGATCACATCTAACTAAACATTCTCACCTACTTACACATTTGGAGTTTCAGAAAAGTAGTTCTAGGTATGATCTGATGATTTATGATCATACCTGGATCAAACCTTACACAGCATTTCTGCTTATAGCATGGCTGCTCCGTGTCCCTGCAGCCCAGAGAACAACAGACAAAGGGAAAGTTTCTGGCCCAAATTTAAAAGTTCTAGCCTTCCCATTGGCTCTTTTGGTCAGGTGCCCACTCCTGTTCTTTTACCTGTGGGCTTGTTAACCCTTTACAGGTAAAGCAAGCTGAGAACAGAAACCAAGAGGGATTTTACAGCTAACTGGCTGGCTGTTCATAAACAGGGTCTGCCCCCCCCCCCCTTCATTTATCACAGAGGGAGTTTGGCGTAACCTTACACCTTCCCCAAAGGTGGAGGGTGAATTCTATTCCTTCAACCCTCTGCTCAAAGCCCATGTTGTGTGTGATGTAGGAAACAGAGGAGGAGAAAAGTCTCTTACAGAGAATTAATTTCAATTTAGCCTATGGGTCTACAGATTGGCCATCAGCGCTGTGACACAGAAATAGGCCACTGATTCAACCTAATATGATCAGCTCCTCAGGCAATGAAGGAAATTTTAGAATGGAAAATGTCCAAATTGTCCATCTAGGTCCTCTTATTTGAGCAGCAGCAGTAGTAACCAAACACTTGTGTATGCCTAAATATTTGACTAGCTCCTATTCAAAACATTGTGTACTAGTTATACTTCTTATTGCCCTTGCTGTACTTCTTTCCATATATTAATTACTCTATTAACCTAGAAATTTAGTATTTAATGACTTGGCTATATGGCATTCATTCACACTAGAAAGGTGTCAATTCTAGTGTATATTAGTGTGTTTTGCACTAACTGGCCCCTGGGGACCCTGCTGGTGCACACTAAATGTTCCCTAGTGGCATTAATGTAGTCCCATTTCAAACAGTACTATGTTAACATGCCCTATGGAACTTTTCATGTGCACCAAAGGCCCTAGAGGGGTCAGTTAATGCGTAAGATATTAGTGCACACTAGAACTTACACCCTCCAGTGCGGACTAACGCACCATGTGGACAAGCCCTAAGTGTTTCCCATATTCTTTTAGTGCCCATCCCTATTTATAGAATAATAATATTTAGCTCATCTGGATCACTTTTCATGTTTGTGAACCCTTGCTTTTGTAGCTCAAATAGACTTCTAGCAGGTTACTTTTCTGTTTTCTTCAGAAGTCGGTATACGTCAGTGAAGTTCCACTTCCCTTTAGGTTCCCCTTTTCTCAGTTTCTCAAATGAATGCAATATTTTAGTCATCTTCTGCAGTGTTCTCTCTGCTTCTTCCAGCAGTTATATTTTTATGACAAGAATTGAAAACTTTGGGTGTTTTTAAACACTAGACCGTACAACAACAATTTGTATTTAAATTACAGGGCTACAGGTATTAGTTCCTTTATACAGTGCTAAAATAATCTCCCACAATCTATATTCAGTTCTTCTATTTATGCTTCCTATACTTTGCTTAACAGCAGTCAGAAGGAAAGCAGACTAACAGGCCTCAAGATGTTGGAGTTTTATTCATCCCCATGCACTCTCTTGTTTGCCGTTCATAGTGCATCAATGATAATGGTATATTCTGGTTTTAGAATCATGTTTAGAATGATTTTGTTTTGGTTTATGTGACGTGAGCCTGGGTCTGGACTTGTAAGTGAACTCAGCCCTGGAACCTGGAAGGGGAAGGAGAGTTTGTTAGTATATGAAACTATATATGCTATTACAGGGGTAGGCAACGTATGGCACGCGTGCCGAAGGCGGCATGCGAGCTGATTTTCAGTGGCACTCACACTGCCCGGATCCTGGCCACTGGTCCGGGGGGCTCTGCATTTTAATTTAATTTTAAATGAAACTTCTTAAACATTTTAAAAACCTTATTTACTTTACATACAACAATAGTTTAGTTATATATTATAGACTTATAGAAAGAGACCTTCTAAAAACGTTATATTTATAATGTATTACTGGCACGCGAAACCTTAAATTAGAGTGAATAAATGAAAACTCGGCACACCACTTGTGAAAGGTTGCCGACCCCTGTGCTATTATAACTAATTAATTACTGCAATTTGCCTTGAAGTACAAGTTTTTATAATACCAAATCTATCAGAATCATCATCTTGATTTTTAGCTACATTCTTGAGGAAGGAAGGAAGCTAGTATTTGAAAACTAATACAAAATGTGAATATAGTGAATTTATGTATGAAAGGTTTAATACAACCTCTTTTTACATTACTAGGCGTTGACAAAAAATCATGCTATGTCAATCGTCCCTGGATTTGCAATAAAGTATTTGATTTAACCCAGGACTTCAGTGTCACAATTTAAGTCATACGCAATATGCCCATTCTTCAGAAAAATAGTTCTCAAATTGTGTTCCATGTGCCACATCCAGGTATTCCACAGAGCTGCTTCGGTCACAGTGATGAAAAATCTTAGTCTTCATGCATTGATATTATCCGATAGTAGTAGCTCAGTCCAGGCCACACAGGGCTCCTGGAGGCTTCCTTTTTTTTTTTTTTGGTGTCAACTAAACTAAAAATAAACAAGCATCTCTCAGCACCTTGCACAGGCGCCTTATAACTTTTTGTGCTGGATAGTTCTTTGGTGTAAGCGCAAACTTGATAAAAAACTACAGGTGACATCAAATTTGGAGGCATAACAGTCAACACATTGGAGGAAGGTAACAACCTGATAAGATTAGAGCAGTGGGGGCTGTAGGCACTCAGGGGATTCAGTCCTAATAAATGTAAAGCCCTATAGACCAGGAGAAGACAAATAGCACAAAGACTGAAGGGGAGGTCATAGCCAAGTGCCCATGGCATCAAAGTATGTTTATTTTCACCTTGTCTCCTTATGTCTTAATATTACTTTTTCATATAGATAAGGAATATAGTTGTCACAGGGAAAGTGTGGAATCAGAACTGGGGCGTAAGTGGTCTGTGACAGGAACTCTGTCTTTAAGAAGTAATTCACAATACGAAGAGGTTTGAAATCAATGACATCAATGTTTTTGCCATTGTGAGTCAGGTCACAGTCCATTGAGCCCTGTCCCTGGCAGACAACCCTCCCCACGCCCCATCCAAATAAGAACAAATGGAGCCAATTGTGTAATGCTGCATGTGGGAGGGAAAAAGTCCTCTCTGACCCGTGGTGACCAGCTTATGCTGTGAAGCATGCAATTTGATTATCCTTATCTTAACATGTGTAGTTATACAACTGTAAACTCATCCAGGCTTTTGTAAATTCCAGCAAAGTATTTGACTGTATGTCCCATGGCAGTGAATTCCTGTGGCTGATTACACTAGTTCATAAAATAACCTTTAAAATATATGCTTGTGGTTCCCCTGTCACAACGAACAGCTTTGATGGAGCAATATGTATGTACAATTAGGACAAATTGGACCTCGAGACACAAGGTTTTGGCAGTACACCCTTACAAGAAAGACTTCTTCCGCACATACAGAAAGGAACACATTGGCATGTGTTACTAGTTATTATAGCAACTAATAATTCTGGGCCAAATTCTGAGGTCCTTGCTTAGTTTTTACTTAGTCAACACGCCTATTAAAGGAAAGGAGTAAGTCAAAATTGATCAAGGATCTCAGAACTTGGTCCTGACTGTAAGAAAGAAAAATCTAGACATAACAAGTAAGGTGAAAGAGTTATATTACAGATAGAATCATGTCATTTTATGAGAATTAGCACTGAGTTAATTGAAAACTCAGTTTTTGACAGCTTTATCTGTATTTTACCATTAGTCTGAAAATTAAGTATGATCAAACCCTGAGGTCCTTACTCAGGCCCAGATTCTGCCCTGATTTACACCCTTTGAATCCATTGAAGCTAAAGGTATGGCAAAGAGAGTAAAGCAGGGCAGAATTTGGCCCTCCATTTTTACTGAGTCCTTACTCACAGTGACATCAGTGGGAGTTTGCCTGTTGAACAGGGTACTAGCCCTTGTGTTTATTAAAACATAAACTAGGGCTGCCCCATGGTTAAACTTTTATTCAAACAAACAAAAAAAGTGCCATGGAGGATCCATCTTTAAGTCTAAATTCAGACTCTTGGACAAAACGTGTGTTACAGAGACAGTGTGGGTTGGTCTTCACTTCCTGGGAGATTGATGCTGCTGCAATTGATGCAGCAGGGATTGATTTAGCTGGTCTAGTGAAGACCCGCTAAATTGACAGCAGAGCGCTCTCCGGTTGACCCTGGTACTCCAGTTCTCCGAGAAGAGTAAGGGAAGTCGACCGGAGAGCATCTCCCGTCGACGCAGCGCAGTGAAGACACTGGGGTAAGTCGACCTAATCTATGTTGACTCCAGCTACGTTATTCACACAGCGAGAGTAGCATAATTTAGGTTGACTTATCCCTGTAGTGAAGACAAGCAAGTAGGGTTGCCAGGCATCCAGTTTTCGACTGGAATGCCTGGTCGAAAAGGGACCCTGGCGGCTCTGGTCAGCACCACTGACCAGGCTGCTTAAAGTCCGGTCGGCGGCACAGTGGGGCTAAGGCAGGCTCCCTGCCTGCCCTAGCTCCATGCAGCTCCCAGAAGCGACCAGCATGTCTGGCCCCTAGACGCAGGGGTGATCAGGGAAGCTCCACATGCTGCCCCCGCCCCAAGCGCTGCCTCTGCAGCTGCCATTGCCTGGGAACCATGGCCAATGGGAGCTGCGGAGGTGGCGCCTGCAGGCTGCACAGAGCCACCTGGCCGCGCCTCCATCTGGGGGCCGGACATGGCGGCCGCTTTCAGGAGCAGCGCGGAGCCAGGGCAGGCAGGGAACCTGCCTTAGACCCGCTGTGGCACTGACTGGGAGCTGCCTGAGGTAAGCGCCGCCACGGTCGGAGCCCGCATCCCGAACCCCCTGCCCCAGGTTGGAACCTCATCCTGCACCCTAACTCCCTCCCGGAGCCAGCACCCCTTCCCATACCGCAACCCCATGCCCCAGCCCTGAGCCCCCTCCTGCACCCCAAACCCCTCATTTCTGGCCCCACCCTGGAGCCCGGACCCCCAGCCGGAGCTCTCACCCCCTCTTGTACCCCAACCCCTTAGCCTAGCTCAGTGAAAGTGAGTGAGGATGGGGGAGAGTGAGCGACGGAATGGGGGATAGATGAGTGGGGGCGAGGCCTCGGGGAACGGATAGGGTAGGGGGCGGGGCAAGGGTGTTCGGTTTTGTGCAATTAGAAAGTTGGCAACCCTACAAACAAGTGATGAGTAAAAGCAGTACGAATGGGAATTGAGGAAGAACATGATAGCCTAAGAGATAGCTGAAACCCGATTGCCTTCCTCGTGTCATGCCAGATTTGGTGAGTCATTATCTTACAGTGAAAGGAATTTTCTGTCCATGTGTCTTGGCCAGAATTAAGGAAAGAGACATGAATTTCTGTGTATACAGCATGAGGCTGATGCAGTGCAAAAATAGAAAGTAATTAGGGGGGAAAAAACGCCACACACACACACGCCAAGAAAAGAAAAGGAAGAACCTCTGGCAAACAGCACCTCCTTCAGAACTGTTCAAAGAGAGGCATAAACAATTCTTAATGATGCCAAATCCACTGGCTCCTATACTGATTATTTTGGGATAGAATGCAAATTCCAATATGAAAAAAAAAAAAAAAAAGAGGCTAACCCCCAAAGATCATGTGCCAGTTCTAGAATTTAACAACTGTGGCTTAGAGAAAATGCCAAATATATATTAAAAATTACTTTGATTTTTTTTTATGATAGTGACAGGCAAAGTATGGCTCAGTGTTGAAAACTAAGGGGCCACATCATCATCCTTCCTACTGCATGTAGAAGACAAGGATGGAAGTTTCACTCTTGTGACCCTGAAACTGTTGAATAGAGGAGTGGGGGGAAAAACAACCAACCAACCTCCCCCCGCAACTTAGCAGCATTTTTCTCCCCCACCATCTGTCGGAATCCACAAAAACCTCTCCACACACATACTATGATAGGCACTCAGCGTGACGTTCCCCTGTGGTGTTATCTGGACTGGTGATCAGCTAGGTCACTCCAATCCTTGACTCTGGGAGCCAGCCTTACCCTGCTCTGCTGTGAGAACCCCCACTCCTGGGCTGTTCATGCACAGCATCTGGCATGTAAGCTGCTCCTTGGATCATGCAACCAAATGACACCGGCCAATGTCTCCGGTCCCAGACACAACCCTAGGAACCTCATTTTGCAGTGTCCAGTTATGCCCGCTGGACGCTGCAAGCTTATATGAGTTTGTCAATTTAACAAATAAATTGATATGTACCAGGCTTATTATCCCAAGGGGAGTCTCTGACATGCTTCAAACCAAACGCACTCTTCAGGTAGAATAAACAAACAGATTTATTACCTATAATGATAGATTTTAAGTGATTATAAGTCAAAACATAAGTCAGATTTGGTCAAATGAAATAAAAGCAAAACGCATTTTAAGCTGATCTTAACACTTTCAATGCCCTTACAAACTTAGATGCTTCTCACCACAGGCTGGCTGGTTGCTCTTCAGCCAGGCTCTCCCCTTTGATCAGCACTTCAGTCACTTGGTGTGGTGTCAGTAGATGTAGGTGGAAGAGAGAGGAAGAGCATGGCAAACATCTCTCCCTTTTATCATGTTCTTTCTTCCCTCTTGGCTTTGCACCCCCTTCAGAGTCAGGTGAGCATTAGTTCATCGCAGTCCCAAACTGACCAAAGGAAGGGGGTGACTCACTCGAGAGTCCAACAGATCCTTTTGTTGCTGCCTAGGCCAGCGTCCTTTGTTCCTGTGAGGCTGGGCTGGGTTTGTCCCATACATGCCTTGATGAGGTGTGAACTGCCCCTCTGCTCTTAGAGAGTGTTTGCCTGGGCCTGCTTTAAGCCATGAAGATACATTTTCAACCTCAGAACTATATACATGAAATTATAACCTATAACATTACTATAACAACAATGCTCAGTGCATCATGAGCCTTCTGAAGATGCCCGACATGACAAACTTTGCATTGGATACCACACAATCATTTTACAAGGATGAACATGGGGGTGCTGGGTGTTCACCCGAGGTACAGAGCGTCACACTCAGATTCTACGGTGATGAGCATGGTAGAAAAACCTATGTAGAATAGAATAGCATAGAACAAAATAGGGGTTCTGCGGGTTTAGGGAGTGGCCAGATAGAGGGAGGATGTACCTGAGGACAGCGGCTTTATGCAGTATCATTCCAATGCAAATCCAAAATGACATTCTCATGGAAGTTGAGACAAAGTCCCACTCCATAGCCTTAGCCTCTCCTTTGGGTAGCAACATCGCATGGCTGAGCCTCTACACAGTTGCCATGGTCTATGGCAGAGGGGTTTTTTTTTATGCTGCATTCCCCCTTCAGAGATTCGTGTCCCATGCACAGCCCCTTCTGTCTAAGAAACAGTATTTCCACAGATGCCTGAGGTCCAGAAGCCCATCCCAGCCAGGGCACCCCCTCTGCTCCCTAGACTTCCAGCATCCTCTGCCCAAGACACGTACTGGGCAAGTGGTCTCAGCAGGACACAGACAGCTGGGCTGTACCCCTCCCTTGTGCCCCTGCCCCAGCACCCCACAGAATAACTCATAGGCCACAGGCTCCTCCGGCCCTGATGCAATCCCCAGCATGCATGTGCAAGAGACTGTGTGGGCGGAGAGGAACTACCTCCCAAGGAGGCACACCACATCAGCTTCTTGATATGTGAGGGAGCTGGAATTCCTCTCCTGTGCAGGGAGAGGCCAGGCCCCCTCGCTCCTGGTCCCTCCCTCCTCCTTGCTCTTCCAGCCTGGTAGCAGCAGCAGAAGCCTCAATGAGTGAAAGGAGTCAGATCCTTGTGCTCCATATAACCTCATTGTACTCTGCCTGGGGGGGCACACTCTACAGTTTGAAAACTAATGGTCCTATGGCGAATCTCCGGGGATTTCGCCATGACTTTTGTGTCAACTGGATGGTTAAAAGGCCAATGTGGACCAACAAACCTTGCCCTCCAGATATGATATTGTGTGGAATTTACTTATCTTTTTCCTTCTCATAGGTTCTGCATGAAAGGGCATGACCAGACTTCAGGTATGTTAGCAACAAGAAGAAAGTCAAGGAAAGTGTGGGCCCCTTATTGAATGAGGGAGGCAACCTAGTGACAGAGGATGTGGAAAAAGCTCATGTACTCAATGCTTTTTTTGCCTCTGTCTTCATGAACAAGGTCAGCTCCCAGACTACTGCACTGGGCAGCACAGCATGGGGAGGAGGTGACCAGCCCTCTGTAGAGAAAGAAGTGGTTCGGGACTATTTAGAAAAGCTGGACAAGCACAAGTCCATGGGGCCGGATGCGCTGCATCCGAGGGTGCTAAAGGAGTTGACAGATGTGATTGCAGAGCCATTGGCCATTATCTTTGAAAACTCATGGTGATTGGGGGAGGTCCCAGATGACTGGAAAAATGGGCACTACATTAGCCTTTTTAAAAAAAAAGGGAAGGAGGATCCAGGGAACTACAGGCCAGTCAGCCTCACCTCAGTCCCTGGAAAAATCATGGAGCAGGTCCTCAAGGAATCAATTCTGAAGCACTTAGAGGAGAGGAAAATGATCAGTCAGCATGGATATACCAAGGGCAAGTCATGCCTGACTAACCTAATTGCCTTCTATGATGAGATAACTGGGTCTGTGGATGAGAGGAAAGCAGTGGATGTGTTATTCCTTGACTTTAGCAAAGCTTTTGATACAGTCTCCCACAGTATTCTTGCCAGCAAGTTAAAGAAGTATGGGCTGGATGAAAGGACTATAAGGAGGATAGAAAGCTGGCTAGATCGTCGGGCTCAACGGGTAGTGATCAATGGCTCCATGTCTAGTTGGCAGCCGGTATCAAGCGGAGTGCCCCAAAGGTCGGTCCTGGGGCCGGTTTTGTTCAATATCTTCATTAATGATCTGGAGGATGGCGTGGACTGCACCCTCAGCAAATTTGCAGATGACACTAAACTGGGAGGAGTGGTAGATACGCTGGAGGATAGGAATAGGATACAGAGGGACCTAGACAAATTAGAGGATTGGGCCAAAAGAAATCTGATGAGGTTCAAGAAGGACAAGTGCAGAGTCCTGCACTTAGGACGGAAGAATCCCATGCACTGCTACAGACTAGGGACCGAATGGCTAGGCAGCAGTTCTGCAGAAAAGGACCTAGGGGTTACAGTGGACGAGAAGCTGGATATGAGTCAACAGTGTGCCCTTGTTGCCAAGAAGGCTAATGGCATTTTGGGCTGTATAAGTAGGGGCATTGCCAGCAGATTGAGGGACGTGATCATTCCCCTCTATTCAACATTGGTGAGGCCTCATCTGGAGTACTGTGTCCAGTTTTGGGCCCCATACTACAAGAAGGATGTGGAAAAATTGGAAAGAGTCCAGCGGAGGGCAACAAAAATTATTAGGGGGCTGGAGCACGTGACTTATGAGGAGAGGCTGAGGGAACTAGGATTGTTTAGTGTGCAGAAGAGAAGAATGAGGGGGGATTTGATAGCTGCTTTCAACTACCTGAAAGGGGGTTCCAAAGAGGATGGATCTAGACTGTTCTCAGTGGTACCAGATGACAGAACAAAGGGTAATGGTCTCAAGTTGCAGTGGGGGAGGTTTAGGTTGGATATTAGGAAAAACTTTTTCACTAGGAGGGTGATGAAGCACTGGAATGGGTTACCTAGGGAGGTGGTAGAATCTCCTTCCTTAGAGATTTTTAAGATCAGGCTTGACAAAGCCCTGGCTGGGATGATTTAGTTGGGGATTGGTCCTGCTTTGAGCAGGGGATTGGACTAGATGACCTCCTGAGGTCCCTTCCAACCCTGATATTCTATGATTCAGACTCCAAATGATCTATCACATACAGTATTGGGGGTTGATTCATCCCAGTGAAAGCATGGTTGTCCAATGTACTTTGGAGGTAGCTGTGCCTGAGCAGAAATTCATCCCCTGAGGAGGGCAATTCTGATTCTGCCTCGGCCTGCATAAGATATGATTTTCAAGGGCTCATAACTTGGTTAAAAGCAGTTTTCTTGTGAACAAGCCAAGGTGCTTTCCTTGGCCAGGGCTATTTCCCTCACAATTTTCAACTTGCCACTAGCTATTTTGATCGAAAAGCTGTTCTTTACAACATTTTTTATAATGCAATTTTTTTCTCTCATTCTTCTCATACTTGAACCACTTTTGCTCAAGCTTTTCAAAAACATGTTCACCTTTAGGTAGAGACTAAGCATAGACTCTTTCAACCCAAAAAAAATGAAATTTCAGAAAGTTGTGAGCAAGTGGAGAAAAATAAACAGGGGGCTAGGATGGAAACAGTATTAAGCAACATGAACAACAAGATTTACTGCTACTCTTGCTATAACAGCTACTTGGTTCTCTTTTCTTCTAGAACGTTCTTTCTACCTCAGAAAGCATCCATAGTTAAGTATAATGTTCTGAGTATCTGGCTTTATATGAGAGCAGGGAGTAGTAGCAAGTGGCCTTTACACTAAAATACTAGGATGCCTAATCTGTTTTAAAATGACATCATTAAAAGTGAAAGGAATCAGTCCCCTTTCAAATGGAAAAAACTTTGAACTACATTAAAAAGGCTAATGATGGAATAGCTCTTCTGCAGGAAACTCACTTTAGCAAAAAAAGAGACTAGTGAAAGAATAGTGATTTTTAACCCCTCCTCCAGCAGGGCTACAAGAAGAGTTGTTTTCTTCCTACAAAGAACCAAGAGTGCAAATAATTGATTAGGCTGAGGATCTGAAAGGGCACCTGTTATTGGTCCAAGTAAATATAAATGGCTGAACACAGGTAACAGGGACTGTTCTCTTCATTCCTGGGCTGGAAAGACAAATGAAGGATGGACTCATATAAGGCTTGTAGACACTTGGGAGAAGATCCTCAGCAGCTGTAAACTGTCATAGCTCCACTGACTTCAATAGAGGAAGAGTAGGAAATAAAAACATCATATTAACTCTGGCTTTATCCGTAAGCCATAAGAATGTGGCTGGAAAATGCTGTGATTTTACAATCTGGCATAACTTTTTTGTTAATTTCAAATATTTCATTTCAAGCAAACACTGAGTGTTCATAATTTTCAAAACAAAATAGGATTTCAATGTTAGAAGCAGTGAATACAGCAAATGTAACATTTCTGAACAAATCACTAGAAAATGTACTGTAGGTGTAACTCTTCTGCCAGGTGAAATCGGCAGCAACAAGGGCTGGGTTCAATGTCTAGGGGTTTCTCTCAACAACAGAAACTAGAACTGGCTGGAGCTCCCACCCCATAATCAGCTAAACTTAACACTATCCTGGGGCGCCTCTAAGAGGCAATACTTCCCTACTCACAAGTACTGAGTCTGTGTATAACAAAAGAGAACTTTTATTAAAAGGAAAAGGAAACCAAGCATTAATTTGGGAAAACACCGCAACCACATTCAAAAGCACGTGACCATAAGCAAACCCAACCCATAGCATGTTGGAGAGTGTCCTTTGCCTCAGTTTCCCACCTTGCAGTGGGCAAGTTGGACAAATGAATGTCCCTCTAACACATCATTCCCCTTCCCTCCGCTGCACCCCATTCACTGTTGGCTGTCCTTGGTTAGTGGATACACAGGGTTCAGAGGTGCATTCACCTCCTACCCCCGGGGGGTGGGAGGGACAATCGAGCAATGCAACTGTTTCTCTTTTGCTGCTGCTTCTCTGCCACCACTGCTTGCTGAATGTCATGTTCTGAGGTTCTGCCACTTAACCCAGCTCTTAGTGATTTCAGCAGGTAGTGGGGAACCTGTCAGCCAGCACACTCTCTGGGCTGTCTTTCACAGTCCCCATACAGGATCTCAGTTCTGCTGCCTTTTACTCATACAATAAGGATAACAACATTTCATTACCCCTGCATGCAAATACTAGAGTGATTTGTAACCAAAACCAGTCAAAAATTGATCATTTTGGCAAATCAGCTCCATCATACTGTGCACCTAGGCAGAGTAGGTGTGTCTATGCAAACACAGTCTGCTCCTGAAGTTTTTTTTCCCCAGTGCATCATTAGATATCAGGGGAGAGCTCATTCAGACCATGCTTACATAGGCATTTGCAGGGAGATTAGCTGGATGATTTACTCTAGTCTTTTCCATCTCTAACTTTATGATTAACTGTTGGAAAGAATTGGCACAAAACACAACTTTCAACCTAAATTCAAAAGCCACATAGCCTGGCATAAATATTATGATGAAAATATTTAGCTCAGCGATTTAGGTCAGTTAAGAGGGATATATTGTGTCTTGAAAAATGTTGATAAAAAGACTCATCACTCTCGTTGGGAGTCAGATATACACCAGTAGTCAAACAGTTTTACCAATAAATAGATTTGCTGAAGGTAAGCCCTAAAAATTTAGGTTTTTCTGATGGAATTTAATTCTCAAGATAGCAGGCCCAAACAAACTCATTACTCAGACAATGAAGTCAATGGAAGTTTTGCCATATGTGACAAAGTTCCTCCTCTAGCTTGGTGGGTCCTGTGCTTATTGGCGGATTTGCTCATCTCAGAGATTCACCTTGTGGGTCAGGAAACAGCCCAGAGACCTTCCTCTCTGGTAGAAGCCACAGTCCAGATCAATTCCTCTTGTGTCTGATCAGGTGTTGGGAGGTTTGGGGGGAACCGGGGCCGGCGCAGCCCATTCGGCCCCCTAGGCGGTCGCCTAGGGCGCTGCTATTTTGGGGGCGCCGGCGCCCCGGCCGTCTATTGAATTTGGGGGGCGGGACCTTCTGCCGCCTAGGGCGCCGGAAAAGCTGGTGGCGCTCCTGCGGGGAACCCGGGCCCGCCCTCTACTCCGGGTTCCAGCCCAGGGCTCTGTGGACTGCAGCTGTCTATAGTGCCTCCTGGTACAGCTGCACGACAGCTACAATTCCCTGGGCTACTTCCCCAGAGCCTCCTCCCAACACCTTCTTTATCCTCACCACAGGACCTTTCTCCTGGTGTCTGATAACGCTTGTTCTCTTCAATCCTCCAGCAATACACCTTCCCACTCTCAGCTCCTAGTGTCTCTTGCTCCCAGCTCCTCGCATGCATGCTACAAACTGAAGTGAGGTCCTTTTTAACACAGGTGCCCTGATTAGCCAGCCTGTCCTAACTGAGTCTAGCAGTTTCTTCTTAATTGGCTCCAGGTGTCCTAATTAGCCGGCCTGCCTTAACTGGTTCCAGCAAGTTCCTGTTTGTTCTGGAACTGCCCCTGTTACCTTACCCAGGGAAAAGGGATCTACTTAATCTGGGACTAATATATCTGCCTTCTAACACTCTCCTGTAGCCATCTGGCCTGACCCTGTCACACATAGTAAACAATGTGGGATGAGGCCCTTAGATAAAGGTTCCTTCCTTTTAATTTCAGTAAGAAAACTCACATCTGGAAATAAATATTTGATTATTTTCAAGTGACTTTTCCTCTTCAGGGACAGGGATATTCTGAAGTATGCAGTTCCAGAACCCTTAAATTGCCATTTCTTGGTTTTTCCTTATCTGACTACTAGAGGAACCTGGTGCAACTTGTGTATATTGAGTAGGTCAGGTATACTGTCTAGCTCTAAGATATCAAAGATTTAAAAAATATTTTTTGAAAATGTGATGCAAATATTCACCCTTAGTGTTTTCTGGTACACTGAGAATCCTGAAAGTTTTTCTCCTTCAACTATTATTTCGAGATGGTTTAGTATCCTTTTATCCTTGATGATTGATAAGGAGAGGCTCTGTCTAGCTAATCTACTTCCATTTTTCCCTAATCTATCTCTCTAGGTATTTGTGGTGTGCTCACCACTGTGATATCTGAACATTCAGACATGCTTTGATTTTAGCTTCAAGCTGATGACGTCTTTTGAGAAAACCCATCTAGATTTTTTCCCCATACTGTATGCATATTTTTGAGTCCGTTATGTTCAGTACAGTTGACACCAACTAGGTAGTGCAGATTGTAGGTGCTCAGGATTGATGAAGTGGTTTTACCGCACTGGATAGCTCTGTGGGGCAGATTTGGCAGCTTCAAAAGAGGTTGATAGGAAGGTTCTCTTGGCCTGTAATATAGCCTTGGCATAGACTTGAGGAATTTGTTGTGTTTGATCCTCTCTGTATCACCCTTTTTTTGCAGAGCACAATGCGGCTTCCACTTAGCTGCTGTGGAATCCCAAAACATCTGCTATGATTATTAATGATATAATGTATACTGCATTTAAAATGTGCAGGATGTTTTATAGACAAGTAGCATGCATAGTCCCTGTCCTAGAGAGTTTACAACCAAAGGGTCCTGATCCTGAAAAGACACACATGCTTAACTTTATGCATGTGCATAGTCCCATTACGGTTGTTACAGCGTTTGTATCATGTAAGTCTTTGAAAGATCAGAGACTTGTTAGAAATTACAGAACAAATTATTAGAACAAAGAACGAGAGGGAGGGAAGATGCAAAATAGGAGTAAGCAATAAGATTATGTTGGTGTACTCGTATGTTATGTACAAATCATAGCAGTTCCTTGTTTCTTTCTAGATGCTGGTAGCTAAGTGAGTTATTTAGGCCCTAATACTGCAAATGCTTGTACACATAAGTAATTTTATGCACACGACTAGTCCCATTGAGTTCTATTGTATAACGCATGCAGAAAAGAAATCATGAACATAAGTGTTTGCAGGATGGACGCTTACACTTTTTTTTTTTTTAACCTATGGAGTTTGGTAAAGAGGAAAACAGAGTAAGGGAAGTAGAGGATCCATAACAAGGCGAGGGGAGAGGTATGGCTTGAAGGGGAAAAGGTGGAAATGGGTGGGAAAGAGAAGTGAGCAGGGAGTATGAGACTGTAGGTTGCATGGTAAAACAGGGCAACACCATTTGATTGGATCGCCAATAGCAAATCATTTAAGAAACTCAAATATTGGAAATGGCAATTACTGGCTACAGGAACAAAAAACAAACCAAAACCAAAACCAAAACCCAACCATTAATTTATAGGCTAAAAAAAATCCATATCATGTCTAAGTGGCAAGGGTGGATGATATCAGGAACTCGGAGAAACAATAAAAAGTTGGAAGGCTCAGAAACCTCAGAAAGCCAGTGCACTTTAAGAAAAATACTCAAATGATAAATTAGTTTAATGCAGAAAGGGTGTTATTTTTCTACAAAGTATACACAGAAGCTAGTAACATTTGTTTAGCTTTATACATAGGATTTATTTAATTAATTAATTATTATTATGTTTGTTACAGAACGAGATGGAAGAGAAGTATTAAGATAAAGTGTCAGCTTTCAAAACCCCTTAATGAAGTGGAAAGGAAATACCTCACACTTGTAATATTCAATGACAAGACATGATTTCTGAAAACAGATTAGCATCTGTTTTTACAACACTTTCTAGAGAGCATCTAGGACTGAAATACTCAGCCTGCATAACTGGATAGTTGAATTCAGCTGCTAGCAGAAAATACAGAGTGATTGTTCAGAATCCAAAAATATTACCCTCAAAATGAAACACTTGGTGTAGTCCGAAAAGTCATTAACATGCAGCACCACTATCATAGAGTAGAAAGGAAAACATAATACAGATCTGTCGCATCTTAGGCGCATTTAACATGCGCGATTTCAGCTTTACACGGTCAGCAAAAACAAAACAAAAACGAGAAAAATAACAATTTAAATACTGTTTCTGTAGTGTGGGCGATTCCACCCGCCATTACACTCAATATAATTTTGACTATACGTGATTTTCGCTTTAGGCGCTGACTGCGGAACGTAACCCCAGCGTAAGATGAGACAGACCTGTAGAAACATGAGAAAAGGAGAGAAAAAGAGAGGCCTGGGAAGGAAAAATGCTTCTTATCCAAGCTGGGAGAAAAGAGGAGGGAGATGACATTGATAACCTTCTGCTCTTAATTTAGAATATCTTTCAAATAATCTACATTTGCATAGGGTGCTGACTTAGTGTAGCTTTAATATTCTATTTATGAAACAGTACAATAAAATTCACAGATTACAGTATAAAGCCAGAAGGGACCATTGTGATCATCTAGTCTGGCTTCCTGTATAACACTGGTCATAAGACTTCCCTGAATTAATTCCTGTTTGAACTAGAGCAAACATCTAATCTTGATTGAAAAATTGCCAGTGATGGAGAATCCACCACAACCATTAGTAAATTGTTCCAATAATTAATTACCCTCACTGTTAAAAATTTACACATTATTTCCAGTCTAAATTTGTCTTGCTTCAACTCCCAGCCATTGGATTGTGTTATACCCCTGATGGCTAGATTTAAGAGTTTATTATCAATTTTTTGTTCCCCATACGGGTACTTATAAATTGTGATCAAGTCATTCCTTAACCTTCATTCTATTAACTAAACAGATTGAGCTCCTTCAGCATGAGTGGCGCGTGAACCACCCATTCGGGGAGGCTAGGCCCCAGCCCCACCCCTTTTGCCTGAGACCCCGGCCTTTCCCCACCCTTCCTCCCTCCTCCCCTGCTGGAGCCCTGAGCCCCCCACCCCGGGCACTGGGCCGCCCTGGTCAGCCCACCTGAGTGCCCCCAGCCCTGGAGTGCTGGGCAGGCAGCCCCAGCCCCCCAAGTCCCAGAGCATTGGGCGGGCGGCCCCAGTGCCCTCAGCCCTGGAGTACCAGGCAGGTGGCCCCAGCACCCCCAGCCACGGAGTGCCAGATGGCAGAGCTCCAGCACCCCCAGCCCTGGGCAGCGAAGCCCCAGTGCCCCCAGCTCAGAGCACCAGGTGGGCGGCCCCCGTACCCCTGGCCCCAGAGCGCCATGTGGGCAGCTCCAGCACCTCCAGTCCCAGAGCACTGGGTGTCCCCTTCGCCAGGCAGCCCGAGCACCAGCCCGAGCTGCCCCGAGTCCCTAACCCCAGCTCGCTTCAGGGAAGAGCGGGAAGCAGGAGGGGACCTCGGGGCAGAGGATGGGCAGGGCCATGTCTGGCTGTTTGTGGAGGCTTAGCCTCCCCTGGCCTGCGATACTCGCTGCCCATGTCCTTGAGTCTATCACTATGAGGCATATTTTGCAATCTTTTAATAATTCTTGCTGCTCTTTTCTGAACCCTCTTCAGTTTATTAACATCCTTCTTTAATTGTGTGCAGCAGAAGTGAACACAATATTCCAGTAGTGGTTGCACCAGTCCCAAATACAGAGGTAATATAACCACACTACTCCTATTCAATATGACTTCCTAGTCTTTTCCAGAGTCAGTGCTTCCCAGGATAGAGTAGCTCATCCTGCAAGTATAGCCTGCATTCTTTGTTCCTAGATGTCTATCTTTACACTTGGCTATATTAAAATGCATATTGTCTGCTTCTGCCCATTTTACCAGGTGATCCAGAACACTCTATATCAATGACCTGTTCTCCTCATTGTTTACCACCACCTCCAACCCGCCACCATTTTTGTGTCATCTGCAAACTTTGTCAGTGATGATTTTATGTTTTCTTCCAAGTCATTTAAAAAACAACATTAAATAACATAGGGCCAAGAACTAGTCCCTATGGGATCCCATTAAAACAAACTCACTCAATGATGATTCCCTGTTTACAATGACATTTTGAGACTTATCAGTTAGCCACTTTTAAATCTATTAAATGTGTTCTATGTGGATTTTGTATTGTTATAGCTTTTCAATCAAAATGTTTTGTGGTACCAAGTCAAATGCCTTATAGAAGTCTAAGTATATTACATCAACACCTTTATCAACCATGCTTGTAATCTTATAAAAAATATCAAGTTAGTTTGACAGAATCTATTTTCCATAAACCCATGTTGATTGGTGTCATCAGATGTTCGTCTGCGTGTGTGTGTTCTTTCTGCATTCTGCACTGGCTCTGATTAGATAGCCCGTACGGCAGACCTTGATCAAACTGCCCAATAAGACCACAAGACCTGTTTTAGTAGTGAAGGAACTCGGTCAGGACGAAGCACGGTCCTAGCTCCCCGGATCAATGTCTACAGTTACACTAGCACATGTATGCCCGTGACAATGGACACAGCTCAGTCAGTGGCGGGACTTTCCATTGCCCCCTAGGCTGGATGAAGGGTTAAGGCGAGGTATCCCAACATTTATAGACTGACACAAACAATCTGGGATCAACAACTTACGTGTCACCTTACGTGTTTCATGACATGTTTGTTACCTCCCCTTGTACTTTTCTCGTGATGTTTCAGACAAAATATCCCTATTTACCACCTGGGTTTGTACTTTTACTCCTGATATTTCAGACAAAATATCTCTATTCATCACTTTTGTCAAACCATTTTATCGTATGCTAGGTTGGGGTGTTCTTGTGCTGTCCTGCTGGAATGTGTTTACATATTCAGTGTGCTTTAGCAATGCTAGAAATACTGGTGCTGAGTTCGTGTACCGGACACTGACTTGCAGGCAAGCATATGATTTTGACAGGGCGTGACTGTTGCTTAGAGCATAACTTTTGCTAACTTTGGTTCAGGCCTCAGGCCTTGCACCAGGCCTATGCTTCAGGCTCTCTCTCTCTACTACAAATGGCATTAATTATACTATCCTCCTTTAATTCTAATTGAATCATTCATTTATTTTGCCTACGATCGCTGTCAGGCTGCCAGGCCTATAATTACCCTGGTTTACTCTTTTAAAATATTGGCACAACATTAGCTTTTTTCCAGAACTTCTAGAACTTTCTAGAAGTTCCCCGGTGTTTCAAGAGTTATTAAAAAATCAACATTAACGATCCAGCAAACTCCTCGGCAAGCTCTTTTAAAACTCTTGGATGCAAATGATCAAGATCTGTTGATTTAAAGATGTCTAACTTTAGTAGCTTCTGTTTAACATCCTCCTGCGTTACTATTGGAATGGTAAGTGGGATAGATATGATTTCATTATATAAAAGTGGAAATGTCAAGTATAGTTGTCCAAGCCAAAAGTTGGTTTTGTTTTAAAAAAAATTTGCCACCATCATCCTTGTTACTCAGCCCATAACTGAGTCATCTTCAATCAATTCTCTCTTGGCAAACATACCCAGGCTGTGTCCAAACCTTTCCCTTCCTTCCACCAAACATTTCTAAGATTTGTCCTTGCTGCTAAGACAGCCAAAACTCTTGTCAAAAAGCTCATCGTCTCTTGTCTTGACCATCATAACCTCCTTCTCTCTGGTCTCCCTAACACTCACACATAGAGCTAAGAGGAAGGAGGACCCTCCAAACCATTTACATAGTCATGATTAGGAGTTGTCCCCATAGCAAAAACAAACAAACAAACAATCAACAACAGCAAAAAACCCAAACCCAAAACACCACAAACAAACAAAACATGCTGAACCATTTATATGTACACAATTTATATTCACCACAGTTGACCTTACCATTACTACTGAGATGGCCCAGTGACTGGCAGGGCCGGCTGCAGGCACCAGCGCAGCAAGCAGGTGCTTGGGGCGGCCAGCGGAAAGGGGCAGCACGTACGGCTCTTCGGCGGCAATTCGGCGGCGGGTCCCTCAGTCCCTCGCGGAGGGAAGGACCTGCCACCGAATAGCCACCAAAGAATGAAGCGGCGGCGGTAGAGCTGCCGCCAAAGTGCCGCCGATCGCAGCTTTTTTTTTTTTTTTTTTTGGCCGCTTGGGGTGGCAAAAACGCTGGAGCCAGCCCTAGTGACTGGATGAGATCAGCTCATGGATGAAGAACAGCTGGCTGCACTCCGCCATTCTCTACAGTAGAGTCTACACTGACTTCCCAGATAATTTCGAATCAAGTTTAAGGTCTTGGTCCTTATCTTCAAGGCCCTCAATGGCCTGGGCCAATATATCTAAAAGACCTCCTAAAACTCAGCAATGAAGTCTTTAGTTAACAGCTAAGTTCCTCAGATACAATGGAACTCTCAACAGTAAGTGTAAAGCTCATTTGTGCAGGAGACAGAGTTTTCTCAGGGGCCAGTCCAAGACTAAAGAACTCCCCCAGGAACTAAGGGCCATCATAAACCTCACCACTTTCTGTTCCAAGTGCAAGGTGCATTTCTTTGACCTGCCTTCTCTAACATAAACACATAGCAACAAAAACAAACAAACAAACCCCAAAACTATCCCATTCCCCCAACCCAAAACAAACACTAAACCCAATACCCTACAAAAACAAGACAGTCCACTGCACACGCTTCTCTCTCTGGGGAGAAGAGAGAACAAACAACATGTGACAGATGTGTAGTCACGTTGTTTAATGCACTACTGGAAG
Organism: Platysternon megacephalum; assembly: GCA_003942145.1. NCBI lineage: Eukaryota > Metazoa > Chordata > Testudines > Platysternidae > Platysternon > Platysternon megacephalum. The sequence continues at coordinate 5,002,916 of QXTE01000115.1, read as the reverse complement.
GCACTCAGATACTACAGTGATGAGTACGGTATAAAAACCTATGCAGAACAGAATATTTCTAACTGCAATATTTAAGGACAGTCATGGAGGAAAGGTCCAAATAAAGAACAATTCTGGAAAGGATGAATATACAGAATAAAGAAGGGCTAGAGAAAGGCAGGATGAGGGTTAAAGCAAAGATAATGTGAATTGTCTTGAAAGTGATTCTTATATCTCTGAATAAGGTAAGAGAAGAGTAGAGGGATATGATAGTATAGGAGTGGAGATCAGTGGTGGCAAACAAAGCAAAATAAGTGGGTTGTGAGGCCAGGTTTCCAGGAAAGTGAGCACATTTGATGGAGGTTATAATTCCAGACATAGTGAATAGCATGAAAGAAGGCATGAAGATCAATATGAGAAGAGATAAATGAGACAAGGGGAATGGGCAACATGCAGAATGTAACGGGTGGACAGGAGATGAGATGTAGGCAGATGAAGTGCTAACCAGAACCTTGAAAGTGAGGTAAAAGTGTTTGAACTTTGTTTGAAAAAAGTCTGGGTATTGGTTAAGGACCTTGAGTGGTGTGATGTGGTAGAAGAGGCAGATGATTACTTGTGTTGCCAAATGTTGGAATCTGGGAGGCCAGAGGAGATTACGGTAAACCAAACGAGAGAGAACAGTGGTTTGAATCAGGGGTTTAGCAATAAGTACAGAGAAGTGACAGATTTTAAATTCTGCAAGGATTGATAGGAACATGAAACAAGTGCTGACAGAACGTTCCACTGATTGTGGAATTGTGCAAGAAGAAACAAGACTTTTTTAGAATTATTTTGAAAGTTTATTTTTGAAGCAACAATATGAGGGACGGAAATGAACAAAAGTATATTTTGCAGCATGTAGTTGATGCTAATCAGCACTCAACAATGTTTCCCTACAGAAACGCTCCAATAGTTCATTCTTCTCACTGCACTTTTACATTTTAATGGATGTGAAGTCCACAGAATAGTAAATAATTACTTTGTGTTGGTGCTGCTGCTGGCAAAACTGTGAAGTCCCTGCACACTAGTTCAGTAAGTCAGTTTCATGCTTGGATAAATTAACATTAACATTGCCCTAAATCCTCTTGCAAATAAATTAAACTGCTCCCTTTCCTCCTTTGTTTTCAGTTACAGCCGGGGTGGCCAAAATGCAGCCTATGGAGTTCTACAAAGCAGCTCCAGGCTGCTTGGCTGGAGATGGAGCATCACATGCTGGGAGCTGTAATCTCCTAAATGGGTTAGCACCTTCTTGTTTGGAGTTTGTCTAGTGGGACCATGGTATTTGTTATGGTATTGAGAAGTAATGCTGTGTCACCAGGCCGCCTCAAAACAGCAACAAGCTACTACCTGGTGACAAGTCAGGACAAGACAGTCTTCTGGTTCCAAAAGCTGGGTGGAGTGCTAAGTGGGGGCGGCCTGGGAGTGGTGCTAGATGTATGCATGCACAGGCTTTTCCTTCTTTAAGACAGGGAGCGCTGCCAACTCTTGTGATTTTTATCATGGATCTCAGGATATTTGGTGTTTTCCTTTAAAGCTCCAGCTCTTGGAGTCGTGAGCGTTTGTTTTTAACAAATCAGGGTGTTTTTAGCACTATCCATTGCGGGGGAAAACTTGAGAAGACAAAGTAGGGTCCCAAGACCCAGCAGGCAAATACAAGGACCCCCAAACTGCTTATTTTCTAGCAGCTCATGATTTGAGCCCAATGGTAAGTGTGATCGAGGGAAGAGGGGCTCCTAGCTTTTGAATGCCTGGGGTTGGCAAGAGGCCTGTGCTGTGAGGGGTGGCAGGCAACAAGTCACCAAGCTGGGAAGTCAGTGAAGCTGTTAATGTGTGTGTGGCGGGGGTGGCTCGGCATGAAAACAGCCAGCCCCAGCAGCTCACGTTACCCCGCCCGCAGCCAGGCGGCAGGACGAGCGGCCTCGGGGCACAGGGCCCCGCCGCGTGTGAGGTGAGCTCCGCGCGTGGGGGGTGGGGGCTCGGAAACTAACCAGCCCGGCCCGGCGCAGCCCAGCTCGGCCCGCCCCGGTCCCGGCAGCGCCGCCTCCTGCCCCTCCCGCCTCACACACAGACGCTTCCTGCGCGGGGCCGGGCGCAGCGGGGTCGCGGCTGCTGCTGAGTTAAAGGTACGGGGGCCGGCCTGGCGCGGCTGCAGGGGCCCCTGCTGCGCGGGGAGCTGCCCTGACGCGGCCGACGCGGCGTGCCCGGCAGGGAGCCGCCCGAAGCGCCGGGGAGGCGCGGGCGGAACCGCCTCTGGGCAGGGCCCCTCGGGCCGGGGTCGGTGAGTGAGAGGCTGGGCAGGTAGCGCGTCCCTAGGCCCCGGCCGGGATCCCCGCTGCCCCCGGGCGCTGGCAGCGGAGCAGCGTCCTGGCAGCCGGAGGCGGCGGCGGCTCCTCACATTACTGGCGGGTGAAGTCATCGTGTCCATTGTCTCCCGTCAGCTCCCGGCCGGGCCGCCAGCGGGGGGAGCCCGGGCTGCGGCGCCAAGGGGGGCGCGTCCCCCTCCCTCGCCGCACACAGCCGGGAGCTCTGCCAGGGCCGAGCTGGGGGTGCTGTGGCCTCGCACGGGGTGGGTCAGGGTCTGCTAACGGGGGACGACGCTCCCCATAGGGCGAGGGGGCCTGGGAATGGCCAGCGGGTGGGGAGACGTTACCAGCCCCTTGCCCCGATTTGCCGTTAATCCCCAGGTGGAGAGAGGGACAACCCCCCCCCCCCAAGAACCCTTGTGGGGAGCCTGTAGCACCCCCACCTAGAAATGGGTCTGGAGCAGCGACTAACACGCCTCTTGAATTGAACCTTAAAAGTAACCCCGGGTGGAGAGCAGGAGAGAGACTAATGCCCCCACCACAAGAGACTGGATTACATCTACTTAAGACCTATTGTCCACCACTGGCACGGTGGTGTAATGGGGGCAGTGCTAGTGTAGACAAGCCTCCAGGCGCTGCTGCTGGCATGTTTAACATGTAGACCTGTTTGGAGTGTGGTTAAGTGGCTAATGCCCCTTGGAGGAGTGGGAGATTTTTCCCAAAAAAGTCTGGTGTGGACATAGCCATAGAGCCTTAAAATTAGTGGGTGAGGGTGTGGTTGGGGTAGGAAATTAGAGCTGGAAACACAAAGAACCTTAAAATTAAATATCCAGGTAGGAATTCTGAGACCCGAACAAATAACTGAGGGACCTGAACCGGTCCAGATGTGAAGGCGGGATCCCCTGGGGCTCCACCCATAAATAAGGACATAAGGGGCAGTTCTGCTTGAGGGAGTTTCCTATGTCTTTTGCTTATGTTTTAAGAAGTGAGATGTAGAACGCTAGTATCTGCGTGGAGCAAACAAGCAGGGGAGGAGATTGGCATTGGTATTCTTGAGGATTCTTAATACAATATGACTATTTCCACATGGTGGGCACAACAGCTTTCATTTCTATTAATGTTTTAGCAGGCATTGGTTTTGATTAGTGTTTTATATCAGCTATTACTCAAAATGTGATGCTAATCATCACCAAGGTTAAAATCGTGAAAAGGGCAAAGTGTATTTGAGTGGGGAATTGCAGGGCTGAATGCTGCAGATATGTCTAATCAGAACCTTAGATTTTTCTTATTTTATTTCCCTGGATATTTTTCTTTTGTCCCACCCACCTCCAAATAAAGCTTCTAAAACTTTATTGCCAGTGGAAAGGCTGGATTTCAGCATATGTTGAGCTACTTTTCACTTTGTCCACTGCAAAGAAAGGTTTTTTTCAGTTTAGTATTATGATTGAGAATGAAGTGTTTTAATTTACTTTTTTCAAGAGATCTGTCTGTCAACTGACTTGTGGATCAAATCGGATGGATCCAAATGGGAGTAAAATATAAAATGGAAATTGCACAAACTGGCAAAATTCATTTGCATCGACAGAAATGGTGACAGCCTTATGTGACTGAACTGTTTTGCTAAATATTACTCCTGTTGAGTTGTGAAACTGTGTTTGAAAGTGTAAATACAGTTAAATCAGGAAAACATGTAGGCATTTTGTTTTCTGTATTCCCTGAAAATTAGTGCTGTTTTGCATTTTATTCAGATTGGAAAATGAAAATAAACTGGTCAGTTTCACTTTCTCTTGCACAGGCAGCTGCTCTTTGAGCTACAGTTCTACAGAAAAAGGCTTATGTTTAAAAAAAATACATTTGTCTTGAAATTAGAAAAATCTGGCAAACATTTCTAATGTTTTATCAAACCCTTTTATTTTTGAACAAAATATAAATATGAAGGTAAAAAGTAGTTGTCGCTTTTAAATGATTTGAAGTCTAGTGCCTGGCTCAAGCTCTGTGCATTTCCAGCCATTTTTAGCTTTGCAGATATGAGGATAGGTTTGATCATTAATTCTAAAAGTGGGAACTGAAAAATAACTGTCTTATATGCAAAATGGCAGAACTTGTATGCAAGAGTCATCAGAATTCTTAAATTTCTATTTAGTGATGACAGCAGTGGATCAGGAAGAGGGAAGGTATTTGACAGATGTAAATGTATACCTTTATGAAGTATGTCTGTCTTACCCCTTGAGTTAACAAAATGTTATGACTGCTTCCTATCTTATTTGTCCAGTAAGTAGATTGCTCCACCATACATCTTATGATCCACTCCCCAACCCCCCGTTTACCCTGTTGTGGTGCACACCACAATGCTTTTGTGGGCAGGACATCTGAATCCTTTCTTAATTCTAAAAATCCTGCTTTGAGGCTAGTGACAAAGGGCTGTGAGCTTTCAAGCGCAGCAACTACTTTTTTTTGCACCCATATCCTCTTATGCCCAAGTGCATTGTCTCTGATATGTTGTTAATTTACTCTGGCCCTTGGTCAAAGGTCCAGAAATCATTCTCTAACTTGCACCCTGAATTATAATGCAGTATGCTGTTGATAAGTCAGCAGATTTTGGAGAAGAATTTTTAATAATTAAAACAGGAGCATAGACACACAAGCACTTAAATTCCAAAGTGTTTGGTCTGACTCCTAATCTGTAAGAGGAGCCAAGATTCAAACTGATTCTTGCTTACGGTTAATAAAAGTTCTTGTTCATGTTTATGATTGTTTACTCATAAGGGAGCTAATTTCTATTTTCCTTTCCCTCTGCATTTATTCCAGCTGTAAGTTTCCAGTGTCACTTCTGCATTAGCTGATGGAAGATGTGTAACTGTGGATGAACCAATGAACGTGCACAACTTCAAGATAAGAATGGTGGTGTATGTTGTATTGCTAAGTACAACTGTCTTGCACATGGACATTAACTTCCACCAAGAAGGTAACAAGACGCTTTAAGTTTTGTTTTTCAGTGACTTGTGATACATGTGTTTATTTTCTGTACTAAGAGGCTACATACATACCTAGTGTTGTCAGACGCTACCGGTGTGGTGCTCTGCTCTGTTCAATGTTGATATCAGTCGGCTGCGTGCGTGTGTTCCCTCTGTGTGCTGCCCTGGCTCTGCAGATCGCTGGCACAGCAGACCCCGAGAGAACCCCCAATGACCACAGACTCCGATAAAGTACGAAGGCACCCGGGCCAGGTTTATTGTCTCCAGCTCCCCAAATTAGATATCTAAGGTGCTGCTAGCTAGCACATATGTGCTCCGTGACAATGGACCGGCTCAGTCAGTGGCGGGACTTTCCACTGCCCCCTAGGCCAGACAAAGACGCTGCCCCAGGGATGCATTCTTATACACAGGTACAAACAAGTTACAAATCACTCCTGACGTATTGAGGTGCAGCCCCTCTACGTAGCAAGGTACAACCCCACTACGTAGCAAGTACATGTTGTACTTGTACATGTTGGTTCGAACAAAACAACTCTATCCATCATATTACCCTTTTGACCCTGTCTTTAGGATGGGTCAGCCTGTTCCTTGTTATCTGTGTGGAATGTGCAAGTATCCGAATGTTCTGATATCTAGTGTCCAGTATCTTTTAGGTATGTCCCTTTTTGCAGCATCAGCCCTTTCCTTGCCAGCTTCTGTGAGCAGGGCCTGCCTCTGGCTCATAGCTTAACTTTGCTTTATGTTAGCAAAGTCTTGACCATTACTTTATGAGGCCTAAGGCCTGAACTACCGGGCCTCTGATACCAAGGTTTATATCTCAGGGCCTCCTCTTACTACACCTAGTAGAGTAAAAAAATTTCAGTACATCTAATTAGTGGCAGAAGGTGACTTTTTTTTTTTTTTTTTTCTTTGACTCATTAGATTTATATGCGATTTGCCTTCTTGATACTCAGTCTTCCGTGGTGTGTGTGTGTTGTGGGTTTTTGTTTTTGTTTTTAATTATTAATCTTGTGTGAGGACATTTTCAAGAAAAACACAAGAGATATGGCTATCTCTTGTTTCATTTGTAGATTTCCTTTAGTCTGTGCCATACAATAAACTAAAAATATAAAAATGGGAAAAAATCAATAGCCATATAAGTACTAATCACTTATCAAATACAGATAAATGACCCAACCTAGGATCTTCCAAACTAAGGCTACGTCCAGACTACCCGCCGGATCGGCGGGTAGTGATTGATCTATCGGGGATCGATATATCGCGTCTCGTCTAGACGCGATATATCGATCCCCGAACGCGCTCCCATCGATTCCGGAACTCCACCAGGGCGAGCGGCGGTAGCGGAGTCGACGGGGGAGCCACGGCCGTCGATCCCACGCAGTGAGGACGGGAGGTAAGTCGAAATAAGATACGTCGACTTCAGCTACGCTATCCCTGTAACTGAAGTTGCGTATCTTACATCGACACTGCCCCCCAGTGTAGACCAGCCCTCTAGACCATTGCTAAAAAGAATACAGTTATGATCCCATATAGCCACTACCCTCAGTACTTTCCTTATTAGAAGGGAAAGATTGGCAACATTATTAAAATGTAACTAAATTCTGGTGATCTGTAAAGTTTTCAGTGAAAACAGTTAACTTCTGAACCTTTTTTTGAGCAGACAGATATTTTCATTAACTTTCTGTAGTACATATATAGATTCTGTGGTAACATGTTAGTCTATTGATTTTTATTTTTTCATCTGATCACTTCTAAATTCTAATTTCTGAGACCGCCTACCACCATTACACACACACACTTTTTTTTTTTCTTGTCAGAGAGGTAGCAGCCAATCTAAATGAAGAGTTTTTGTGTGTCTGGAGGGGTCAGTCTTTCTTTCCTCAGTAACTTGTATTTTTGGCAGTTCTTGTGCACTGTCATAGTTTTTACTTTCAAAATGGTGCTTCAGTAGCACTCTGCATATTTTTTTTTTTCTTTTAGTGAAGCACTACTCTTTCATTTTTTGGCTCAAGAAACGAAAAGAAAGAAGTAGAAGACTTCCAAAGAGAACCATAAATGCATTGTGTATAAGTAGTATGTTACAGGCCTTGATTACAGGCTCTTTTGTGGCATTTACACTCATGCTGCTGTTCAGAGGAACCTCATTAGTTTCCTTCTGAGCCCAGTGTCGTCTATCACAGACTGTTCCTTAAGAGAAGCCACTGAGCCCACACATTCCTTAGCTGAGGTATTGGAAGGGCAAAAATCCCACCTCGATTCTTTGCAGCATCAGGTGGATGTGAGATAGGAGAGGCCTGGTGTGATTTCATAGCTGAATGAAGCTTTCCCAGCAACCAAGGTGGAACTTTGACTCTAATCCCTTTACTTGACTTTCCCAGAAGGTTCAATATACTTCTAAGGAAGTCACAAACCCCACCTTCAACTAAAAGGTTTGTTCTTGGACTCAGAAAAGGCTAAAATGCTTCCATTCCTTCAGCCCTTTTCAAAGAATGGGAAAGTTTACAGCAGGGATCGGCAACCTTTCAGAAGTGCTGTGCTGAGTCTTCATTTATTCATTCTAATTTAAGGTTTCGCGTGCCAGTAATACATTTTAACATTTTTAGAAGGTCTTGTTCTATAAGTCTATGATATATAACTAAACTCTTGTTGTATGTAAAGTAAATACGGTTTTTAAAATGTTTAAGAAGCTTCATTTAAAATTAAATTAAAATGCAGAGCCCCCTGGACCGGTGGCCAGGACCTGGGCAGTGTGAGTGCCACTGAAAATCAGCTCGCGTGCTGCCTTTGGCATGCGTGCCATAGGTTGCCTACCCCTGGTTTACAGTGACCCTCCCTCTAATAGATAAGCTAAGGATTCCTCTCAAAGGATTGCCTGCTGCAGGACTATTACACTCTTGTTAGACAAGTAGCTAAAACACTGCACACTGCCCTCTACAAATTAAAAATAACTATAAAAGGATTTTTTTTAGAAGAATGAATATCAGTACAAATTCTTACAGGGTCACTCAACTCTTGGCTATTACCTTATGCTGGAAATCTCCTGATGTAAAAATTGTGTTTTAAGCATGCTTTTGGCTAGAACATGTGTAACGTGGCTAACAGGAATTCTAATAAGTGTACACAGGTGCTTCTTCATGTTCTACAACATCCTCTCTCTGGAGGCCGGTGTATCCCTAAAGTGTTACCCGTAAACTCTAGGGCACCCCATCGTTACCCTTCCGTGGGCTCAAGGTGTAACCTCGTTAATTTAGGCACCCTATTCCCCCCCCCCCCCCCCCCCCCCCCCCCCCCCCCCCCCCCCCCCCCCCCCCCNAAAGGCACCTACCACTACCCTGTTCCAAAGGCTCAGGGCCATCCTTACCCAGTTCTTAGGGCTCAAGGCATAGTATTCTGTGGGCTTGTGGGGCCTTTTACCAGTGAAAGAGCCTTACACAGTAATATCCTTAGCCTCTATTTATTAACAGTTACCAAAACAGAATGCACACGCTAAGCATATAATGCTCACCACTCCCAATAAGGCAGATGAACTTTTCCTAGTGGCCAGTCAGGATCAGGTCATCTGGGGACTCCAGCTTCTGCATGATATAGTTGGCAGGGTGTTGAGGTCTGGCAGCTCTGATCTTGGGTTGTGTCCTGGAGTTGGTTCCAAATAACTTTCTTTTGGACCCCAGTTTATTTAGTTAAACTTGAGTCCTGCTTAGCTATACGTTAACCAATAATTTTAAACTAAAATACTACAAAACAGTATTTTTAACCAATCCTAGCCCATTACGAAACAATTCTTTATCCAATCATACCCTACCATCTTAGTTGATATAAATCTTGCAAAATTAGTTATGCAACAGACAGAAACAATCAAAGAACCAGACAGAAACCATACAGATAAACAATAGAGAAGTAGGGACCATAAAAATAAAACAATAAAGAACTATAGATTTCACATTCACAACTTTGATAAGTGGTTCCTTGCCCGACAGAATGCTATCAAACAAAGTTTTCTTTAAATATCTTAAGATTTGTTTCTTTATCTGGTGATGGTGGGTACTATTGGGACTGGAGTGCCTTCTTAACAGCCCGATATTTCATTGTTTTAATGTAATTTAGATGGAATGTGAGAATGAGACTTTCTGCTTCTTGGCTCATGGCTGCCACTGTCCTAATGTGGCTGCAGAAAAAGGCTTCAAACCTTACAAAACATGTCTTCAAAAAGAAAATTGAAGTGTGAAGAAAATTTTCAAAAGGAAAATTGAAAATCCATCAGGGGGGGAGGGATAGCTCAGTGGTTTGAGCATTGGCCTGCTAAACCCAGGGTTGAGTTCAATCCTTTGAGGGGGCCACTTAGGGATATGGGGCAAAAATTGGCTGGATGATTTAATTGGGGATTGGTCCTGCTTTGAGTAGGGGGTTGGACTAGATGATCTCCTGAGGTCCCTTCCAACCCTGATATTCTATGATTCTATGATCAGGAATTATGAGTTTGCTGCAGCTCTGCTTATCATAGCTGATTGTTCCTGTATATTTTCTAAGCGGTTCTTCCTGGACATACACTTCATTTTATCTAGAAAATACTCTATAAAACACCTACTGGCTTTTAATATGTTAATTGTCATAGCTCTGGACTTTCTAAAGCTGCCAAACAATGTTATGGCCATCTCATTTGTAGTCCACTGGATTTCCTGGCACATGGGGGATGGAGCTTTTCTTTTAAGCTAAAGCTCATCGCCCTTCCCTTCAATAGTCCCACATATTTTGTGGAGGAACTAGACTATGCCCTCAAGGCTGTTTCTGTGGAATTCTCTCATTTTGTCCTTTTCACAAGTCATCAGTGACACCTCAAGTTTTGGGAATTTTTTTTTTTAAATAAGTATCAATTTTAGCAGTCGACTACTTAATCAGATGATTTCATTGAGAGTAGATTGGCTGTTTTGATGGAATCTGGGCAAAAATTATTTCAAGTCAGTGATGCCTTCTAGTTTTGAAGAAAAGGTACTTTACAGAATTTGACACTTTTTTTCCAAAACAGGGAAAACTTCCTTAACTGCCAAAGCTCCAAGACATCAGCACAGCCATGTTCCTGTTTCCATATGAGTGGTTCCTAGGAGCCACCTTTACCCTATTTAATTTTTGGAGAAAATTCAAGGTGAATTATAATGGTTGTGAATCTCAAATAGATAATTTTATTAAAGACTAGAGGTTCGGGCTGGAAACTCTGTACCACGTGAACATGGGTTACTGAACATAGGCACTATAAAATCCCCATCAATTTAAGGGAAGTTTACTGTCATGTTTCTATTATTACAGCACCAGTGTTACCTAAAGTATGGTATACCAGTAGTATTTTTTTTTTTTATTCCTTCCCTCCCTCCCCTTTAGACACTCATCAGTCTGCAGAACCTTAATCACAATCATGATGATGACGGTAGTAGCCCTTCAAAAGGGGGAGATGTTGATGGGGCCCTACCTAGACACTTTGCTCATCCAGTTCCCTTTCTGTGAAGGAAAAGAAGAAGGACGCAGAACTTTCAGTATAGTCTAGTTAATTAGCTTAGTGGTGAACAGGAATGGGAGTGAGGAAGAATGCTCACTGATCCTTTTGCAATAAATCTTTTTCTGGAGACTCTGATAAGACATCAAAGTAGAAAAATGTTTTTCCCTTGATGAAGAGGGTGGAATAAACTGATCCATTCAAACCAGATAGTTTCGGTCCTCAACTACACCAGTCCCCCAGAGCTTCAAGTCGCCTTTTCAGACTTGAGGATTTGGTGCTGTACACTGTCCAGACTTCAAATGCTGCAACTCTTCCTGTCAGTAAGATCTCTTCTTACAGTCCCTCTCATTCAGTGATAAATGTATCACTGAACAGCCAGACATGGTAGAAGTGTCTTCTCGGTTATAATTGGACCGATGGCATGTTATAACAGAAACCAGCAGGCTGTATGGAAATCCACTTAGGCACAGGATGACCTAGGCCCTTTGCTTCATCAGCATCCTCTAGGTAAGCATACTAATGCTGGTTGTCCTGTCTTCCAAACATATAGCACCACAGGGACATCTGACTTTGAACGGAATGTCTGTAGTGGCCTAGCCCGATTGGCAAGGGGATTGAAGAGTAAAGCCCAACAGGAAACTGGTTCTTTTGGTCGGTTGTGCAGAAGTATCCTCCCTTTCCCCATCTGCTCTTCATGTTTCCAGAGCCAACAATTTCACAGTTGTTTTGCAAACAAGTTCAGCTGTGAGATCTGAGTCTGGAAGCTAAATTCTTTAATCGTGACCAATTCATAACGTATCCTCAAGAAAGATTTCTTTTCCACAAAGGAATCATCATGTCCTTCACCAAATACCCCACCCTAGGAGGTCTAAATCAGTACTCATTCTTTACCTTGTTGCTAGGACTACACTGCTTATTTATTACTTTTCTCCAGGGAGTACTTTGCACTTGTCTCAGCTTCCTACCAAAAGTGGTCTTTTCCGCCCCCCTTCCGCATAAGGATATAGCTGTTCACTTTTGTTACCTTTATAAATTAAATGGCGAGATACTTTTATTTATTTTTTTAATATTAGGAGAAGCTTAAATCACGTCTCCACAGAAAGTCAGAAGCCCAGTTCATTCAGTTTGAAGGTCATAAATGGAGCTGCCACATTTTCAGATGATCTCCAACCAAATGTATCCTGAAGGGTATCCACAGCCTACAAAGCCAAAGTGCTGGTGTGCCTGGGAATGTGTAAGATTCCCCATTCAATCATCCTAGGCTAGGAGAATGTAGAGAGGAACAGTGCAAAGCTACCTCCTGGTGATTCTTCCCCCATTTTCCAAAACTCTATGGGCTTAAATGTCCACACCTGAACTGATACGGCATTTGGTTACTGGATGCCAAGAATCTTCCTCAGAATTCCTACCTGACTGGTTGTTCTTCTCGCCACCTTCGCTTGTTCTCCCTTTTGCTGCCCAGGTTTACATTTTCTTGTGTGGTGGACTTCTAGTCACAACTCTTATCTGCACTGGTGGCAGAGAGTCACAGAAAAATGAACCTTTCTACCTCTTCTGTGATCTGACACCATTGCAGACATCCAACCAGAGTAAGAGTACAAGAAAGCTGCCTAGTCTCAATGGAGGAATACAGAGTTTTTTCACTATTAACAATTAAGTGACCATTCCAGAATAAAGTAGATCGTAGATTAACTAAGTGGTTTTCAGCTATGGAAAACTCAAGAGAAATAAAGAGAAGGATGCACCCTGCCTTGCAAGAATGCAAAGTATCTTCACTGGGACAGTCTGCACCTTGCCTGACTAAGGAAGGAAGAACAAAAACTCTTGTTTTCAGCACTTGTTTAGCCAGATCATAGAAAACAGCTATACTGCTGCAGATAAGTTTCTCCTATATTGCCGATTCAAGGTATTAATATTATTTGATTAAAAAAACTAGGACAAGAACATGTTCAAATCATGATTTCCACAATACTTGTGTTTTTTGTTTTCACTACCTGCAGTATGACTAGTGTACTTTTTAAGCCATAACTTTTGTTTTCTAAAGACTTGCAAGGAAGGTCATGCAATAATACAGGTCTGTCGCATCTTAGGCGCATTTAACATGCGCGATTTCAGCTTTACGCGGTCGGCCAAAAAAAAAAAAAAAGAGAGAAAAACAACAATTTAAATACTGTTTCTGTAGTGCGGGCAGTTCCGCCCGCCATTACACTCAATGTAATTTTGACTATACGCGGTTTTCGCTTTAGGCGCTGCCTGCGGAACGTAACCCCAGCGTAAGGTGAGACAGACCTGTACTGCAGTACATTTTCAAAGCCCTGATTAGGTTTTTTTCGTTAGGTGACAAACATTGCTGGGGGCATACTAGGCCTGAAAGTAGTGCCATTATGATAGAGAAGATGTATGGATAACTAAGCAGTAAACTGCAGCAAGCTATATTCTATAGGCCATATTCTCTTTTAGCAAAGCTTCTTTGACTTCATTGCAGTTATGCTTTATTTAGCTCTATTTGGCTATTGATTCATGCCTTGGTTTGTGCTGCCAACCACCAGAGCAGTGCATCAATAGTAAAGAAATGCATATCTTTGACATGTTTTAGTGCTACTGAGGTATGTCAAAAATATAGTAGACAGTTTTGATCATTTAATAGTAGTGTTTGTTTTCCTTTCAATCCCCAATTTTGCTATGCTTAACAAAAAAAAAAGTTCAGAGAGAAGAAGTTAGAATTCTAAAGGGAGCAGGGCTGGGGGCCTCCAGTTTTCAATACAGTAGACCAGGAGTCTCCAAACTTTGAGACGAGGGCCATATTAGATTTTTGAAGGGGCTTCGCAGGCCGAAGCGACTGTGAAAGAAATTAAATATATGCAAAATCGTTAAAAAAACAACACTACTGTACTGTGTCAGTGTTGCATTAAATTCTAAATCCCCCCAGGGGGGAGGGATAGCTCAGTGATTTGAGCATTGGCCTGCTAAACCCAGGGTTGTGAGTTCAATCCTTGAGGGGGCCACTTAGGGATCTGGGGCAAAAATTGGTCCTGCTAGTGAAGGCAGGGGGCTGGACTCGATGACCTTTCAAGGTCCCTTCCAGTTCTAGGAGATTGGTATATCTCCAATTATTATTATTATTATTATTATAGGTATAAAAGTTAATTGATGCAGGTACTGTGAAATCACACAAAATATTTGTCAATACATTAAAAATCATTTTACATTATTTTTTTTATTTCTAAAAACTCACATTTGTATCATACAAATACTGTTTGGTTCTATTAGTTTTGTAGTTAAAATTTAACCATTATGAAATTGTTAATTTCCATCTTCTTTACTCCATTTATTGGAGATATAATTAAGCATCTGGCTTGTATTTTTACTCTAAGGCAAGGGTCTGTGCCTGCTCGGCTGCAGCAGCAACTCTCCCCTAAGTTGGCTCCCCTTTTGGGGGGACCCTGGCTCCCAGAGGCCCTCACCCCTCTGCAGAGCTCAGCTGTGCTGCCACCCCACGTGCGCTGCTGCTGGCGGCCCCTCCCCCTGCCTGCTCGGCGTGCCTCCTCGATCGGAAGCGCGCCGTGTAGGGCAAGCGGGTCGATCTCGGTTGCCGCCGCGTCTCTCCAAAAAGTTGGCTCCCCTTTTGGGGGGACACTGGCTCCCAGAGGCACTCACCCCTCTGCAGAGCTCAGCTGTGCTGCCACCCCACGTGAGCTGCTGCTGGCGGCCCCTCCCCCTGCCTGCTCGGCGTGCCTCCTCAGCTGTTCGCTTCTCCCCTGTTGGTTGGAGGGCCGGACAAATGGAAGCCCCGGGTCGGATCCGGCCCGCAGGCCGTAGTTTGGAGACCCCTGCAGTAGACAATATGGCAGTGGAAGTTAAAGGAAGCTTAAGTAGATTGTTAGAGATACTCAATCCTGAAAAGATTGAGGCACATGCTGAACTTCACTCATGCGAATAGTCTGTTTCAAATCAATGGGATGACTCAGATACGTGAAGTTAAACTTGTTCCTAGGTGTACACTTTTCTTGATCAAATTTGTCTTAGACAAGGAAGCTCTGAGAGATGAGTGACTGGAAGATAAACCATGTTTGAGTGACTTCCAGTTATGTGCATTTAATTAATTTGTCAGTGATGAGCGGTACCAGCGTTGCATTCATCAGTAGTTGGTACATTACTCTCAAATCACCAGAAAGGCCAAACTAGCTAATCAGAGTATGGCTTTGAACAATAATTCTTCTTAGAGTAATTGCACATGTCTATGCCATAGTAGGTGTGTGCATGCCTTTGGCACAATTGTCAGAGAACTTTTTCCCTCAGCAGTACTTGTCAGGGCAGCTCGAGTGCCCTCCACCACTGTGCACCACTGCCTGCTGGTATAAGAGGGCAGAGCTGCCCCTCAGTCCACTCGTTTCCTACTGACTGCCAGTGATGGTTGTTGAAGTGCTTCCAGACTTGCTATCGCAAGTTCATTTCCTTCACTCTTTGTCTATGGTATGTTTCTCACTTAGTAGTTAGAGATAGGTTTTACCCAATTTTATTTTTGATATTAGAGCCATGCCTCGCTCTCTGGGGTCCAAGTCCTGCTGGTTATATGCCAGACTGATGCCAGTCAGTGACCCACACCTCAGCTGCCTGAATTTTCTGTCTGGGGGTGTCCCACATTAGTGACAAGTATCACATTTGCAGAGGGTTTAAGGCTCACTCAAAGACAGAGCAGTAAAACTTAAGTGTCTCCTTATGGAGGTGGCACTTTGCCCTCCATCGGAGCTGTTAGGTTCAGAGCGTACTCAGAGTATGGCACTATTGGAGCAGAGTGCGCCTCCTGAGATGTCTTCAGCACTACGTTCTATGTCTCCAGTACCGAAGAAGAGAGACAGATCTGACAAGGACCTGGTACCTCGTCCAGCTAAAAGCAAGATCTCTGAGGGGAAGCTTTCCCCAGAGCATTCCTCTGCTGCAAAGAGAGGCTCGTCAACTCCAGAACCTGTGCCAGGTCCATCGAGGCCAACCCCTGAAGTTTCTATTTGTCAGACCCAAGACCCAGTCCTGGTATTGATGCCAGCACAAGCATATGCTTCGATGAAAGAATTACTTAACCTTTCGGTACCAGTGTCCCCATCTGTGCAGGAGGGGTTTCAGATGGTATCAGCGACTGTAATCCGTACTCTAGCTCCACAAGAGCATTCACTATCAATTCTACTTCTGGTACCTAGGAGGCCAGTATATTCCAAGGGCAAGCCGCAGTTAATATGCCCGGTACTGCTACCTCTGGGTTTGGTTTACCTGTCTCCTGACCACCTAGGTTCTGCTCCACCATGATTGCAGGACTCAGTCAACTTTGTCAGATTCAGAAATGGGGCCCACCACCATGTCTGTGACCGTTCTGGACACTATGGGGTGTCCCTCCCCTTGCTAGAACCTCTCCTCACCTGTCTGACTTGACTTCCTTGAGGGTGCACCAAGTTCATCAGCACCACAGACAGGGTTCTCAGATACCCGGTACCATGCAACTGGCAGTTGCTTAGACAACTTCTCCACTGAAAGAGGCAGATCAACCATTGCCTCAGTGTCCTGGTGTGTGTCCTTCCTCATCTCCAGATGAGTTTGTAGAAATGGTGAGCAATTTTTTTTTTACCACCAGAGGATTACAGGGCTCACAAAGAACTGCTTAAAAAGGACTCAGTTAGATATTCAAGCAGAAGAGGTCCACCAGAAATCCCCCCAAGCCAGTAGACATTGTAGCTTCTGCAGGACCCTCCCAAGTGGCGCTTCTGATTAACTAAGCAATTCTGGAACCAGTTAAAATGCTTTGGCAGACCCCCTTCTACTGTCTACATTGAAATAGACAGAGAGGCGATACTATGTCCTTCTAAGGGCTTCAAAGACCTCTACTTTCACCTGCCCCTTGTCTCTTGGGTGGTGGCAGCAGCTAAGTAGCAGGAGAGGCGGGGTCTCCCCGCATCGACTCCGAAGAGTAAAGAATCCGAGGCTGGACCTGTTTGGTCAGAAACTTTATTTGACAGAAGGGCTGCAGCTAAGAATTGCTAATGAGCAAGCTCTCCTAAGTTGTAACAACTTCACCCTATGGGAACACATCATGAAGTTTAAAGAGAGGCTACAAGAGAATTCCAGGCAAGAGTTCACTCTTATGGTAGAGAAGAGTAAGTTGGTGTAAAGGACAGCTCATCAAAACAGTTTGGATGCAGTAGACTCCGCAGCTTGTTCCATGGCATCTGCTATTTCTATGAGGTGGTGTTCATGGCTGTAATCTTCTGGTCTCCCTCCTGTAGTACAGTAGACCATCCAGGATTTGCCATTTGAGGGTCCATCCCTCTTTTTGGAAAAGACGGACAATAAGCTGCATAGCCTAAAAGATTCAAGGGTAGCACTGAAATCCCTTGGAATTTACACATCAGCAACGGAGATGAAACTATTCCACTGTTGTTAGGATCATAGATATAAGAGCTTTATACCTTGGCCCCAAGACCTGCTGAGAGAAAGGTGCAGGAATTACCGGAGGTGACCACTGCCCCCATCATGCAACAGCAGGTTCCTCTCGATCAACAGCACAGTATAAACATGCATTTTGACAGGCTTGTCAAGGGCAGCATATCAGTACTTGCAGACCGATCTGTTCCTACCCATACCTTTGCCAGTTATCTATCCCACTTCCTCCATATTTGGACTCACGTCATATTGGATTGGTGCAATGTAAGCATAGTGGATCTGGGGTAATCCCTTGAATTTGTTTTTGTCCCCAGTCCCTCTTCAGGGATCAGTCTCATGAGACCATTCTTCAGCAGAGGATCCAGTCTCTCCTTCTAGCAGGAGTAATAGAGGAAGTCCCTCTGTTCCTCAGGGGGAAGGGTTTTTCTTGCTCTACTTCCTTATTCCTAAAGCAAAAGGCAGTCTGACCTATTTTAGGTCTAAGTAAGTTAAACAAGTACTTGAAGAAAGTAAAGTTCTGCGTGGTTACACCTAGCTCCCATCATTCCTTCCCTGGAACAGGGCAACTGGTATGCTGCCCTTGAGTTAAAGGACACTTACTTCCATACAGTGATCCGTCTAGACTGCTCCAAGTTCCTCAGGTTCATAGGCCAAATGGAAGCACTGTGAATTGGTAATGTGTTCCATTAGCTATCACAAAGTGTGTGGAGTCAGCAGCTGAATATCTGAGAAGACTGGGAATCCGTGTATTCCCCTACTTGGATGACTGGTTGGTGAGGGGCCAGTCTCACTTTCAAGTGCTGTCCAGCATGGCCATCATTCTGTCCACCTTCAATGCATTGGGTCTTACTCAGTTAAGACATATATCAATTCTAAAACCTATGTGAAGAATAGAGTTTATTGGAACACTCCCAGGTGCTATACAAACCGGAGTGTTTCTGCCCCATTCAAGATTCCAAGTGCTCCAAACCCTTTTTTTGAATCTAAAAGCATATCCCATTACTACAGCACACATTTGCCTCAGACTTCTGGGGCAGATAGCAGCATATACCTCTCTGGCACAACACACCAGACTGAGCCTCAGGAGGCTTCAGGATTGGCTAGCTTCAGTCTATGCCCCCCATTGTCAATGTCTAGACAGATTATTTCACATTCTAGAGGTAATTTTGTCCTCTCTGAACTGGTGGACAGGTCCTCAGAACGTTTGTACAGGAGTTCTCTTTGTTTCTGTGCAGCCATCACTTATGTTGGTCACACATGTCTTGTCTCTGGGTTGGGGTGGGGGGGGAACACATCAGAACCCTACAAGTGCAAGGGATGTTGCCCTCATAGGATCTGAGGACTAGTACAAACATCTAGGAACTACAGTAGAACCTCAGAGTTACAAGTATCAGAGGGGTAGCCGTGTTAGTCTGTATCCACAAAAACAATGAAGGGTCTGGTGGCACCTTAAAGACTAACAATGCTTATGCCCAAATAAATCTGTTAGTCTCAGAGTTACAAACACTTCAGGAATGGAGGTTGTTGGTAACTCTGAACAAAGCGTTATGATTGTTCTTTCAAAAGTTTACAATTGAATATTAACTTAATACAGATTTGAAACTTTACTATGCAGAAGAAAAATGCTGCTTTTAACTATCTTAATTTAAATAAAACAAGCACAGAAACAGTTTCCTTACCTTGTCAAATACATCTTTAAACTTTCCTTTTATTTTTTAGCTGTTTAACACGGTGCTGTACTGTATTTGCTTTTTTTGGTCTCTGCTGCTGCCTGATTGCGTGTTTCCAGTTCCAAATGAGGTCTGTGGTTGACCAATCAGTTTGTAACTCTGAGGTTCTACTGTATATGCTACCCATCTAGCCTGCTCAGCCTTCTGCCCACATGTTCGGGGGAGGGGGATCTGTCAGTGTTCACATAAACATAGTTTTTATATTCTCTGTTAACAAACAGGGAGGGGCGCATTCTTCCCAACTGTGCCAAGAAGGCAATTCTGCCTTGGGAGTTCTGTGTAATAAACAGAATAAGTTGGCAGATTGCTTAAGAAGGCCTTCAGTGGTCATTTCATCTGGATGTGGCCATATCCATCTTCCAGCTGTGGGGAACTGCCCAAGTGGACCCGTTTGTAACAAGGGTCAACGGAAAATGCCACTAGTTCTGCTCCCAAGGGGGGTCACAGCACTGGTTCTTTGATGGATGCTTTCCTGCTATCATGGATGAATTCCCCGGTGTATGTGGCCTTTCCTCTGATACCATTACTATCCAGAGTCCTGTTCAAGGGCAAGCAGGATCATGCTTGCTGCATACATATAGCAGCAGCATGGCCTCAACCCTGGTTGTCAACTCTGTTAGCATTATTAGTGAGGCTTCCTCTACCCCTCCCATTAGATTCAGATGAGATTTCTCAGGGCTGTCTGCTCCATCCCAGCCTACAGGCCCTCCACTTGACAGTGTGACTGGTTCCTGGATAGCACCATTGGGAATGGCTGGTTTGAAGAACATTTCAGGAGGTGCTTCTGAATGGCAGACAGCCTTCAATTAGGCATACTTATCTGGCCAAATGGAAACATTTTTCTATCTGGTTTCAGTGGAGAAGTGTGTGTCTCCAGTACATGCTTCCATTAACCACATTTTGGATTATCTATTGCACCTAAAACAGCAAGGTCTAACAGTTCCATTCAAGAATATTTGGGAGTGATTTTGGCATTCCACCCTCCAGTGGGTAGGTAGTAAATAACTTTTTTCCAACCCCATAACTATTAGATTTCTAAAAGGGGTTGTACAGACTATACCCTCCAATACAAGAACCTGTTTCCTCATGGGATCTCAACCTTGTGCTAACAAAATAATGGGGCCTCTCTTTGAACCTCTTGTGGCTTGTTCCCTATTCCACCCCTCTAAGAAAGTGGTGTTTTTGGTAGCGATAACCTCAGCAAGGAGAATGGGTGAACTGGGAGCCTTGGTTTCAGACCCTCCTTATTCAATTTTCAATAAGGATAAAATTTACATTTGCCCTCACCCCGAATTCTTGACAAAGGTGGCTTCCAATTTCAATATTAATCAGACAATGTCTTTACCAATGTCTTTCCTGATGAACAGAAGCTTCATTCATTGGATGTGAGGAGAGCAGGGGTTTTCTACTTGGGCCACACCAGACCCTTTAGGTGTTCAGTGCGGTTATTTGCTGCAATTGCAGACAGGATGAAAGGCAAACTGGTTTCAACTCGGGATTTCCTCTTGTTGGTGCTTCCAATTAGCTAATGACATACCACCCCTTAGTGGCTCATTCGACTAGAGCGCAAGCAGCTTCAACAGTGTTCCTAGCGCAAATACCTGTTCGAGACATTTGCAGAGCAGCAACCTGGTTAATCATCAGTACACTCTTGCTACTCATTATGCTGTTTTCTGTCAGTCCAGAACCATGCCAGTTTTAGACAAGTTGTTCTACCGTTGCTGTTGAGGTAGAGTCTGAGGCTGCCTCCACGTTAATCTGCTTGTGAGTCACCTACAGTGGAATGGATGTGCAATCACTCGAATTAAAACGGTTACCTGCCTTTCCGTACTGTTGCTCTTAGAGATGACACACATGTCCGTTTCACAACCTCACTGTTCTGCTCCACTTTGTTAGTCTATCTGGTAAGAAGGAACTGAGGAGGATCAGGGGTGGCTCTTCCCTCTTATATGGGCATGCAGTGGTGCACATCGGTGGAGGGCACTCGACCACCCTGACCTGTACTGCTGAGGGAAAAAATGCTCTTGACAACTGTGCATGAGACGCACACGTATGCCTGCAGTGGGTTGGACATGTGCAGCACATCTCAAATAACAAGAGTTACATTAAAGTAGGTAACCACTTTTTGTCTAAAGCCATACTTTAATATGTATTTTGCAAGAACTTTAATTTCTGTAAAATATATTAACTTTGTTTTTCTTTGGTGTACGACTGTTTTGTTCTCTCTAAAGAAGACTCTATTTTTAGTTGAACTACGGCTTAGCTGTTTGTAATGCACTGCAATGTGAAAATGCACTCTTGCTGTGTGTTAGGACAAGGGCTCTTTCAGCCCAATGGTTGGCTTTATCTAATTGTGTTGTTGGAAAGGATGTTGTTAAGGTTGTAAATCGTAGAAGTTAAAAGTTGTTAAATGCCAGAATTAAGGAAGGCTGTGCATCCTTAATTCATCCACCTGTATGTATCCAGTCTTGAATTACATTTAGTGTTTGGTGTCCCCCCCCGCCCCGGTCCCTTGAATCAGTGCATACTTAATGAGCAGCTAGTCAATATTTTGTTTTCTTCTTGTTCAATGTGTGGCTCCATGCCTTACTCACTGAATACTGTTCAAACACTGCTCTACACAGAATTTTTAATTTCCTCGGTCTCATCGCTGTAGTATCTAAGTGCTTTACAAACGTTCATTTATCTTCTTAAAACTTCTTTGGAGTGTTAACCTCACTTTACAGATGAGGAACTGAGGACAGAGATAAAGGTAAAAAGTATCCAATAATTTTAGGTTCCCAGTTTGGGACACCTAGGACCTGATTTTATTTTATTTTTTCCCCCCAGAGTACTTACATTATGTAGCCCTTCATATTCAAGCTCAGCTCCCACTGATGTCAGCTGCAGCAGTGAGTACTCAGCATTTCTGCAAATCAGACCCCACAATATCAAGTTGGGCACCTAAAAAATGAGAAACGCACAATTAGTGACCACCTGTGACCTGATTTTCCCCCCTTCCCAAGCTTGATCTATTCTACCAGTTCCCTATCAGAGTCCTGCCTCTTTCAAATCCATGACACATCATCCCATTTCCATTCTCTTCCTCAGATCAGTCCAGTTCTGCTCCACAGGTTTCTCATTCCAGGCTCACTCTCCTTTCTTTCCCTATCCAGGCTCTCAGTCCCAATCTCTTTGCCCAGTAGTCCCACTTTCGCCAGCCCTGTTCCTTGTCTAATCTACCTCTCTCCTTTCCCTCTTGCCCACAGTTGTGCCCTGCCCATGTTCCCCAGTCTCACTGGTTCCCAGTCTTTCTCCCCAGAGTCCTGTGTCCCCCCGCCCCCGAACTCTTTGTCCCAGTCTGTGTGCCTAGATAGTCCCCCTCCCTTTGGGGCCTTGTAAGATTTGTCTCCCCTTCACCTCAGCCTCCCCACTCCACTTGTTCCCAGTCTCTCATTCTCTGTTCCTCATCTGATCTCAGCCTTCCCCCCCTTCCACTTGAATTTCCCGTCCCAGTTGTCCCCCTCCTTCCGCTTTCCAGTCCTAGTCTGCCCCCACACCAAGATCCTTGTCCCAGTCTACTCGTCCAGGCCCTGCAGATCCATCTTGCGTCTCCTCTGCATTTGAATCGGGCAGCTTCATGCTTCTTGGGCCCAGTAGGATGGTCATTGAGAGCACAGGAGAGAGAATCTCTCTGCTTTCACTTCCAGGGCCAAGACTGGCCCCTACATGGACCTCAGCAGCCCAAAGCAACAATTGCAGGGAAAGTTCTGCTTATCCCCAGGCTGGAGCATGCTCAGTGTGAATAGAATCTTTGGAGATTTTAGTTGTTTAAACTCTAAGTCTCTGCTAAGCATTTGTGAATTGTGACACGCCCCCCTGTCCCCAGATGCTTATAACGTGACCAAATTTGACTGGATTTTCACAGGGATGGCCAAAGGCACATCCTTGAAACAAAGGCCCCCTGTACCAAATTTCAAGTGCCTGCTCCAGAGTATGGGGGCACTAGAGCCTTTCAAAGAAAAGATTGCAAACATTTTTTAACATAGGCAAAATGTATTTTTCCCTAGCCTTGTTCTTGGGAATGGCTGACCTTAGTGGCAATTAAAAAAAAAAAAAAAATTGCCTGAGGCAGATGCCCAAATGGTTAAAGTTTGGTGAAGTTATAAGTAATTTAAAGTGGAGTCTTATAATGGGAAGTGTCAGGCAATCTTAATAGGCAGCGCTTCTAGACCAGCATAGAAATAAGAAATAGACTGTTGTTAAGCTGTAGAAGTTGGGTGAGTCATAACACATTTGACTGCTTGTTACTGCAACCTGAACAGTGTAAGGTTATTACTATTTTTTTTCCTCCAGCTTAGCATATGATTATTTGCTTAGCCTCCCCTCAGCCTTAGAGGGAGCTGCTGTTTAACTACAGTACACTACATCCACCCTTCCTGCAATCCTGCTGTTGCCTTTTGGAGTCAGCCAGCTTCTTAAGTGCTGCTTCACTCCATCATGTGTTGCACATTGCAGCCAATGAAATGTACAAAGTAGTATGCTGTTTTCACACTGCAGCCCTGGATCATATACCATAAAAGGATAGAGTGAAGCATGCCATCTTGGGAGCTCAGAAGCTTACTCCTTTATGTGAGCTATGAACTGCAAAGTGAAACTTATCAAAGACTTTATGAAGTCTTAGAATGGACAGGCAAACTGCAGACACAGCACAATAAATTGAAACAGAGCAGGACAGGGAATAATCTATTAAAAATAGTTTTAGAAATCAAGAAAAAATGCTTGACAAACACCCTTTCCTCTCCTCCACTCCCCATATTTTTGAAAGGTAATATTCTTTCTTGATCTTTAAATACATTCGAACCACATTTATCCACTGTTCAATTATCCGGCTCTCCATATTAACCGAACAACCAGCGCACAGGTCCAGAAGCGGGTGATCTCTCATCTGACCACGAGATGGCGCTGCAGCCTTGCACTTTCCTATTCTTGGGCTTATGCGAAGTTTTGAATATCCTATCTGGCCCCGATCCCAGTTAATTAGATAAATGGGGTTCTGCTGTACTTCCCCCCCCCCCTCCATTTATTTTCATCTACTTCCAGTAGGCTTTTCTGTTACCTTTCTATTTGCATTTGTTTGTTATTCAGTGCCTTTACTAAAGAATAGGGTATTTAAAATATCAGTACTAATACTAGTTTTCTGTAGACCACCTAATTGTAAAAATTCCTAAAATATTTTAAACATTCTATTTTTACTTGCAAAGATGCTATTATGATAGTTAAAACATAAACATAGCCTAAGTCCCAAAGTGTAGTTGTGTATAGGGTGTTTATACATCACAAAAATGGCTATACTGGGTCAGACCAATGGTCTATCTAGGCCAGTATCCTGTCTTTTGGCAGTAGCTGGTGCCAGATGCTTCAGAGGGAGTGAACGGAACAGGTCAATTATCAAGTGATCCATCCGCTGTCTTCCAATCCCAGCTTCTGTCAGTCAGAGGTTTAGGGACACCCAGAGTATGCGGTTGGGTCCCTGACTGTCTTGGCTAATAGTCATTGATGGACTTATCTTCCCTGAATTTATCTAATTCTCTTTTGAACCCAGTTATACTTCTGGCCTTCACAACATCCCTTGGCAACGAATTTCCCAGGTTGACTGTGCATTGTATGAAGAGGTACTTCCTTATGTTTGTTTTAAATCTGCTGCCTGTTCATTTCACTGGGTCACCCCAGGTTCTTCGTCTAGCACAATGGGGCTTCTAGTTGCTATTGTGGTTCAAATAATAAATTAAGTGATTTAACTTGAAGGTATTTCCTATTTATAAGACAAAAATATATCCAGACTAACACTCATTCCTTTGCACTCAGTTTATGGTTATGGGTTAGTAACTGTAAAGCACTCCTGTATCTGGTTGACACATTTGACTGATTAAGTTAATTGCACTGATATTAGGAACTTTCTTTGTATAACTAGAACTTCATATAGTGATCGGTTTAAAGTGCTAAAGAAAACTGATTTTAACACTTATATGTGTAGTGTTGGTTGTGTAGAAATGGCACAGCTTGTGCTATGTAGTTTTCATGTTTGCTTAACTGTAAAATGGTAAGATACATATACATATACCATAGCAAACACAATTAAAAAAACTTAATTGTGTTTGAAAGATCCCCTTTCATAGCATAAAATGTCCCTTTTAATAAAATGTTAATGCCTTTGAAGTGGAATTATATAAGTGCTTCCTCTAGTGTATTTGTGTAATTATTTTCCTTGGAACTGTAGGACGAAATAAATGGCTTCAAGTAAACAGTGAGGTTCCTGGCTTCCAGGAGAACTTCCTTCAGAAGTAAAGCAACTACTTTGTTTTTTTGACAAGTAAAACTGAACTTTTTTTTTTTTTTTTTTTTTTTAAGTCTTGCTGCGTGCTGTCTAAGTCTTAGATTGTAAACTGAGACACTTTCCTTCTAGGTCCTTTAGGGAAGGAGTTACTACAGGCAGAGCCCCACTAGATGTATTTATTAAAAGGCCAAACTTGCCTTTGGAGAGGAGTTCCCATGTAGGAAAGAGGCAATGCACCAAAGTTTTTCTGTAGTGATGTTACATGTTGTACAGTGGGTATGTCTGCATTAGAGAGACTGTACCGGCATAGCTATGCCAGCATAGCCCATAGCGTAAATGCCGCATAACCTGATAGAAGGGACTTTTCTGTTTGTTCAGGGAGGTAGTGATCCTAAATCATGTTATATATGTCGACAGAAGCACTCTTCCGATGACATAGCTGTGTCAACACTGGGTTTATGTTAGTATAGTTATATCAATGAGGGGTGTGGAAACTAAAAGTGCTGAGTACCTTTAGTTTCTAGCAACTTCAGATAGAATTTTAGGTGTTCAGTACCTTTTGAAAATCAGGCCCCATGAGGTCTTTGGGATGCTCAGAGACTGTTGCTTTTGTCTCCACTCAATCCCATTGTCAAAGCTGGGTTAGCAAAGCATACTGCTTTAACGCCATGTTATAATCTTTCAGATATTCCTGATAGTTTGTTCTCTTCAGATTTAGAAATCTTGTGTTATTTCCAAACTTTTAGTTCAGGTGCACTTCACCTCTGTGTGTGGGGAAAAATACCTCTTTATGTGTTAGTAAGATGTTACATGGGTCTCTGTTGACCAAGCCGGTTTGATATGAATTAAATACGTCAATATGAAAATCATATTTAAATATAAAATGATCTCTTTGGTTCAGTAATTTTGCCAGATGGCCTTTGATAACTTTTCTATCAGGATTCCCTGATTAATAGATTCTATTGTAATTTCAAAATCACTGAGCTGTTAAACAAACATGTGAAGACTAGATCAGAATATGCTCTACTTTAGTTAGCTAAGCGACAAAGAGTCCTGTGGCACCTTATAGACTTACAGACGTATTGAAGCATAAGCTTTCGTGGGTGAATACCCACTTCAGATGCATGTGCTGGAAATTTCCACCACATGCGTCTGACGAAGTGGGTATTCACCCACGAAAGCTTATGCTCCAATACGTCCGAAAGCTTATGCTCCAATACGTCTGTTAGTCTATAAGGTGCCACAGGACTCTTTCTGAGAGAGAGAGAGAGAGAGAGAACACGGCTACCCCTCTGATACTTTAGTTATCTAAGTTATTTAATTCTTTTAAAAAGTATTTCTCTAGGGTTTTTTGCTCGCAAACCATTCAGCAGGTTTACATGTCCACAAAGTACATTATTTTCCATTTTATAAAATTAACTGTCATGGAAAAGTGAATGCATTCCCCCCCCCCCCAGTAGGCTATAGTTAATTACTAAAACAGGCCTGTGTGGATTGCTACTCTGCTAAAATTGGAAGCTGTTCCTTGACAGGGACTGTCACTTTGTGTTTTGTAGAATGTTAGCACAGTGGGATCCTGATCTATGATTGGGTCCTTGAGCACTACTATAGTATAAACAAATAATATTAGGATATAAAGTAAATATTAGCTGTTGTATCATCTTCAGGCATTCATGAACTAAGCAAAAGTTACTCAAACATTGGAATTTCACAAAGCTTATAACTACACTAGGCTATACATATCTCTAACTGTTCTTAATGTACAGCACTTTTAAAGATTAAAGTAGATTTAAAAATCAAATCCCTTACACTTCATAAGTACCTTTCAATTCTTTTTAAAGAAATAAGCCAGTTGCTAGAGAAGAGCACTCTGTCCCTGTTGTAATGTTTTAATAGAACGTACACTGTCAGGATTATAACAGTTTTTGCACAACTTAATTGCAAAAGGAGACGATTGTAGGAGTTAACGGCCTCATCCTGGAAGGTATTGAATGAAGTCAATTTGAGTTTTGAAGGGTTGCTCTGTACTTCCTAGGATCAGACCTTAGGTGGCTATGATATAAACTGATATATCAATTACTAATAAATACAATTTCTAAAAATAATCTTTAATTTGCCAAGTGAAATGGTGACATTTTTCCATGAATTTGCAAATGTAAGAAATAATGTTCAGTTACATTTCTTTCAGGGCAGAAATGAAGTTTCACATTTTTTTATGGTGGGATAAGCTCACTTTCCCTCCCCCTCCATCACTCAGTTGAAGTACTCTGAATTTTAAGAGAGGCTGCCTTTCTTCTGCCTGTTGAGTATGGTGCAATTGAATTTACACAGACTTCATATCTTTTGATTATAATATGTTTCTTCCTGACATCAATAAAGGAAAGCATAATCTGAAAATAAAAGTTCATATGTCAGGATGACATTGTCCTGACTGCATAAAAGAAAATACAGACACACACAGTTATTGACACATTCTTAAATACTGAAGTAGAGCCTAGGGTCTAAAGAAAACACTTTTCTGC
Organism: Platysternon megacephalum; assembly: GCA_003942145.1. NCBI lineage: Eukaryota > Metazoa > Chordata > Testudines > Platysternidae > Platysternon > Platysternon megacephalum. Next base: position 4,975,135 of record QXTE01000115.1, on the reverse strand, counting down.
TCCTCCTCCAATTGCCCATAGAAGTAGCCATATTTAAACTGTTTTGTTGCCTTTTCTTTTTTCCAAACTTTCATCCTCTTTGCTGCATATTTGCGAACATTTAACAGTAACAATTGACCTTTGTATTTGGCTTTTGTGAGATTGTGGAATGTCTGACTAGCATTGTTCAAACAAAAAGCTGAACAGATGAAGACAGTCTCCTACTCTTCTGGCTCTGTAGGCAAAGGGAAGACCTCATGGGACAATATTTTTCCAAAATAGAACAGTCTTATTAAGAAATGCACCATTTATGTAGGCATTCATCCTTCGTAATCTCCTCAACTCTGCAGATCTTTATTTACAAAAAAGTGGACTGCTTTTTCTAGGTTTCACTCTCTCAATAATCTGTTCTTATTTTTTCTATAATACTGGAGCTTTAAATAACTTGATAGCTCTTTTTAAAAAATAGCATTACATTTGTGTAAACAAAATGGTGCTTTCTCATATTTGCAGTGTGAGAGTCTGAAGTTTCTTTCAGTAGAAGATATTTTTTTAATTTTGATTGAGAGAGAGATTAAAATATCAACTGCTTTATTCACTTTCTGAAATAAAACACATCAGTGTGAGTTTGAAAGACACACTAGATCTATGCTCGAATTTTTTAGTAACTAAGAACACATTAACTTCCAAATATTTAAATGTGAACTTCAAGTTCTGTGTAAAAATGCATGAAAAGTTGTCTAGTTTAAATGTAGGTTCTTAAAAAAAATTTTTTACAGCAGTGTACCATGAATCACATCAGATTCCATAGAACAGGGGTAGGCAACCAGTGGCACTCACACTGCCCGGGTCCGGGGGGCTCTGCATTTTAATTTAATTTTAAATGAAGCTTCTTAAACATTTTAAAAACCTTATTTACTTTATATACAACAAGAGTTTAGTTATATATTATAGACTTATAGAAAGAGACCTTCTAAAAATGTTAAAATGTATTACTGGCACGCGAAACCTTAAATGAGAGTGAATAAATGAAGACTCGGCACACCACTTCTGAAAGGGTGAGGGAAGGGAAAGGGGCCAGGACAGGGGAGACAAATATATATATTAAAAAAGTAAATGTATAGGTAGAATAGTTGACTATCACCATCTGCCCTTTACTTGCCAGTTTTTAATTGACTGATTTCTTATAAGTATCATAATAGATGTTTGTTTGTTCTCTTGCTAATTCACCAAATTGATATTGTCAGTGGAGCTCCCAGTCATTAGGGCAAATTAAAAGTGTTCTACTGTATGCCTGTGCCATCTGTAGCTATGTTGTTTTTCCACTTTTAGCAATCCAGAGGAGACATCACTGTAGCTTACCTGTGCTTTGTCATGTCTTCATTCCTCTCTACATGCTACTTCTTACCCTGGCAGTTGAGATGAAGGATAGAGCTACATTTCTGTTAGAATGCTAATGCTGATCCAAGCAGCTGTGTGGGAGTAGTAGAGCAACTTTATCCTCCTGTTTCTCTCTACCTAGAAAGAATCTTTGTTTCTGTTGGGAGGGGAGGAGTGGAGTTTGGTGGGAGAGGCTAAAACATAGCCTTAATTGGGTATATGCCCTCTTGGAAAGCAAGCAACCTTTTTAAAATGTATTCAAGGTAGAAATATGTTGAGAATAGTGTGAGCATATTTGTACTACTTGTGGTGTACCTGTTCAATCAGTCTGGCACCTCTTACAAGCATGAGAATTAACTTAAATGTTAAATACTTAGCACTTGTATAGTGGATTATATCTTCAAAGTATTGTGCACGCATTAAATGAGACAAAAAGCAGATGTGAAATGGAATCTTATGCCAAAAGTAAAAAGCAAGTAATTTAATGTGACATTAGTTTTTTATATGTACAAAAGTAATCAAATTATAGGATTCTCACTACAGCTGGAATTTAACCCTCTTGTACATATGCAATATTTCATGAATTTAGGATGATTCACGAATACAGTATTTTCTAAGAGGGCCAAGTGATGGTTTCTGGGGGAACCATAGCTATCAGTTTTTTGACTTTTCGAACACGTAAAATTTGAGCATAAAGTTACACATTTGGTTGTTTAACTTTCTCAACCAGCCTTTTTAAATCTCAGAGCACACATTCCTCATTGAAGACTTTTTTTTATACACACACTTAACTTCAAATGCAGAAATTAGAATTAATCTGAGCATATAAAGAGATCTAAAACTTCTTAAAGTATAAAATAGTCTTCCTTTTCACACTCCTGGTAACTCAAATGGCTGAACAGGCTTTTACCAAACTTCTTAAGTTTCTTAGAGTATTTAGAACAAACATAAGACATTTTAGTGATTTTTTTTTTCCAGAAAGTTTTAAATGCCCTAAAATGGGGTCTTAAAAATAATTCCTCTGAGCAGCAGCTCCAGAGTTGCTACTGAAATACTGAAATTACTTTTTTAAACTTTAATAGCTTTTGTCAATTTGTAGATGTCACTACATACTTTGGGCTGGTCCACACTAGGGGCGGGGATCGAAATAAGATACGCGACTTCAGCTACGAGAATAGCGTAGCTGAAGTCGAAGTATCCTATTTCGAATTACGCGCGCTTACCTCGCGTCCTTGCAGCGCGGGATCGACGTCCGCGGCTCCCCCGTCGACTCCGCGAACTCCGCTCGCCCTGCTGGAGTTACGGAGTCGATGTGAGCGCGTTCGGGGATCGATGTATCGCGTCCAGACGAGACGCGATACATCGATCCCCACTACATCGATTTCTACCCGCCGATCCGGGCGGGTAGTGTGGACCTAGCCTTTGTATCCAATCAGAATGGATAGAAGATAAAGACTAAACAGTATTTCAGCAGGGAAAATATCAGTCTTATAAGTTAGCGCAGTACATAGTACATAGCTTTCACTCCTAAGAAAATTACTATCAGTAAAAATTTAAGTTGCAACATTAAAATTAGAGGGTGCATTCACTTTTTTTTGGTTTTATAATGGGGGAAAAAATAGGAAACAGATCACTTTGCTCTTTGAGAAGCAACATATCTCTTCAGCCTCTGTGAATATTTACAGATTTTTAACCTGGTAGTGACGTTTTAGATGGCAGTCTTTTCTCACCTTTGCTATTGTTTTGCAAGTCAGCCCAGTTGCATGCAGGTCATGTATAATTCCCAATTACAAAACAAACAAAATCCATTTGCACAACTTGAAACTTCAGAGACCAGATGAAGAGGACCGGTTAGCATCTTGCTGTAAGGAGATGTAACTTGTCTTTCCCTTCTCTGAAAAAGCTAATATTTAGTCTGCTATTGGCCTCATCAGCTTTCTTATGTAAAATTTGTTAGCAGTAGCAATTTTCTGGCCTTCTAACCGTTTGGCTATTCCCAGCTAGGGGTTTTACTATATCAGCCAGTACTATTCTTGACCACTTCCAAAGATCATTTTGATGTCCATCAAAATGTATGCTGTCTGAGATGGCAGTTTATCTATAGAAGCTATCATAAAAACAAAAACATAAACACCCCTCCTTGCTGCCGCTGCCTTCTCCCCACCCCCCACACACTTTCATGGTAGGACCAAACACTTTCATGGTGTGTTTCAACTTTTCAAGGTTTATTATTGCAGGCTGATTCATTTCCTGTTTTTCTGCTAATATACTGCCAAAAGTAGAAATATGTTCTCTTTCAAATGTTTTTGTTTTTTAATTAAATCTAGCAAATTTGTAATTTACTAATTTACAAGGAGTTGTTTAGGACTTTTAATGAAGAGAAAAACACCCCCTCTCCAAATGCAGTCTCTTTACCCAGCCAGTCCTGGCTCCCTTCTCAATCTCTCTCTCCCACATCTGGCCTCCGGTCTTCCTCCGCCCCCCTATTCTCTGTTCCCACTGGGTTCCAATTTTTCCTCTCCTTGTCCAATCTGTGTTCCTCCCTCCCAGGTTCCCTGTCCCAGTCTCAGTTCTCTCTCTCATATACACAATTAGATAGGTCTCTTCTTCTCTCCCTCACCCTCACCGTACACTTCCTCTCATCCCTCACCTTTTCCCCCATCCATTGTTTCTCAATCCCAATCTCCTTGCCCAGCCCTCCACGCGAACATGCCTCTGGCGAAAGACTTCCTGCATCCCTCCCCCAAGGAGGAGAAGCGGAAACACAAGAAGCAGCGTCTGGTCCAGAGTCCGAACTCCTATTTCATGGATGTGAAGTGTCCAGGTTGCTATAAAATCACCACTGTATTCAGCCATGCTCAGACTGTAGTTCTGTGTGTTGGCTGCTCAACTGTGCTGTGCCAGCCCACTGGAGGAAAGGCAAGGCTTACAGAAAGATGCTCCTTCAGACGAAAGCCGCACTAAACGAAAGTGGGTCTGAGATGGATGGAACTATCTGCGCAGTTGGCTGCACAGACAAATACAGATGGTTCAAGAGCATGGGATTCAGCCACTGAGCAACATTAAGTGTCAAGATGTGAACAGAAGGCTTTAAAGACATCTCTAGAATGTGAGGGGAGAATGACTTTCATACTGTCCCTGTAGCCTCACCCATCTGACTGTCAATAAATTTTGGATAAAATACAAAAAAAAATAAAAAAATCCTAGTGTCCTTCTTCTCTTCCCCCCCCTCCCCTCCCCATCCAATCTCAGTTCTAATCCCTCTGGCTCCCAGTTCTAGTCTCCTTGCCAAACCAGTCTGTCCCTCCCCCCCTCTATCAGCCTCCAGTCCCAGTTCATCACCACCCTTGGCAGGTCTGGCTGTTGTCTCTTCTGCATTTGAATCTGGCAACAACCTCCTCTCCTCTTTCCAGGCACAATGGGGGCTCATTGAGAACACAACACAGAGAGTCTGCATTCAGGTGCCTGGACCCAGCACAGCCTGCAACAGCTCAAAGCTGCAATTTCAGGGAAAGTCCTGCTTGACACCATACTGGAGTGCAGACAGACTCCTCAGGGAATTTAGCTGCCAACATTTAACTCTATACTGAGCATGTGCAAACTGGGATTCTTTCAAAGGCATATAATTTGGCCAAATTAGACCATGTTTGCAGAGGAACAGTAACAGGAACATCACTGATACACAGGGTACCCCTCAGCCCCAAATTTCAAGTTCCAACTCCAAAACACGGGGGCAGTAACACTTTTGGGAAAAAAAAGGTCATCAGCATTTTTTAACATGGGCAAACCAATTATTTTTCCCTAGCCTTGTTCTTAAAAATGGCTGAACCATTTTAGCTGAAGATTTTCCCCAAAAAATTCAGGCTGAGGCAGACATTCAGCATGAACAATTTAAGCCCAAACAAAGTTATACACAATTAAAAATGGGGTCTGATAGTGGAGAGTGTCAGGCAACCTTATCAGGCAGTGCTATCAACCCTGCCTATAATGATGATGAATACTGTAGAGAGGGCAGGTTGGTGGTTTCTGTTTTCCCTGTCTTAAAAGACACAAACGAGGGCATTCAATGAAATTGAAAGGTGGCAAATCAAAAACCAGTGCAAGGAAGTATTTGTTCACACACTGCATAATTAGACTGTAGAATTTACTGCCACTGGAAGTCATTGAGGCTGAACATCTTAGCAAGATTCAAAAAGAGATTATACACTGATATGGCTAATAATATCCAAAGTTGTTATAGTTTTGTCAGATTTCTGTAGGGATATAAAAGCTCATGCTTCAGGGTTGAAGGAAATCTCTAGTGATTAGATCTAATATGGGGGGGCAGATTATCTCACATTTGCCTAATGGGAAGTTCCTTGCTCTTTCCTCTGAAGCATCTGGTGCTGGCCACTACTAGAGACAGGATACGGACCATGATCAAATGCAGTATGGCAATTTCTGTGTTCCTATGAACTTTTGAAATTTATAGATACTCAAGGATATGGATGGGATCATTATTCCAATGACATCCTGTGTTTTCACTGATAACTGATATCTTTAGGTGAATTACACAACTTTTATCATTTTAAATTTTTTTTAATAAAATGTGCCCTTTAGGCTCAAGATACCGGAATAAAATATAAGAAACAGTTACAACGCTACATTTCTCAAAAGGTGAGAAGAAAGATTACTCCTTTCAAAAAACCCAAATCCCACTCCTTTCAAGCAGGGGTGTGTGTGGGGGGGGGAGGGAGAAAGAGCATGTGTGTCAGGAACTTCTAATGATGTCACCGCTTCTCCTTTTAGTGCATAATATTGTGGACTATGAAGAAACGACAAAATCACATTATTTACAGAACATAATCAGGTAGAGGTAGGTTAGAAGTGTAATTTTTTATTTAATTATATTATTTAGAATGTTAATTTCTGTAGACTTCAGTATTTCAAATTTAGGTGTTGTGACAGTGCAGCTGACTTGTTAGTCTTCCTTGCCTTTTTTTTTTTTTTTTTTTAACTTGGAAAAACTTCTCTAAAGTGAAAACAGCAGAATAAAGCTGCAAATCCATTTTTAAATTTCAGATTATTTGTGTGGAGAAAGTGCAACTGCATTTAAAGAATGTTTCTTGTGACAAGTACTTACCTATAGTTAATTTTTCCTTTTTTCCTCTAAAAAGTGTTCCATAAAAATTACTTTACTGTAGGCTAATGAAAAAACAATATGTACTTCACAAATCCTAAAGGGTTGCATATTTTTTTTTATATATTGAAATTTTCTTTCCTCTTAAACATGCATCTCCTTTTGACAGTGGGGAAAGAGATCTTATGTAGAAGCACATTAAACTTCTAAGCTACCATTGCAGCCCAAATTCCTTGCTCAGATAGAAATCCAGCAGGGTTCTTCCTTCAGTGATATCAGTAGTAGGGGCGACATTCATAAGATTGGTGATTTATAAAAAGGAAGAATATGATATTTTTGTACTTACAAATCCTGGAGGTTTTTAAGAGGAAAGTGTGTGTGTGTGTGTGAGAGAGAGAGAGAGAGAGAGAGAGAGAGAAAGGGTTAAGTTTCATAATCTAAACATATGATCTATGATTCATGTGTTAGAAGGGTGCTTTTGTCTTTTAGGAATAACCTAGACCAGGGGTAGGCAACCTATGGCACGTGCGCCGAAGGCGGCACGCGAGCTGATTTTCAGTGGCACTCACACTGCCCAGGTCCTGGCCACCGGTCCGGAGGCTCTGCATTTTAATTTAATTTTAAATGAAGCTCCTTAAACATTTTAAAAACCTTATTTACTTTACATACAACAATAGTTTCGTTATATATTATAGACTTATAGAAAGAGACCTTCTAAAAATGTTAAAATGTATTATTGCCATGCGAAACCTTAAATTAGAGTGAATAAATGAAGACTCGGCACACCACTTCTGAAAGGTTGCCGACTCCTGACCTAGACTGTAAACTATTTAGACTGTATTTAGACTGTAAACTATTTGGGGCAGAGAATGTCTTATACGTGTATCCACAGTGCCTAATATAGTGGGTCCTGATCTTGGTTGGGGCCACTAGGTGTTATAAATTAGTATGTGTAAGACTGTGTGTGGTTTTATTTATATTATATATACAACCCTCCCCCCACATTTATTTATTTATTTATTTACAGGAGTTATTGGCGGTTCCCATCTTATTTTATTTTATTTATATATATATATATATATATAATTTCATATTTTTTTAATATATATAAAAATATGAAATAGATGGGAACTGGCAGTGACTCCTGTAAATAAATAGTTGCTCACTACTGTTTCCTATTACAAGACCTTGTTTTTAGTTGCTCAAGACTTAGCTAAACTTTAACTGGGCTGACATTTTCCATGGTGGGTGTCTGCCTCAGGCTGAATTTTTAAAAAATGTTTTAGAACAAATGGCTCAACTGTTTCTGAGAATATGGAAAGAAAGTTTTATTGCCAGTATTGGGGAAAGGGGAACAACCAAAAATCTTAGTTGTTTCATTGAGAAGCTCTGTTGCCTCCATGCTTTGGAGCAGGGATTTGAAATTTGACAGAGCTGTTGCCCTAGGGTCAGAAAGCAGCCTTTTGTCATCACTCTGAAGAGCCACACATTTAGCAGAAGATTAAACTTTCGAAAAATCATCGTTGACACATGCTCAGAGGCTTGTTAGTTGGGCAGCTAAATTCTCCAAAGATTCTGTCTGCCTTAAGCATGCTCCAGCCAGGGCTGTTGAAGCTGAGCAGATCTTTCCCTGCAGTTGCTCCTCCCACATGCCAGAGGGCTGCTGTGATTCTGGGCACAGAATTGAGTGCTAGAAGACTCTCACAAGCTCTGTGTTCCTCTTGCTGGTGTCCATGCAGAAAGGAGGAAGAGGAAGCAACCTGAGTCAGAGGAAGGACATGGAAGGGTTGTGGGATTGATAGAAAGTGAAGGTGATGGGGACTGGGGACATGCCAATGGGCAGGCCCAGAAGAGGGCATGCTGGGGGACAGAACAACAGAAGGGTCTGTAACCAGTAGAATGCACTCCCTCCAGAACCTGGAATAGAATAGAATTCCTGAGTTCCAACTTTCATCTGTCAAGCAAATAGCTGTGAAACCCACTGGTAAGGTGTGTCTCATCATCTTCTAGTGGTTGGCGCACATAGAGGATAATGGCTTACTACTACCAACAGTTACTCCATTAGTTAAATTGCAGAGGTATGTGTTAAAGTTCTTGAGTTCCCAACCCTGCTAATCACCCATGTGGGGGTAAGGATGGTTCCACATGATGGAATGTGTGTTTGGTCAGGGGGGTGTTTAAGCTTGAAAAATTACATTAATCCCCTTCCCCCCATGTTAAACAAATGTTAAGGTGATAAAGTCAAGCACTCAAAAATTAGGGAATGCCACAATTAAGGGTCCATGAAACCATTGTTCTGGCCTCCTTGTGCCATTTGCATTATGGTATATCTTTAACTAGATGATCACATACTATTGTTCCCATAGGATACCTGCCACATTCAGTGCTCAGGATGGTTTTGTAGGGAATGAGGCTGTTGTCTGAAGGACCTGTGCCTCACTTAGTGCAGAAGTTAGAGGGTGTGTAGTGATTGAGGCAGGGGATTATAGGACAAGAAAGGAGGGTTTTGTGGTTATGGCAATGCAGTGCCACACTGTGGAATTAAATTCTATGCCTGCTTTCTCTATAGAGTTCATATGTAATGCAGGGCAAGTCACTTAAACCAAGCTTTACCCAGGTGGCCACTGACTGCGTGTTACTCATTTATTGGCCGTCCAATTTAAGTTAACCAGGGCCTGATTGCACAAGTGCTGAGCACTCTCAGATGCAGCTGAAGTCAGTGGCAGCTGCTTTGAATCTATAGGGTAATATAAAAATGCTAAGTACTCTGAAAAATCCCGCTCAAGGCATCTCTAGTTGGGCATGCAACACTGGTGGATGCTTAACAATTTTGGCCTTAAGATCACAGTGCTTCTATTCCCTATCTGCAAAATAGGGATAATATACTTCCCTTACAGGAGTACTGTGGAGATTAATTCATTAATGTTTGTGAAGCACTTAAATAGTGTGGTGATGAATGCTATAGAAAATGAGTATCATGAGAAAAGTAATAATTCTCTTTTCACTGCAGGGTTTGGACACTGAATGATGAGGAAAAAAGTTACCTATTCAGTGAGCTCCATCCTGTGGACTAAATGAGGCCAGGGTCCTCTGAAAAATACAGTTTGTGATCCTGTAATTAAACATCATCATAATTCAGCTCCCTTGTGCGCTTGCATTAAGGTTTCACAGGAAACTTTAATTGTGGTATTTGCTAAGTTTACACTGCTTCAGTGTGCAACCTTAATGTTCCTTTAGCAGTTTTTTTCTGTATTTGAATATATCTATTGTACATATAAAATGTGTGTAAATCTGAGATGCAATAGAGTATTTAATTGAGAGACATTCAATTATATATATATATATATATATAATCTCAAAACAATGAGATGTGTTATAATTGAACATATTATGGAAAGTATCTGCTCCCAACATTAAAAATGCCTTTAAATTAAATAAAATAGTACCTGTGCGTGAACACCTAGGGAGTGTCTCTCTGCGGCACCTTACCCATTTAGCAGCTGGTGTTTTTTCAAGGAAAAGACGCAGTAAGGCTCATTACCTCAGCCATATGTAAGGGGGATGGAAATTGCTTTCTTGGGAGAAAGGACCTAGCATAAGAAATCCTAAGGTAGGAACCCTAGCAGTGGACATGGCTGCAGAGAAGGCTTGAGTTGAACTTTGTTATATTATTAATTTATTTGTTAAAGCCAAACCTAAGAAAGGGAAATGAGGATCTGAGATTGTATATTTTTAGAGTCGGCTGAGGTAGCTACTTACACAATGAAATTCGTGGGTTTTGGAACTGGTGTTGGAAGAGGTGCTCCTCTATCCTCTCACTGCCATTTGGCATCAGACGCCTCCGCCCCCCTTTTTTCCTCTGCCTGTTCAGATCATTTGCATGCTATGATATCATTGGTGGGGTGAAATGAGTGAACAAATGAAGTTGCATCAAGGGCTCACATGCCAACAATACCATTTATATATAGACTGGTAGATCTGTGACTTCGGAGGTAGCTTTACCTTTTACCTGCAGCCCCCAGCCCCACTTCATCTCTCTTCCCTCTTTCTCCTTGTCCCTTCCCCTTTTCTCCTCCACCTGTCCTAGTTGTTATGCAGCACTGTGACATCAGAGGTAAGCAGCTGGTGGTAGGCAGATGTAATCTATATCAACCATGTGGGGATTGTATCCACACAGTCAAAGCTATTACATTTTGGGAGCAATCTCACTGGCTAATTCTGATTTAGCCTCCACCTTATTTTCTGCTGCATTTACTTGAGGAATAGCCATAAATCTAGCTGAAGCTGCTCTTAACTTTAGTGAGGAAGTGGGCTGATCTAAAATATTCTACTTGTATTCATTTAAATCTAAACTAAGTTATGAGTAGAACAGTGATATTTTTTGTTTGTTAAATTTAACTGCTGATTTGTCTACTATGGTACAATGTCAGCCTGACCCACGGTTATTTAAAAAGCTTCGCTCAGCATACATTATAGCTTGGGCTGAAGCTGTTGGTATTAGCAGACAAAGAAGGTTTTAGGATCCAAGACAGAACAGTTCATTATTGGGTAGTAGAATTGTGACATCAGAGTTAACTTGGCAGATCATTATCATGGCAGAGTTAACTTGGCAGATCATTATTTGTATTAATACACATACTGTACTTGTATTAACTAAAATACTCTAGGTGTACCTTTTTTCTTAAACTTAAATCCCATTTTGTGACTAATGTCACAGTCATGGAACAAAGCTCCCTGATGGCCATGGGGTGAATCTCTTTATTGGTCTGGCTAAGTAATAGTGGTATTGCTGCTCTGTCTATGAAGTATCTTTGGTAATGTTGTCTGTATGTTTGTAACAAACTACTGTTACCTTTTGATCCAATTTGAAAGAATTATTCCGTAAATGACATTTTATATAATGTGCAGCAATTGAACGCCCTTTGATCAATAGAACAGTTCTGGGGTAAAAAACATTTTAGGCAATTCAGCTGAAAATTATGAATTAACAAGGTGAGGGGATGGGAGGTAAGATAATTTTTCTATCTCTGTATTATCACCCAGCAATGAGCATTTCATAGGCAATAGCAGAACAAAGGGCAGAGAGAAGACTTGAGAAAATAGAGAGGCAGAGCAGCAATGATCAAGCCCATCCTGGGATAGGCTACTAGATATGATATAATGCACTGGTAATTGACAAGCTTATATAAGCATTAAGCAGTTCTGATGGTATCACATGCATAGTACTCAATAAGAACATGTGGTAGCAAAAAACATTTTATAGTGTGGCTGGTTGAATAATTACAATTTGGTACATTTTTAGAATATTTTTGAATAAATGATATGACAGTTTTTCCACATTCACAGGTTTTATAGAGCAGAGTGAATACTTTTAGAACTTTTGTAAATTAAGACCCTTAAAGCTAAATAAAATCTCCAGTTGACCATTACGCAAAGTATACTGTTTTAATAAGAACAAACTTGAATTTTGCAGATCATTGTCAAATTCTAAAAACTTAGAATTTCAACAGGAAAGCCACATTACAGCTGACAATTTTTAGAATCTTTTATTTTTTAAATTCTGTAACTTTTCCATGTCATTATCTTACACACTTAATTTCACATGAAATATTAGTTAATTTGAAAATAACTGAAATTAATAAAATAAATGTAATTACTGTGTTCACCATGTTTTCCCTCTATATGCAGATGGACCACTGAATTTGGCAAAAGGAAACTTTCTGCTAAATGTTGGAGTTATAGGCCTGGTATAATTCTGTTCTGTTGCATATAGGTTCTTGTATAACCCTAATCACTGTAATATTTGAGTGCCTTCTAGTAGTCTATTAAGCAATGTGACTAACATCTGTCACATGTGGTTCATTTTTTCTCTCATCCCCTCCTCAGCAGGGAAATTGTATACAGTCTAGTTTATTTTTTAAATTACCCAAACTTAAATAGGCACATACTGTTATGTGTTTATATTGGGGAAGACAAGGTTAAATAAGTATGTCTTGAATTTAGGAGCAGAATGTGAGGTTTGGCGTAGTTCTTGGTTCCCGTGGATGTTTCTTCTGCAGTCTGGGACCAGCCACTGAGAAATCTGTCTCCTGTGCAGATTATCATTACCTTTGCGGTCGAAAGTTCTGTAGTGCCTGAAGAACAGAGTTGTTGACCACAGTCTCTCTCTTACAGCTTTAGAAAATCTTTTAGATATCCTTGGACCAGGCCATTGAGAGCCTGGAAGATAGGGACTGCGACCTTGAACTTTATCCCTGGCTTCCCAAAGAACAGGGAGTCGAGAGCAGAGGATAATTTTGATGTACTTTCAAGAGCCAATGTTGCTGAGGAGATATACTGCTGCATTCTGAATTAGGTGGAATTACCTAAGGGCTGATGCTTTGTGCCAAACTATATTGCATTGCTATAGTCCAGCTGGGATGTGACAAAGGTGTATATATAACTAAGGGCAGATCATCCCCTACCAGGATGGGATAAGTATCAGAGGGGTAGCCGTGTTAGTCTGGATCTGTAAAAAGCGATAGTGTGTCCTGTGGCACCTTATAGACTAACAGACGTATTGGAGCATAAGCTTTCATGGGTGAATACCCACTTCATCAGATGCATGCAGGATGGGATAGTCTCCTAGTCCAGTAGAAAGCATTACTTGACTTTGTGTCAGAGTTTAGTGTCAGCAAGGAGCACACCTAACCTAAAGACAGATTTGACTCATTGTGGATTTGTACCATCAACCAAAGAAGACTGCACCATGGCTTCCAACTCCTCAAAGCTTTCCTCTGCTCACCAGTATCACCTCTCTGGTGCTTGTATTGAGTATCAAATGCCTGTTCTTTATTCATAAGCTGAACATGTCCAAGCAATGGGCCAGCTTGGTGTTAGTGGGATGTGGTAACGGTTAAATAGAGCTGTGTCTCATCTGCATATTGCTGGCACTTTGAGTCCATGTCATCTTAGCAGTTTTTCTGATGGCTGCATGTCAGTGATGAATTGGCCCAGAGAGAATTGAGCCATATAGGGATGCCACAAGTGAGGGGGTCTGGTTGGAGAGATGCAATTTCTGATCATTTGTCCTTTGGGTGCATTCCTCCAGGAAGGACTTAAACCATTTTAACTTGTTTCCCTGGACCTCTGCCACCTTTCAAGTGGGGGAAAGTAGTATCTCTTGGCTGCCATTGTCAAATGCTGGAGAGAGGTGTAGTTGAGTGAGGCCGGATGTCTGCCCTCTATCTATCAATACCAGGAAGTTACCCATCAGTGCCATTAAAGCTGTTTTCATCCTGTGTTGACTTGAAACCAGATTCTGCCAACTCTAGGACATTTGTTTCACTTAGATAAGCTTGTAGTTAGCATCTCTATGAAATAGCTCAGAAATGGAAGGCTCGATACTGCACAGTAATTGGCTAGCTCCTATTTATCCAAGGTAGTTTTCTTCAGTGTTGGTCACTATTGTAAGTTTGAATGAGGAAGGGAAGATTCCCTCTCTCAAGGCAGCATTGGCTGACTTCAGTCATGAGTGGCACCAGTTACTTGTGACTCTTTCACCAACCAGGAAAGGCAAGGTCTCAGAGTCGCAGGTCTTGAGTCTATTGGCCAGTATGGGGGGAATGGATCCATGCAGTTTGAGAAGTGTTTACAAATGCCCCTGATCTTTTCAGCAAAGTAAGATGATAGTCCTTGCTGCTGGGTTCTGCTGTGGAGTGTGGTAGTCAGGATTATGAATTGATTTACCACTCTGGATAGCTCCTTAAGGTGAGATGTGGCACTTCTGTGGAGGCTGAGGAAGCTTGTGTTGGTGTAGGCTTTGAGAAATTCTTCATTTTAAAGCTGTCTGTTTCAGCCTTTGTTTTCTACCATCACGCTCAAGTTTCTTTCCCTCTCAATCTGGCCTGGGGTGCCAAAAAACCCAGATATATATGTGGATGAAGAGGCCCTCTGGGATGGTTGAGACTAGAATATGAAGATAATGATTCACAAGATCTTCAACTCATCCTGTGGGTAGAATGCTATTATCCTTTAGTATATTTTGGAATTTGGTGGGGGCCCATGACACTTCCTGCTTGAATCAGGATCGTGTGTCTTTCTTGATGCCTGGGAGCTATAAATGCTCTATTACTTGTATGAGGTTATGGTCTGTTCAAGATAATGCCTGGGTTGTGATGTTCTCACTATTGATATTTAATGTGAGGATCAGGTCCAAAGTGTGTCCAGCTGTGTGGGTTGGACAAGAGGTGACCTGTGAAAGTCTTAGAGAAGCAAGTGAGGAGATGAGTTTTTGAACTTTAACGTCTGAGGCCTTGTTGCTAACAACACTGAAGTTTTCCCAGGATCAACTGTCTGGAATATTTCACCACCATCATTGGCAAGGTATCAATGATCTCCCTTATAAACCCTTTAGTCTTTGATGTCCATATTGTGCCCATGTTCTGTTAGCTCTGACTCTGGTTTGTAATTCAAATGGCCTTGTTTTATTTGTCTCATCACTTTTGGATTTGAAGTTTGAAGAAAAGAATGCAATGTTGCCTGCCTGCCTTATCCTGTCTACATCAGGCTGAGTGGCTTGGAGGAACATGGTGTGCCACCACAGGGATTGAGCAGTTTTCCAGGCAGGTGTTTGTGATGCAGGCTATATCAGGGGCAATAAGGACTTGAATAGAATTCTGCCTCCCTATCTCTCCTTTCTAGCCTGGCTCCCTAATCCTTGGATACCTTGCCTCCCTCTTTTTGCTGCCCTATGTCTCCGTAGTTCCTCAGCTTGCTAGCCTCTCCATTTAATTGTCTTCTCTTTATGCCTTGCCTCCCTTAGACATACCAGTTTTCTGGAGCAGAAGTCAAACTATTGAAGGTTTGTCACATGTAGAAGCTGTCTCTAGGCATCTTTATCTGTAATTTCCCCCACTCTCTACTCTTTAAATGGCACTTACTGTTAAGTACTCCGACCTCAGATTTTCTTAGTGGGTAATAGCACATCCTAGGCTTCAAAAGTGTGTCTGTTAGCAAAATTAAAGTATCTTGTTGAGGTCACAGTGGAGTTTGCATTTAAGTGTGATTCTCCCCTCCCCGCCCCCATGGAATTGTGTGGTTGTATACTGGAATTGAAAAAGGAGTTTGGCAATGCATGTCAATGACGATTGTTGTGGATGTGATAGGAAATGTATTTGAATTAACAGATTTTTGAGTTGTAATATATATAGATGAGGCTAACTTTTCATAGAATACTTACATTTTTCCCCATTTGCCCACCTCTTTAACTTGAATAACAATTTTTTATTTTAGTTTTTAAAGCCAGCCATCTCAAAAGATTGGAGGTATTCCTCTGTAATTGCTACAAACAACAAAACATTATTTACCTCAATCTGAAAAACACTGGTTCATGAGAAATACTTTGGAACAATGTTATGGATTCAAGTAATGGAGAAAGTGGTGGTAGTAATATTCTCAGCAGTTGCATTTTGCTACACCACTCTTTCTCCTGAATGTGTACTGTAATAAAGTGGTTTCACATTTCTTTCCAAAACCAAGAGGGTTAGCTAGTAGTAGAAATTCCATTAATCGTTGCAGAAGGAGCTATTTTAGAAGGTATCTTATGAGAAAATATTTATTTTTATATGATTTGATTCATTAGGAGAAATCTATAATTTACTTATGGATTGTCATTTCATGCCATGGGGGTAAAAAGGCCTTTTTATACACCTCATAAAAATGTGAGAATGAGGGATTGTGTTCCAAAAATTATTCCCTGGCTTTGGGACCTCTTTGTGGAGATGGTTCTAAAGTTGATTGTTATACTGAGCCATGTATCCAAGTAAACAAGCACCCTGAAATTTTGACCTCATCTGCCGTTTAGTTAGTTTTTTTTCTCCTCCATGGCACTCTTTCATTGACTGTTGAGCCACTAAAGATATGAAATACCTGCTTCCTATTGTTCAAAGGATGGCTCCCTAAAGGTCCTGTGCATCAGTCATGCAGTCCCATTAATAACTTCATTTCATTTTTTAAGGGGCAATGCAGAGCTAAAACAAGAGATTAGTTCTCTGAGATTTCTGGGCAGCGTGCCGCCACTAATTAGCTTGTTAAGGGTATTAAACACAGAAATTTTGACGACTTTTTAAAAATATTGTGTTTTTTCCCATCTGGGTAATCCTCGTGGTACTTCCTGGCTCACTGACAATATCTCAGAAGTTTCATTAGAAACCACGCAATCCATAATAGGCTACTGTGTAGCAGAATGACATCACAAAGTTTCTGGTATGTCACTGCCTCAGCATAAGAGAGATTGCATTGGATCCACTGAAATTTATGGTGTATGATGCCACATTCTGGGATATCACAGTGAATCAGGACATACAGAGAATGTCTGTCTGACAAAGGAAAAATTACTTTCAAAAGTTTATTACATTAATTTTTGTACTGACTCTCACAACTTGTTTAATAAAAATATTCTGCATAGAAACTTTATGCCTAACTCAATTACCTCTTTTGCTTTGCAGTTCACTTTTTAAATACCCCACACTTCAGGCTGAGCATTAAACCCATTACTTAACAATGCCACTAAAATGTCTGTTAGATGTCATGAGACATTCCACTCCACCACGCTCCCCAAATCTGTGCTCAATGGGATGCCCACTCAGTCTTTTCTGAGCTAGGAACTAGGAAGCAAGGACATTGGGTACTAATACTAAACTAGAGTCTCCCTATAGATTTGTAAGTAGTGAGCTCTATGGGTTTATGACCAGCCCATCTTACACTTTGCGCCCCCCCCCCCCCCCCCCCCCCCCCCCCCCCCCCCCCCCCCCCCCCCCCCCCNCTGTTGTCTGTCCCCTTTTCTTTTCTGCCATCTTCTCTTAGGTTTATCTTGAAATAAATTTGCACCGGTTTAAATAAAGGTGTGATTTTTGTTTTGTTAGGCTGATATGTTAAACTAGTGCCAAACCTACACTTTTAAAAAATTTAATTCAGCATGTCTTAACTTGATTTTAGGTTAACTTGATAAGGAATTGAGTTAAGATAAATTGAGATTAGCCAAATGCAATTGAAATAAGTGTGTTCACACAGGGTTTTGAACTGGTTTAACTACTTGGGTTTACAGCTGCATCTTTAGTTAAACTGGTACAATTTTGAACATAGACCATATAAAAGGAAGGCTGTTCCTGTGATGAGGGTACTAGCCTGGCACTTGGAAGACCCAGGTTCAGTTCCTTGCTCCAACACAGGCTTGCTATATGACCTGGCATCAGTCATTTAGGATACAAATTTCATAAGTCTGTAAATCACATTTTCAAAAATGTCTTAAACACGTAAGTCACTTATTAGGCATTATTATTAGTCTTTGTGCCTCCATTCCCCATCTGTAAAATGAGAATAACAACACTTCCCTACCTTAAAGGGGTGTTATGAGCAGGGATCCTAGTTTCCATGATTAACGCCCCCCAAAGTCTCGATGATAAAAAATCATAAAAATCCACATTTTTCCACGATTAAAATAAAACACTGAACTTTAGTTTCCCTAGCCACAATATATATAAATATCAGTTGAACACAATGTTTTATTGCTATACAATAGAACCCCATTTATCTGATCTAACTGGGACCGGGGCCAGATCAGATAATCAAAAATTTTGATAATCCGGAGAGCTTCAGCGGTGGGGGCTGACAGCCCCAGATTGGTTAATACAAAAAGCCAGATAATGTAGGCTAGGATAAACGGGGTTTTACTGTATGTTTTTATTTTTTCACAAAATATAAAAACTAAAGATTCTATGTAAAAACGCAAATTCTGCGTTTTCCCACAGTAAACGGATTTCTAGGATTCCTGGTTATGAGGATAAATACACTAGGGAGTTACACGTTTTGTAGCGTCTTTAGTCTGAGCTTATTGCATGCACCAGGGGCTCCTTGCATCTCTCCATTCCCACCCACAAGCTCCCTATGTGCCATCCTCTCATCCTCCTCTATTTCAGGGACTCACTGCAACTCCTCCCAATCTCCCCCTTCTAGGGGTTGTGTGTGTGTCCTATTTCTTCCTCCTCCCATACAAGGGTGCCCCCAAGCCAGGGGCTCTGTGTGCTTGCCATGGTTTTCCCCTTCATCCATCCACCGTTATTTGTTGTCTTTCTGTCTGGAAGATAAGTCATTCAGGGTGTCAGTGTGATTAAACTCTATGGGAGGATGAAGATAAATGAGGGCATTTGTATACTGGAAGACATAATATGTGCCATCAACCTTTTGTTTGATGTAAAGAAAACTTCAGAGATGTTTGGAGCTGTGATTGTGTTAAATTTGTTCTGAACAGTTGGCAGGGGCTCCCTGTGTCCCCCATGCTCCCCATTTTGGTTTTCCAGTTTCCCCCAAAGATCAATAGGATTCTGTCTCTTAATGCCTTAGAACATTCCCTGAAGTTTTGAAAATGATCAGATGTATCTTTGAAAAGTTATTGTGTTACAGAAATGCCGTCGTGTTGAATGCAAGCCTGTGCAGGCTTGACCAACTAAAAGACTGAGGCGCTCATATGCTATGGTAATGTGGGCCACCTTATGTAGAGCTCAATATACTTAAACATTTTTCTGTCCCGTAGATCTCGCCTCATATTTTCCTTTCTCCCTGCTATTGTGCCATATGTTGTGTATAGGCTGCTGTTTTCTCCCCCAGAAGTGGCTGTATTACTGTAAATATATACTTCATGAGGCACTTTACAACCCTTTGGGGTGATAGACTATATACATGTAATTATTTTTGATAATAGTACATTGTTTTATTTTTCTGTCTTTCTCCCTTCTCCTTACCCTGCCGGCTGAAGAATGGGGAGTATCATTAGACCTCCTTACCCTTGTTTTCTTTACTGGTTGCTGTGCCTGGTGTTGTGTGGCAATAGAAGATGTGAAGCAACATAAAGATGTGCTCCATATAAGGCTTGGTGGGAAAGGAATAGTGCTTGCTTGCATGGTGAGGATGCTAGAGAGCAGTGCCCCTGACTTACCCCTGAGAGCATGACAAAAGGAAAGAGAGCCAGTGTGACCAACTAGCACTCAAATAAAGCACTGAACAATATCCAACTCCCCATTGGGTAATATGACTATGTAACATGTCCCTTGGCCCGCGTCACTTCCTGCAGCCCCCATTGGCCTGGAGCAGCGAACCGCGGCCAGTGGGAGCCGCGATCGGCTGAACCTGTGGACGCGGCAGGTAAACAAACCGTCCCGTCCCGTCAGGGGCTTTCCCTGAACAAGCGGCAGCCCTAGTTTGAGAACCACTGATGTAAATAATTGCACAACTTCTTTTTGCAGTTACTGTCCAGTTCTGCTCTAGAATCCAAGCTTTCAATTTTTTAAAAAAGTATCTAGCTTTCATCGTTGCAAAGAAAGTGTGCAAAATACAAAGTGAAATCTGACACCGTATTTGTGTTGCTGAGTCTGTGGTCAGTATGCAAGAATAGCTCTGAGATGTGTGAATGATTCCATTCATTTCTCTGGGCTGTTAACTCTAAAGCCTCAGATTAATACATGAAACATTAGCTAATTCTGTGCTAATCATTGAAACAAACACCAAGCTATTATATTAATATTAATCTATCATTGAATGTAGTAAGAGATACTAGGAGGTGGGGTGGTGGTGGTGAAATAAATAAGTTTGCTGAGGTGTGGAATCAGAATAAAGGAAATGTAGGGCTGGAAGGGACCTCGAAGTCATCAAGCCCAGCCCCGTGCACAGAGGTTCAGGACCAAGTAAACCTAGACCATCTCTGATAGGTGTTTGTCCAACATGTTGTTAAAAACCTCCAGTGATGGGGATTCCACAATCTCCTTTGGAGGCCTATTCTGGTGTTTAACTATTATTATTGTTAGTTTTTCCTAATATCTAACCTAAATCTCCTTTGCTGCAGATTAAGGTCACTACTTCTTGTCTTCCCTTCAGTGGACATGAAGAACAACCGATCACTGTCCTTTTTATAACAGTTCTTAATGTATTTGAAGACTATTAGCAGGTCTCCCCTCAGTCTTCTTTTTTCAAGGCTAAACATGACAGTTGTTTTAACTTTTCCTCATAAGTCAGGTTTTCTAAACCTTTTATCTTTTTTTGTTGCTCGCCTCTGGACTTTCTCCCAATATGTCCCATCTTTCCTAAAGTGTGGCGCCCAGAATTGGATATAGTACACTAGTTGAGGCCTCTCCAGTGCCGAGCAGAGTGGGACAATTACCTCCCATGTCTTACATATGACACTCCAATTAAAACACCCCATAATATTAGCTTTTTTGCAACTGCATCACATCGTTTACTTGTATTAAATTTGTGATCCACTGTAACCCCCAGATCGTACTACTACCTAGCCAGTTATTTCCCATTTTGTAGTTGTGCATTTTTTTCCCTTTATAAGTGAAAGTACTTTGCACTTTATTGATTTCATCTTGTTGATTTCAGACCAATTCTCTAATTTGCCAAGGTTGTTTTGAATTCTAATTCTGACCTCCAAAGTGCTTGCCTCCTAACTTGGTGTCATCTGCAGATTTTACAAGCATACTCTCAACTCTATTATCCAAGTCATTAATGAAAATATTATCTAGTATTGGAAGTATGTATGGGGGGCCCCAGTAGATTAGCCCTCCAATTTGAAGCAAACCATTGATAACTACTCTTTGAGTATGGTCTTTCAAGCAGTTGTGCACCTACCTTATAGTAATTTCATCACCACATTTCCCTTGTTTACTTATGAGAATGTTATGTGGGACTGTGTCAAAAGCCTTTCTGTAATCAAGGTACTTCACAGCTGTTGCTTCTCCTGATCCACTAGGCCAGTAACTCTGTGAGAAAAGAAAATTAGGTTGGTTTGTAGGGCTGTCAATTAATCACAGTTAATTCACGTGATTAACTCAAAAAAATTAATTGCAATTTAAAAAGTTAATTGCAGTTTTAATTGCACTGTTAAACAATAAAATACCAATTGAAATTTATTAAATATTTTGGATGTTTTTCTACATTTTCAGATATATTGATTTCAGTTACAACACAGAATGCAAAGTGTACAGTGTTCACTTTATATTATTTTATATTACAAATATTTGCACTGCAAAAATGATAAACAAAAGAAATAGTATTTTTCAATTCACCTCATACAAGTATTGTAGTGAAATCTTTTTATCATGAAAATGCAGCTTACAAATGTAGATTTTTGTTGTTGTTACATAACTGCACCCAAAAACAAAACAATGTAAAACTGTAGAGCCTACAAGTCCACTCAGACCTACTTCTTGTTCAGCCAGTCACTAAGATAAACAAGTTTGTTCACATTTACGGGAGATAATGCTGCCCTCTTCTTATTTACAATCTTACTTGAAAGTGAGAACAGGCATTTGCATGGCACTTTTGTAGCCAACATTGCAAGGTATTTATGTGCCAGATATGCTAAGCATTTTTATATGCCCCTTTATGCATTTAGGATAACTGGTCTATAATTCTCTGGTTCCTCTTTAAATGGGAGCTCTCAAAGATGAGTGCTTCAGCTAGTTCCTTAAGTACCCTAGGATGAATATAATCCGGCCCTACTGACTTGAACATGTCTAATTTATCTAAATATTCTTTCAACTGTTCTCTCCCTGTTTTGACGCATGTTCCTTCCCCCTTGTTGTTAATATTATTGTGTTGAGTATCTGGTCACCATTAACCCTTTTAGTGAAGACAGAAGCAAAAGAGGCACTGAACACCTGAGCCTTTTTAATGTCATGTGGTGTTAGCTCTCCTTCTCTGATAAGTAGAGGAGGACCTAATCTTTCTTTTTGTCTTTCTCTTGCTCCTAATGTATATTTAGTTTCTTACTGCTTTTTATGTTCCTCACTAGGTGTAATTCATTTTATACCTTTTGCCTTTCTGATTTTGTCCCTACATGCTTATGCATTATTTTTGTAGTCCTCAGCAATTGGTCCATGTTTCCTTTTTTGTAAGATTCCTTTTTGGTTTTCAGATCATTAAAGAGCTCCTGATTGAGCTGGATTCTTACTGTTCTCTCTCTCTCTTCTCTGCATCAGGACAGTTTGCAAAGTGAAACATCTTAAACCAACCTAGCCCTCTGATGCTGGCAGATCAGGTGCCACCTCATGCCAAAGACCCAGGCCTCACTGTGAACACTTAAGCCTTGTGTACACTGCCACTTTACAGCGCTGAAACTTTTTTTCACACCCCTGAGCGATGCAAGTTTCAGCGCTGTAAAGTGGAAGTATAAACAGTGCACCAGTGCTGGTAGCTATTCCCCTCATGGAGGTGGGTTTTTTAGAGCGCTGGGAGAGCTCTCTCCCAGTGCTGGTGCCACAACTACACAGCCATGTTAAAGCGCTGCCACGGCAGCGCTTTAACGTTGGCAGTGAAGACATACCCTTACAAATGTATAGCTAGAAACCAGTCTTGCTTACCTTTGTTAGCATTATCAAAATAAATATTATATGTTAAGTTGATAAGAATATGTTTAGTATTTTGTAAAATGATTGTAGGATACTACCTGCATTGTTCTCACTCAACTAAACCCCATATTATAAAATGATAGAAAGCAAACAGGAAAAAAAGCCTTGTGTAATGCAAATGATGGTCTCTAACAAGATGTTAAATCCTGCTTATTAAACTCAAATGAGTCATTGTGTGATATCAAGGATCACAGAGCTAAGTGCATTCCTCCTCTCCCCCTTCCATGAAGAAGGGACCTGCCTGGGAACTGTTGGTGTTGCCTGGGTGTGGCCCTGCCTGGGTGTGTGTTAGAGAAGGTTTTAAGTGCCTGGCTCAGCAAGACAGGTTAAAGGGGGCCCATGTTGGCAGAACAGATAGATTCAGTGGTATCTCAGCACATCAGGTGGCTTCCCAAGGGGTCCAACCTGTCACAGTGGCGTAGTCGAGCAGGGTAGTGTGCACAGCTTATTACCCTGAAATGCTAGTGGCGATTTTAAGTGAGTTTTAAGTGTGGTGACTAAAGAACAGACAAAGTGGTTACTGGTTTGTTGTTTTCTGTTTTGCTTATTTCGGGCAAGAGAAGTAGGGAGAGAAAAGTAGGAAAATGAATGAAAGTGAAGCTACCAAAAAGTTAGATCTCCACAGGTTGCAAGTAGAAGAAAATGAGAGGATGCATAAGGGACAGATGGAATTAAAACAGATGGAAATTGAAGCAGAAGCAGCCAGGCAGAAGTTAGCTCACGAAAGAGCCATGGAACTGAGACAGCAAGAGGCTGGGTAAGCCCGAGAATGGAGAAAGCTGGAGGCTGACAAAGAAATGGAGGCACAAGCAGCCAGACAAAAAGCAGACCACGAGAAGGCCACGGAGAGCCAGAGGCTAGTCTTTGAGGAGAAGGAAAAAGAGAAAAATTAACTGGCTGTAATGGAGTGGAGAAGACAGAACCCCCCCACCAGGGGACCCCACCTCTCCAAAAATCCACAAGTGGGAGC
The DNA here is from genome assembly GCA_003942145.1 of Platysternon megacephalum. Classification (NCBI taxonomy): domain Eukaryota; kingdom Metazoa; phylum Chordata; order Testudines; family Platysternidae; genus Platysternon; species Platysternon megacephalum. The sequence goes on along the minus strand of QXTE01000115.1, from coordinate 4,951,245 downwards.
AGTTGTGCCCACAATATAGCGAATCTGGTGACATTGCTGAATATTTCATAACCTTTGAGAGACTGTTATGCTCCATGCGATTCCTGAGGATCAAAAGATGAACTGTTGCTGTCAGATTTGTTTCTAGGAGAAGGTGGTATAAATATGGGGACACAGAAAATTTCTTCATCTCTTTGCCCTGTGAGAGTTCAAACTGAAGGGAGAGATCCCTCAGGATTATCCTTGCGGTTGCCTTGAAATACTTTTTGAATTGACAAATCGCTACAGCTCACACTCTTAGCATTTAGATTGCAACTCACTTGTGTTATATGATTACTTGCTTTAACCTGTAACCAACTTATTTCTTTTTCCTGGTTAATGAACCTTTAGTTAGTTTATTACAGAATTGGCCATAGGCGTTGTCTTTGGTGTGAGACCGCAGATCAGTTGGTATCCTAGATAAGTGACTGATCTCTTGGGACTGGAAGCAACCTGAATTTATTTGTGTGTGTATGTAAGTGACTATTTATCACTATGGAGAGCCTAGGGGGACTTTCTGTGACTCCATGGTAAGACTGTTAGTGATTCAGGAGTTTGCATTTGTTACTGGGTTGGTGAAATCTAATTATAGAACAGGGGTAGGCAACCTATGGCACGTGTGCCAAAGTTGGCACACGAGCTGATTTTCAGTGGCACTCACACTGCCCAGGTCCTGGCCACCGGTCTGGGGGGCTCTGCATTTTAATTTTAATTTAATTTTTTAAATGAAGCTTCTTAAACATTTTAAAAACTTTATTTACTTTACATACAACAATAGTTTAGTTATATATTATAGACTTATAGAAAGAGACCTTCTAAAAATGTTAAAATGTATTACTGGCACGCGAAACCTTAAATCAGAGTGAATAAATGAAGACTCGGCACACCACTTCTGAAAGGTTGCCGACCCCTGTTATAGAACATATAGGGTGACCAGACAGCAAGTGTGAACAATCGGGACAGGGAGTGGGGGGTAATAGGAGGCTATATAAGAAAAAGACCCAAAAATCGGGACTATCCCTATAAAATCAGGACATCTGGTCACCCTAAGAACATACCACCAGTTTGGTGTGTCTGCTCCGTTTTTGACAGTCTGCCCTGAGGTAGGCACTCCTGGTAGTGAGCCACTCCAGACAGCGTGGCACCCTCCACTCCTCTTAAAGCCTCTTCTTCCCTTATTCTAAAGTGGATGGGAAAGGAGTTGCGTCCCCTGTCTGGTACCAGAAGCCTCAACTATCTACTGGTTGCTGCAGATCAGGGCTTTATTTTTTTGCATGTGTGCCAGAAAGCCTTAGCTATCCTGTAACTAACGACCAGTACCTTTATCTTCCCACCAACAAAGTCTATACACATTGAACGTTAGAAACAGTGTATAATAAGATTACTATAATAAAATATGAGGATATTGTATTGGTTTTAAAGAGGGAGGGTTGGGGGACATCACATAATTCTGGGGCCCTGGTGCATAATTTAAGGACCCCTGGCACTGTAGGATACTTCAGCTGTAATATGGTGCCTAGGCATGACAAATGCTAATCTTTGTTGTAAAATACTAGAGAATTCAGTAACTGGTTGTCTTTCTTTGGTCAGACATTACTACAGATGTGAAGTCAGGAAGGAATTTACTACTTATAGTTTTGTAATGCCAGAAGTTCCATTTATTTCAGTTCAAGATGTTAAGAAAAGTACTGATATTTCTATGGTGAAGCATTTCTATTTCTAGGGACATTCTAAATGTGATAGAGATGTTTTTGTTTTCCACTTTCTAGGTGAATGAAGTTGTGGGGGACTAAATTCTGATTTATTTGCTAAATTGCAGCCAACCTGTGTATAAATATAGTACTTCATGGTATTTTTTTACTATTAAGAATAAAATGCAGATGAACAAAGTTCAGAGGCAAACTCAAAAGCAGTTTAAAAAGCAAAAAGAATGGAGTTTCAGCTTTAATTTAATTAAAATGAAAAATAAGCTTCATACTGACTGAAAACCTCTGCTAGATCTATCATTTTGTTCTGCTTATTTGGGTCTTTGTCAAGACTCGATTAATGAAGTAGTTAAACTTTTGGTCCTTTTTATAGGCAACTCTAATTCCTTACATTCAGGATTTCCTAATGCCCTAAGAATCTTCTCAGAAAAGACAGGTTATATTTGAATTCCTTAGCACCATCTTCCACATAGTCTGCACTTAGAGTTAATTAGGGTTTTAAATGCTGAATTTGCTGTAAATCCTGCTTTGGTGTTGTAACTTGGCCTACAAGCAGGTCAAACAAGAAAGAGATTCTTTGATGCAAGCTGGCTTCCTTTTCAACTGAGGGGGAAGATCAGTTTGTGTTTCATTTTAATGAAAGTATTGCTACAGTTGGATTTGTATTCTAGTCGTGCAGTTTCATGGGGTGGTTCTCTTTTATCACTCTTAACCCCTTAGGTTGGTAGAATTTTGCAGACAGCCAACTAATTAAACGAGTTAGGACACTCCGTAAGTAGTATACCTCCACAGAATCCAGAGGTGAGAACACTTGTCCATAGTCACAGAAGGATCAAATATAATATGTTTATGTAATCTATGCTCGTGATGTTTTGGAGTTTAATGGAGGAAAAATTAATTGTGCATAAGAGCTTAATTTGGAGCTGTGCAGTACTGCACAGATCTGTACATTTTGGGTTGTTTGGGTTTACATGTGCCTACACTAAATGATACCTGACTGATCCCTTTTTGACTTTGCTATGTGATGGTGTTTATCTGTTACAGTAGTGTTCAAAACGGGCTACATGCTCTTTCTAAACAGGGATCTGGACCACTGGTCTTGCTAAGATCACTTTATTCAGTGGGACTGATGCAAAGTGACCTTAGAGCTACCCTGAGGAATGAGTTGAAGCTGGATGGGGGAAGTGGAAGGGGTGTAAGCTCATGTGCAGTTCCCTCTGCCAGTTCCCATTTGATGGTATGATCCTTATAAGTTCATTGCACCAGTCACCCTGCGACTGGCATAATGTAGCTAACCTTTGCCTCCCTCAGCTGCATTGAAGGTGAGTTTGGTGCATCTGACATTTGTGACCAGAGAATATATAATCTCTGACCTGAAGCCCTTACTGGTTGAATCCAACAGAAAGGCAGACTAACAGAGGAAGTGAATACAGCATGTGTTTTTTGGTAAAATGTGTAAATCTGCAAGTCTCTAGCCTATCTGTAATTATCTAGATTTTTTTTTTAAAGTCATCATGTCATAAGTGGGTCTTCATGGGGGATTTGAAAGTAGAGCGCATAATCCCTTCACAGATCATCTGTGTGCAGGCATTCTGCAAATAGAGGGCAGGATAGAAGAAGTTGGAGAGATGGCTGTGAGAGGACTTGAAGAATGTGCTAATTAGGGTGACGGGAGGACAGGAGGTGATACAAAGTGATAAGGATGGCTATGTATAGAGGGAACATTTATGTAGAAAACTTGAAGACAAGGGCAAGAAGATTGAATTTGGTGCCTTAGAAAAAGGGAGCAGTGCAGGGTATGGTATGGTTATCAACAGGCTAGGAAGGTGATCTTGGCAGCACATTTTGTGTGGATGGGGGGCAATGTGGGAGTTGGGAAGCTCATAGAGGAGGAGATGACAGTAAATAAACAGGAGATGAGGGCCTGAAAAAGAGTTGCAGCCTTTTCTGTCCATTCCTAAGGCTGAATCTTGTAAATGTTATGGAAGAAACAGTGGTAGGATTTGGATATGGCCTGTATATGTGGGTCAAGAGAAGGAAAATTGCAACTGCCTTTACCCTCACTGGGCACTTCCCCCAACTTCTAGTCTGCCCTCATGTGAAGTCAGAATAAGTCCTTTATTTGTAAAGTGTCCATCAGCAATTATCCCCAGCTAAATCTTCACATCCAACAGCAGTCAGGCTAAATCTAAACACGTTTTCTTGGCATAGTACAGAAAATAGAGAGCTGAGCAAGGAATAAAGTTGGTTAGAAAACATAATGTTTGTATGTTAAGAGGTTCTTTGCAGACCAATATAAAACATGGTTCCTACTCCAAAGAACTTGTAATTTAAATTCAGAATAACATAGCTTATGAGTGATAAATGTTGGACAGGTCAAGAGAGTATTACAGCGTTATAAGGTCTTATGTTTCTGTTGGTTTGTGATGTATGTTTTTGTTTGCTTTTGTGTTTTGGTTAATATTTATTGTTTAATTTTAGCAGGTCACTATTTAAAAAGCTTTAAGATAGCTGCAAATATTAGAGGATTTTGTTTAAGTAAACTGAACCCTTTGCATAACAATAAATCCTCTTTGTGGCTCCTAGATGATGATAGGTGGGATTAAGTTAGTGGGAGTTAGGTGCTTAACTATTATATATAGGTATGTGTGCAAGGCTAAGAAAATTACTTTCTTCGAACTTCAAATAAGTTAGTAGTTAAAAATTAAAAAAAGGCTTAATGTGTATGAACTTATTAAAAGTGGTCTGAATTATATTATTCTTATTTCCATACAGAAGATTTCAGTTTTTGGTTTTGGGTGGGGTTTTTGTGTGTGTGTTTTGTTTTTTGTTTTTTAATCTTTTAAACTGGCAGATTCTACAAGGCTTTTCCAGTCCTCCTACACGGTAAGGATAGTAACTGAGATGATGGGAGGATTGTCAATGGCAAAATAAACTTTACATTCCTTGATGGTATCCAAACATGTTATACATAGTACCTTTAACAGGAGCCACTTCTGAAAATTGGGTCATTTATTTAGGAGCCTAAATACAAATAAGAGCTTAACTCTATACTCCTCTTTGTAAAAGTTTTGGTGCCTGTGTGTGTAAATAACCAAGAGACTTTTATAAATAATGAAAAAAATTAAACTAAAACAATATTGTCCTGCTTATGATAGTGGTCGGTTAGGGTTTATCCATAAATTCTTTAGATTACTAAGAGAAATACTGTGAAACTAAATACAGGAAAATTTAGGGTGAATATCAGATACAAATTTGTGTAACACTGAGGTCCTATTTTAAACGTAAAGACCGCAACACGTGGAACATTTTAAATCAAGAGTAGACAGAGCTCCTAATATATTACATGCAAAATTCCTGTATTTGCAGGGTAAATTGACTGGTTACATTTTTAAAAAGCCTTTTTCAATCTCTTTTCTATAATTAATAAATGTTTTTGGGTTTAATTTCAAGTCTGTTTTCCCACTAAAGAATCTTAATAAATTTTAGTTTTAATAGTCTCAATAAAATCCAACATTGCTGTATAAATTCTCTATTTTCAAATTCAAGTTCGGGGAGTCAAATAATTACACCTCTACCCCGATATAACGCTGTCCTTGGGAGCCAAAAAATCTTACCGCGTTATATGTGAAACGGCGTTATATCGAACTTGCTTTGATCCGCCGGAGTGCACAGCCCCCCCCCCCTCCCCCGCACTGCTTTACTGCGTTATATCCGAATTCATGTTATATCGGGTCGCGTTATTTCGGGGTAGAGGTGTATTTTTATCACATTTGCATTAACCTTAGGAACATTAAATGGAAAATACATCCTGATGTTGAGTTGCACATAATTCTAGATCTTATCTAAAAAATTGATTTGAATGGAGACCAAAAACTACCTTAAACTCAAATGTGTGTTTAGTAGACAGGTATTGTCTTTACTGTCTTTGCTGCAGCATCAGCAATGAAATCACTTTTTTTATTTATTTATTTATTTATTTTAAATGACCCGGAAGAAAACAAAATCATCACTGATAAAGTTTGGAGTTTGCAGATAACACAAATATTGGGGAGTGGTAAATAATGAAGAGGGCAGATTACTGATACATAGTGATCTTTAAAAAGGAACAGGAGTACTTGTGGCACCTTAGAGACTAACACATTTATTGTAGCATAAGCTTTCGTGGGCTACAGCTCACTTCATCGGATGCATGCAGTGGAAAATACAGAAGGAAGATATATATATACACACATGAAACAATGGATCTTACCATACACATTATAAGGAGAGTGATCAGTTGTCAGCAGGAGAGAAAAAAAAAAAAAAAAAAAAAAAAAAAAAAGGTCTTTGTGGTGGTAATGAAAATGGCCCATCTCCAGCACTTGACAAGGAGATATAAGGAACTGTAGGGGGGGGGGGGGAAAGATAAGCATGGAGAAATAGTTTTACCTTGTGTAATGGCCCATCCACTCCCAGTCTTTATTCAAACCTGATTTGATGGTATCCAATTTGCAAATTAATTCCAATTCAGCAGTTTCTCGTTGGAGTCTGTTTTTGAAGTTTTTTTGTTTTAATATTGCGACTTTTAGGTCTGTAATCGAGTGGCCAGGGAGGTTGAAGTGTTCTCCAACTGGTTTTTGAATGTTATAATTCTTGACGTCTGATTTGTGTCCATTTATTCTTTTACGTAGAGACTGTCCGGTTTGGCCAATGTACGTGGCAGAGGGGCATTGCTGGCACATGATGGCATATATCACATTGGTAGATGTGCAGGTGAACGAGCCTCTGATAGTGTGGCTGATGTGATTAGGTCCTATGATGGTATCCCCTGAATAGATATGTGGACAGAGTTGGCAACGGGCTTTGTTGCAAGGATAGGTTCCTGGGTTAGTGTTTTTGTTGTTTGGTGTGTGGTTGCTGGTGAGTATTTGCTTCAGGTTTGGGGGTTGTCTGTAAGCAAGGACTGGCCTGTCTCCCAAGATCTGTGAGAGTGATGGATCGTCCTTCAGGATAGGTTGTAGATCTTTGAATTAGTGATCTTTGAATTAGTTGGTAGACTGGCTACAGGCAAACAATGTGTGTTTGTATACAGCTAAATGTAAATGTATACATCTAGCAACAAAATAATGTAGGTCATACTTACAGGATGGGGGACTGTTTCCTGGGAAGCAGTATCTCTGAAAAAGATTTGGGAGGCTGTGGTTGGATAATCAGCTGAATATGAGCTCCCAAGTGTGATGCTGTAGACAAAAGGCCCAATATGATCCTTGGATGCATATACAAGGGAATCAGAAGTAGGAGTAGTGAGGTTATTTACCTCTGTACCGGGCACCAATGTGACTGCTGCTGGAATACTATGTTCACTTCTGATGTCAACATTTCAAGGATATTGGAAAAATTGGAGAGGGTCCAGAGGAGAGCCATAAGCATGACTAAAGGGTTAGAAAATATGCCTCATATAGCAATTGATTCAAGGAGCTCAGTCTTTCTTATAACAAAGAGAAAGTTAAGGAGTGACTTGATAACATGTCTAAAAGTACCTTTTTGGGGAACAAAATTTTGATAATGACCTCTTCAGTCTAGCAGACAATGGTATAATAAGATCCAGTGGCGGTAAACTGAGGCTAGACAAGTTCACACTGGAAATAAGGCATATGTTTAACAGTGAGGGTATTTAACTGTGTCAGTTTCACTCAGCAGTAGCAGAGGCTTCCAGGGTCCCGGGCAGCCCCACCATGTGTATTGCTTTGGTCTGAGGACGCAGGGCTTCCAGATTCCCAGGCCAGCTGGCTCCCCAGGCTTAAGCTGGGATTCTTATGGTTTCCAGACTGCCTGCTGCAAAGTCAGGTCTGCCACGCTTTGTCTCTGTGGCAGGGAGCTTGGAAGCCTGGAGAATCCTGGTTCAAGCTGGAGCCTGCAGCAGAGCCCTGTTTAAAGCCAGGGTTTCCAGGCTTTCAGCTCTACTGCCAGGAGAATGGAAGCCCTGGGGTCTCTGACCCTGGGATAGTCTGCATGGCAGGACTGCCCCAAAGCCACAGACCCTGGAAGCTCAGGATATCCAGCAAGCCAACCAGGTGTGATGCCAGCAACCAGAGAGGTTTCTGATGGTTACCTGTGGTTTGGCAACAGTTCTTCTGTGAAACATTTTAGATTTTATGAATCTGCACTTTCTCCAACAAAACTGTTTTGTCAGAAAAATTCCTGACCAGCTCCAGTCATGACTTATGTATTCTCAGGATTTTAAAACTTTTTATAACTGCAAACTTTTAAACAAACTCTAGAAATTCTCCTTTGAGTGATTGCGTATGTCCGTTACACTAAGTGTGTATGCACATCCTATGCACCAGAACCTGAGAGTTTTCCTTAGAGGTACCTGTAAGGGTGACCATGCCTGTGCTCTGGCATCCCTCATGCTTCAAGCCAGGGTATAAAGGGTGGAGCAATCCCACCCATCCTTCGGTTTCTTTTTACTGTTTGTGGTCAGTGGCTGGAGTGTGCTCTCAGCTCGTTCCTTCTGCGAATGTGCCATTATGGTTAATTTGTTGGATGTTAGCTATACACATTTTGGGCCCTTTGACTCCCTTTCCTTTTTTCTTTTATATCCATTCTTCACTGTCAGTAATCGGTGGACTCTGGGCCCTCACTGGTACACCTCTACCCCGATATAACGCTGTCCTCGGGAGCCAGAAAATGTTACCGCGTTATAGGTGAAACGGCGTTATATCGAACTTGCTTTGATCCGCCGGAGTGCGCAGTCCCGTCCCCCCCCCGAGCACTGCTTTACCGCGTTATATCCGAATTCGTGTTATATTGGGTCACGTTATATCGGGGTAGAGGTGTACTTGGAGAATCTGTAAAGTTCCCCTGGTTTCATCCACCACACCAATCAATTTATTTACTGGTCTTCTTTCCAAAGCCACATGCTCATAAAGATAAAGAGAAGCTCCACACTTTGGATGTTTGTCAAATTTTATCTGAACAGTACAAAAGCCCTTTCAGGTCTCTTCACAGCTGTTCATCTCTTATGTAGAAGAAATGAGAGGGCATCCTGTAACAGTGCAATGACTGTCCAAATGGATCACCAGCGGTATTACTATGTGCTACAAGATCAAATCCATCACACCTCCTGAAAACTCTCTGCATGTTCAGCAAGAGCACACTCAGCCTCCACAGCGTTTGTGGGGAACATCCCTGTTGTGGACATCTGTAGAATGGCAATATGGTCTTCAGTCCACGATCTTGCTAGACAGTATGCAATTACTGCCACCTCAAGAGAAGACATGATTGTGGGGAAAGCACTCCTGCACTCCTTCTAATAAGACTTCTAGCCCCACCTCTGCTGGAAGCTGCTTGGAGTCACCTGGGTAATGGACATATGCAATCACTTGAAGGAAAAACAGGTTACTCACCTTTTTGTAACTGTTCTTCCTGATGTGTTGCATGTTTCCATTACAATCCACCATCCTTTCCCAACACACTGGAGTCTTTCATCTAAGAGACCGGTATGAAGAAAGGAAAGGCAGGGTGGCTCTGCCCTTTATACTCAGGGCTTGGAGCATGAAGGACGCCAGGGTGAAGGCACGGCTGCCCCTGCAGCTACTGCTAGGAAAAACTCTCTGGCATCAGTACCTGAGATATGCACATTCCCCTAGTGTAATGGACGTATGCAGCACATTTTGAAGAACAGCTACAAGAGATGAGTAACTTTTTTTCTTTTTCTTTCCAGATTTGCTCCCACTAACACGGGTAATAGGGCCTGTTAAATTAGTGCTGTCTAAAGATGCTTGACCTCACATGCTTTCACCGATTCAGAATTTTTAGCTTTATTGCTTGGCAAAGTGCACAAGCCTGCATTATGCTGAAGACATACTCATCATAAACACTAGTGAAGCATAGTGCTTTCCATAGGGTGATTTGTTACATGTCATTGTTTTGTAATACTGTTTCAAGAAAGCTCTAAAAGGGTCCTGTTTTAAATAGGAAATTTTGCAACATAAGGGTGTGTGTGCAAAATGTATCTCAAACATATTGATAGACCCTCTGTGGATCAGTGCCAAGCTTGAGATGCTCTATGGTGGTTGACATTGTTAGCATGCTGCAGTGTTTCTTGGCAAAGGAGCTAATGAATCCAAATGTCAAGACCCACAAAATGGGAAGAAGAGGACACTATATGCTTTTAATCAATTATGTTCCTTTCTATTTTTTTGTTATTAGCACAAATATTTTCTGTATAACCTATCACAATAGTAGGTAGTAGCTAAATAGAAAAATTAAAAAGATAAAACTACATGTGCCACTCATAACACACACACTAGAATCACAGCTATTCTGCCACCAGTGATCTATTAAGTAAAAACAAAACAGCCCTATTTAAAGGAAAAAACATACATCAGAACAAACAGTTAACTGAATGCCAAATAAAATAATGTAACCTTATGCTGACCTCTCGATCCATCAAAAGCATCCCATCTTTCTTACTCGAGAGAATTTTGGAGTTCTACTGGCTTTGCTAATCCATGACACCCAGGTAGGAACAGTGGCAAAAAATGCCCCCTTCCACCTTCAGTTGGGCTGGAGATCATAGGTAACGTTCTTAGCAGGAAAAACTGCTGAGAACACATCACACCAGTGTTCTTCACTCTCTTGGTGGCTCGCAGTTTGCTTCCTTAACCTTGTTCTTCCAAAACCTTGTTCTTGACCTTTAAGGTGCTCAGTATGTTGGGACAAGCTATCTCACTAATGGCCTCTCTATCCATGACCTAGCAAAACTGTTATGCTTTTTGGGAACAGTGAGTGCCCAGGATGATGCTCTCAAGAACTGTAGTCAGATATTCTCTGAATGTTCATCTTTGAAATGACCTACTGGAAGAGATGAGACAAAACCCAATCCTGGTTGCGCTATGCACTGAAAATAAACCAGGCTATTGCATAGACGTTTTAGAAAGTAATTGCAATAAGAAACAATCCACCCACACAAAGCAAAGTTAGGAGAGGTAAGATCACAGCTTGTTGAATCTACTATGGACATCTGTGTGCAATTGTTAATTATTTCATATAATGCTCCAGATCCTGGGGTGATAGGCACCCTGTCAGGCTTTGGGTTCTAGGCAGTCAGGCTTGGTGGTTGGAGTGGTGGTTGAAACTGGATATAGAGTTGGGACTGGACCAAGGGCAGCCCATGGGTCAGAACCGGGATCAGAGTCCAAGCCAAATCAGGATCAGAGTCAGGAAGCAGGTTTAAGGTCAAAGCCAGATTGGCGTGAGCCTCAGGTTCTGGGCATCAAGAGATGAGTACTGGGCTCAAGTGAGTCAGGAGCAGGGCTGGAGCAGGGTCAGAATGGGGCAAGGACAGAGCTGAAGCTGGCTGAAACAAGGCTTGGGCAGGGACAGGATTGAGAGCAGTCTGGAAGCCTAGGGAATCTGAAACGCTGTGAGGCAGCAAGAGGGTTTCTTGGCCAGTTAATCTGTGCAACAGCATCAACTTTCACCTCTGGCAATGAGGGTGAAATATCTGTCTTGGGGTCATCTTCCTTCCTTTCTCCCTCTCTTCCTCCCCCCCCCTCCCCCCCACTTTGCCTGCAGGGCTGGCAACAGTGTTTAAAGCACACAGTAACTGGGAAAATATTAGCAAGAATGTTATTAACTTAGACCTGGTCCACACTAGGAAATTAGGTCAGAATAACTACATTGCTCAGGGGTGGGAAAAATCCCCATCCCCATGGGACAGGACCTACCACTGCGAGCTGAGCTTTTAGTATTTTTGTTTTTCATTTTATTTCATTGTATTTCACACTTGCAAAAAAACACAGGGCTCTACTAAGGGCTGGTCCACACTAGGGGCGGGGATCGAAATAAGATACACGACTTCAGCTACGAGAATAGCGTAGCTGAAGTCGAAGTATCCTATTTTGAATTACCCGCGCTTACCTCGCATCCTCGCAGCGCGGGATCGACGTCCGCGGCTCCACCGTCGACTCCGCTAACTCCGCTCGCCCTGCTGGAGTTACGGAGTCGATGGGAGCGCGTTCGGGGATCGATGTATCGCGTCCAGACGAGACGCGATACATCGATCCCCACTATATCGATTTCTACCCGCCGATCCGGGCGGGTAGTGTAGACGTAGCCTAAGTCTTGTATTATTTTGTGCAGGTCTGACCATGATTAGTTAAGTTATCAGAATGAAGCTAGTCTTTATACCCTCTGTTCTGCATGGCTACTCATGTGTTATCTTTTCTTTTTAAAACTTTGTAACTAATAATAAAAGCCACATCTACTTCAAAAGAGAGAATGGCTAACGGTCTTTCAGCTTTTGAATCTGATGTAGGATAATTGTAGGTTGCCTTTAAATAAGTGGCAACTTCTGTATTCCAAAAACGAGGCAAAGTCTCTTAGGAATTGGTCTTGCTTGAGAGTGAGTGTTTGAGATATCCCATGCAAAGAGAACACAAGATTGAAAGAGAACATTTATTAGAACATGGGAAAAACTTTGCTTATAAAAAGTGCAGTTGATGAATCACCATAGATGCTATTTCTTGATTCACACATCTGTTGAAATTGGCAAAAATATCTTGTAATGCACATTCTTTCCTCTCTAGAGGAAGGGAGGGAGGGAGGTTTATATTCCTATTGGTTACTTTTAAGAGTTTATTGCCAACAAGTTTATCACCTTAAATTAATGTTGTTTTTTGACTATAACTGATCTGTTTCATACTTAGTGCCTGAAGATAACACTTTTGTATATATTACTGTTGCGTACAACACCAAAGATTACTATAAGGGAAACATTAGAGAAAAAGAGTTTGGTTTTGTCAGGTTGTTTATTTTGTGCATTTGATAGTATTTGGTCAGTTGCACTATCATTCGTTTCCCCTGTCTTCTGTGTGGGTCTTAAATTCATTAACCGGAGAGAGAGAAACTTTAATGGAAAGTATGGTTGTAAAACCATAAAAATTGGCAGGGGAACTCAAGCAAGTGTAGTGTGTGAAAATTCTTTTCACCAGATGTCACGTTGACAGTGTTCCTGTAACAGAAACAAGAATAAATGTTGCTTCTGCGAGAGATGGTCCCTATTGTATTCCAGAGAGATGTGTGCATGCGCCAGGTGCCCAGAGCCAGAGCTTTTCAAAGTAATAGTGTCTGAACATGCACCCTGGAATTGCCTTGTGGTTTCACCCGAGACGATAAAGGGAAGCAGATCGACCATGTCTTCAGTTCCTTCACACCGCCCAAGATCCGCGTCAGAGCTTCTTCCTTTTTCTCTCGTCCTTCGTGACGCACTTTCCAGAAAAACTGCTTTTTTATTCTTGTACATAGTTCAGATTTTACTGATTTTAGTAGTAGTTTTAGTGTTCATAGTAATTTTTCTAGGATCAGGGATTTGGGGACATTGCTTCAGTATTTTCCCACCAACCCTGTTCCCCCGCACCTGTATCTGGGCACTGGATTATGCCGAAGACACCAGGATTCAAGGTCGGCACTTCCTGCCTTTGCTTGTTTTTGCTCAACGACAAGCACCAATGTTTCCTGTACTGCTTGGGGGAAGCCCACATTGCGTCCAGGTGCAGTATCTGCCTCTCCTTCCCTGCCTGTGCCCAGGAAGGCCAGACCCTATGTCTTAAGACGCACCTCATAGAGGTCAATATGGGGCCGTAGCCAGATCCTGAGCAGTACATTGGATCCTGTCAGTACCAGCGCTATGGATAAGACTGCAATTTAGTCACGAAGGTCATGGAAGTCATGGAATCCAAAGACCTCCGTGACTTCAGCCAGCGCTGGCTGGGAGCTGCAGGGTCCCATGCAACCTGTGGAGGCAGGGAGCTGCGGGGTACCTTGACGCCACTCCGGGCCACCACAGGCGGCCTGGGGGAATCCCCGCTGCTCCTGGCAGCAAAGAGGGGGGAATCCCTGCTGCTCCTGGCTGCCATGGGCAGCAGGGGGAATCCTTGCCACTCCCCACCCCAGTGGGCAGCAGGGAGCACTCGGCTGCAGGGGGAATCTCCGCTGCTCCCAGCCGCTGCGGGCGGCAGGGGGGATCTGCTGCTCCGGGCCACCGCAGACAGCAGGGGGGGCCACCGCCGCGGCGGGGGGATCCCTACTGCTCCCATCCACCGAGAGCGGTAGGGTGGACCCCTGGAGCTCCTGGCTCCCGCGGGCGGCAAGAGGGACCCCTGCCACTCCCAGCTGCAGCAGGAGGCAGGGGGGACCCCCGAAGCTTGGAGACGCCAGTGGAGGGAGACCGTGGAGCTCCCAGCCCCTCCCCCCTCAAGCCGCCCAGCTACCCATTTTGTTATGGGTATTTTTAGTAAAAGTCAAGGACAGGTCACAGGCTTCCGTGAATTTTTAATTATTGTCCGTGACCTGTCCATGAGTTTTACTAAAAATATCCACGACAAAAACTTAGCCTTAGCTACGGATACCGCGCTGGGGCTAGCCATGAAACCCAGAAGCATGTGCATAAGCACGGTAGTAAGTGTTCCTCCAGATCCGAGAAAGAGGCTGCATTGTCCATGAATTCCGGCCATGGAGCAGGGGTGCATTCCAAGGCTCACAAGAGTGTGAAGAAGTCTCATCATTCACTGGATCCGCTGGTCCAGGTTCCCGAACTACACAACCTCCTGCATCGGCTATGCCGGCGCAGCATTAATCATTGGTACGGAACCATTATACATCCTTGCGTGCTTGTATTTTAGCAAATCCATTTCCTCACTTAATAGTTGGAACTGTTTTTTAACCAAGAAAATTAAGTAAATAAAATTTTCTGAAAGTGTTGTTTTGGCTTCATATTTATTGATTTGCAAAATCCAGATGAGTAACCCCTGAATTTTGCTCTTTAGGTCAAAGAGCTGCCTCTTAAGATTTAGGTCTCTAGGTAAAATATACATTGTGTTAATAAATGTATTCCTTGCGGCTCTGCTAGAATTTGTCCAATTTAGAAATATACATGTATTATTTAACGCTGGATTACTTCCTACAGACTTGTGTGTTTGTAGTCAGGATTAGACCTCCACCTAGAACTAGTGTCATTTTGTTTTTATACTGTTTAAAAAATAATGGTATAGCTGTTAATTTGTCAATTTTTCACCAGTTTTAAAGACACAGTTTTTGGCACTGGTGATGGAATTCCATTTCTGAGGAATTTAAGTGAACTGAAATTAGTACTCTAATTTTCAATTTATTTTTTGGAATGCAGAATTTGATAAAAATGAGTAGCAAAGAATTGGTTGGTGTATAATACAATAATTATATTCCATGTACCATAAAAGAGGAATGATACCGCATGTTGACATGAAGGCTCATTTTCCTATATAAAGTGGAAAAATATTAGTTATTGAAGCTCTGTACATTTGTTTTATTAGAAGTAGGAGAATTTTACAAGCATTTTGTTTTCACTTAGTTTATGGATTTAGTACACAATTACTTAACAGCAATGTCTCTGACAAATGAACCTTCATTTGCTTCAGGAAATATGGTATTTTGGATCCTAACAGATTTTTTTTTTTAGCCTCAGTCAAGTTAAATCATAAATGTCAATATATGTAATATGCAGTGTTGTAGCCTTGTTGTTCCCAGGATATTAGAGAAACTAGGTTAGTGAGGTAAAAACTTATTATAGATGTAATAGTAATTTTAACCACTGTGAAGTGAGGCACAATACAAGAGAACAGTCATAATTCAACCAGCAACAATATAGCTTTTTTGAATTTCAGCTTTGAATTTAGTACTAATATGCATGATGCTCTGAAATAGAAGCTCATTTTTAATTTACTTTTAGCATTTTAAATATTTTACTTCAGATACAGTCTACAGCAGGGGTCGGCAGCCTTTCAGAAGTGGTGTGCCGAGTCTTCATTTATTCACTCTAATTTAAGGTTTCGCGTGCCAGGAATACATTTTAACCTTTTTAGAAGGTCTCTTTCTAGAAGTCTATAATATATAACTAAACTATTGTTGTATGTAAAGTAAATAAGGTTTTTAAAATGTTTAAGAAGCTTCATTTAAAATTAAATTAAAATGCAGAGCCCCCCAGACTGGTGGCTAGGACCTGGGCAGTGTGAGTGCCACTGAAAATCAGCTCATGTGCCGCCTTCGGCACGAGTGCCATAGGTTGCCTACCCCTGGTCTACAGCATAAGTCATCCCTGGGGTTACCACCTTTCTAATTGCTGGTAACTGGGCCCCTGAGGCCCCGCCCCTGTCCCTCGCTCCTCTCTCCCCTCCCTTGTCGCTCACTGGATCATCTCCATTGTCCTCCCCCTCCTCCCCCCAGCTGAGCTCCCTCTGCTCAGGGGCTGGGATGGGAGCTGCTGCTGTCTGACAAGGAGCCTTCCAGCCGGTAGGAGCTGGCGCAGGTTAATGACCCGTCGTGTCCATCCACCCCACGGTAACCAGACTTTTGGTGTCCAATCAGTACATCTGACCGGACACTGCCAGGTCCCTTTTTCGACCGGACTTTCCAGTTGAAAACCGGGCACCTAGCAACCCTAAGCATCCCATCAGTGAAAAAAAGAAAAAAAATAGTGTTTTAACAGTACTGAATAGATTTTTGCGTGCAAAATTCCTCATTCCCAAGGCCTTGCAGCCTTCTCCAATTTGTAAGAGAGGAAAAGGTCACTTGGTTCATGTTAAGTATCAGAGGGGTAGCCGTGTTAGTCTGGATCTGTAAAAAGCAACAGAGAGTCCTGTGGCACCTTTATGCTCCAATACATCTGTTAGTCTTAAAGGTGCCACAGGACTCTCTGTTGCTTGGTTCATGTTATTTACATCGGTTTGAGTGTGACTGGACTGTTAACTGGAAATGCAAATAATAGTATGAAGCTGCAGGTTTTTAAAAGTAGGCCTTCCCTTACACATTCTGGCAGCAAAGTTGCTATGGAAATGACTCTCCTAGATTTTCTAGACTTGCATCCGAAATGTAAATGCTAATGCTGTTGCAGCAGCGGGATGATGAATTTACTGTAAGATCTCAGTAATCTGTTCTTGGTGAATCAGTTTGTCAGAGCATAATACAGTAGCTTAAATACTTCGTTCCATTTAGTATATATTGTTTATGTATATTGAGTCAATGCAGAATTCGTTTGCATGAATTATGCATGATGCATATGAACATTATATTTCAGTCCCATAAAATGCAGGACTTGAAATATACCAACTTTGAAAGAAATACACTTAAAAGCGCCTAACCATAGTTCTCGGTGTTAGTGAAACCAGCTGTAATTTCATGACTCTGAAGTATTTTCACAGCATAGCAGTCACATGATGAAATCATCAGGTATTGGCTTACAAAATTGAAATGTCAATAAAATGGAAATAGAAAATACTAAAAATGTAAAATGTGGTGGGAAGTGAGACATTAGATTCTCCTCACAGTAATCACTATGTGCTGTGTTAGTGGCTGTGTTTTAATTATCCTCTTGGCTGCAGATTTACCGCTATTTAAGGAGAGGTTTTGTTTTTAGGGTGTGGATTTTTGGTTTGGTGTTTTGTTTTGTTTTTTTTAACAAAGATGAGAATGACCTCCTCAAATATGTGCACTAGCCTAGCCATGATATGACCATATTTATATCTTGATTTTACTGTTTCTTGTTGCACATATCAAGTATCAAGTGGAGTGCCCCAAGGGTCGGTGCTGGGGCCGGTTTTATTCAATATCTTCATTAACGATCTGGAAGATGGTGTGGACTGCACCCTTAGCAAGTTTGCAGATGACACTAAACTGGGAGGAGTGGTTGATACGCTGGAGGGTAGGGATAGGATACAGAGGGACCTAGACAAATTAGAGGATTGGGCCAAAAGAAATATGATGAGGTTCAACAAGGACAAGTGCAGAGTCCTGCATTTAGGACGAAAGAATCCCATGCACTGCTATAGACTAGGGACCGAATGGCTGGGCAGCAGTTCTGCAGAAAAGGACCTAGGGGTTACGGTGGACGAAAAGCTGAATATGAGTCAACAGTGTGCCCTTGTTGCCAAGAAGGCTAATGGCATTTTGGGTTGTATAAGTAGGGGCATTTCCAGCAGATCGAGGGATGTGATCATTCCCCTCTACTCAGCACTGGTGAGGCCTCATTTGGAGTACTGTGTCCAGTTTTGGGCCCCACACTACAAGAAGGATGTGGATAAATTGGAGAGAGTCCAGCGGAGGGCAACAAAAATGATTAGGGGGCTGGAGCACATGACTTACGAGGAGAGGCTGAGGGAACTGGGATTGTTTAGTCTGCAGAAGAGAAGAATGAGGGGCGATTTGATAGCTGCTTTCAACTACCTGAAAGGGGGTTCCAAAGAGGATGGATCTAGACTGTTCTCAGTGATAGAAGATGACAGAACAAGGAGTAATGGTCTCAAGTTGCAGAGGGGGAGGTTTAGGTTGGACATTAGGAAAAACTTTTTCACTAGTAGGGTGGTGAAGAACTGGAATGGGTTACCTAGGGAGGTAGTGGAATCTCCTTCCTTAGAGGTTTTTAAGGTCAGGCTTGACAAAGCCCTGGCTGGGCTGATTTAGTTGGGTTTGGTCCTGCTTTGAGCAGGGGGTTGGACTAGATGACCTCCTGAGGTCCCTTCCAACCCTGAGATTCTATGATACATGGGATCAAATCTTCCTCTCAGAGAGATCAGTGGGTTGATGTTTCCACTGCTAGTGGAATCTTCTTTTGAAACCTCCCCTGCTTGACCTTGTGTTCTAGGTGTTGCTGATCTGGCTGTTGTGGGAAGGGTCTCTAGACATGCACGTAGTCACTGTTCAACCAGTGGCTGGTCCTATACATAGGATACAAATTATGTTATATGCCGTTGGCTCAAGGTCTCCTGCTCAATATGCCAACACTTAACAGATTCCTAAGTCTTCCATCTTCCAAAATGTATTTTTAAAAAAAAATAGAATTTGTAATATATCACGTTATGTACACCCTACAAATCCCTCCTTCTCCTTCCTATTTGTTTCTAGCAGTTAACTTCAGTATGACACATTAAAAACCAGTTGCACTCCTCCTTTTCCATATTGAGGTAAAATTTTAAATATTGAGAAACAAAATATGAAGGCCAGCAAAGTGCGGAGCAAGCCAGTACATCCAATTATACAACATTGACATCTTCCGGGAAACACCTCCCATTTTCCCCTCATTACCAAAAGTTGTATTATTAGGTGTCATGTTGTCTGAGAGCCAGATAGCTCCCTGTATGGAAAAACCTGTGGGAAGGATGGGTAATGGAGGTGCCCTTACTGGCTCCTTTGCTAGAGGACAGTGGAAAATGGAGGTTGTGGATTTTGGATGCCATGCTACCTCCCAGTCTCATGGATCCATGAGGAAGGGAGACCAGTGCTGTTTTGTAGGGGTGGTTGCTACTCTGCTGGTTCCCCTTTTGCCTGGAAGCAAGATCCAGTAAAAGAACCATGCTGCCATTGGCTGGGTCTCCTGACAGCAGCTTAGTAGCAGCCACAGAAGGAAACCTGAAGGAAGTACAGCTCCAGTCTCTATTACCTCCTGCCTGGATTTCAGCATGGAAATCCCATGTTTGGTTGTTCCCCTCATGCCCAGTTTCTAGAAGCCCACAGACCCTGAGTGGAAGGATATTCATATAGAGCAAGTTTTTTTTTTTTTTTTTTTTTTTTTTTTTTTTTTTTTTTTTTTTTTTTTTTTTTTTTNTTTAGCTAGCTATAGTGGTTCTATGATATGTCTCTCCCCACCCCCCGATCCCCAAACTATAAAGTATTGTAGCCTTAATAGGTTAAACACTATAAATGCACTAATTACACTATACTTCTGTTTGGAAGAGCTGCTTATATTTTATTTTCCATCATTCTTTTATCATTACCTGTATTACAGTAGTATCTACAGGAGCTGTTGCCCAGTTGTTTTATTCTCAGCACAGTGTAATAAAAAGACAGGAATTTACAATATTGGTAAATGACAAAGGCGCAGCAGGTTAATGAAACAAACAGATAGGTAAGGCTCTTGGTGGGAGAGGAGGAAGAGTTAGCTGTAATACAGGTCTGTCGCAACTTAGGCGCATTTAACATGTGCGATTTCAGCTTTATGCGGTGTGCAAAAACAAGAAAAAAACAAAACAAAAAAGAAAAATAACAATTTAAATACTGTTTCTGTAGGGCGGGCGATTCTGCCCGCCATTACACTCAATGTAATTTTGACTATACGCGGTTTTCGCTTTAGGCGCTGACCGCGGAACGTAACCCCAGCGTAAGATGAGACAGACCTGTATGTATAATATGAGTAATAAGGTGCTCAGGTACTAAGCTCTTTTTTA
Organism: Platysternon megacephalum; assembly: GCA_003942145.1. NCBI lineage: Eukaryota > Metazoa > Chordata > Testudines > Platysternidae > Platysternon > Platysternon megacephalum. The sequence goes on along the minus strand of QXTE01000115.1, from coordinate 4,931,282 downwards.
GAACTAGCAAAGGGACTGAACGAATATGAGACTAACCTGTCTTTTTTTTTTTTCCCCCTCTCTCTCTTCCCCTGCTCCTTCCCCCCACCCCCTCCCAATTCAGGTAATTTCTATGAAGAGTTGGCAGGAAATAAATGCGTGTGAAGAAGTTTCTGTATGAAGACTGTCTGTCCAGTAGCGATTACCTGACAACATGACTTAACATATGTCCTCTCATATTGAATTGAGCCTTAAAAATGATTAGGGTTACATGTTAACTTTAATACACTTCTGATGAATGTTCTAGAAATGAGTTTGCATCGGCAAATGGGTTCTGATCGGGACCTGCAGTCTTCTGCCTCCTCGGTGAGTTTGCCTTCAGTTAAAAAGGCACCAAAGAAAAGAAGAATTTCATTGGCCTCTATCTTTCGGAGGAAAAAGGACACAAAACGCAAATCCAGAGATTTAAATGGAGGAGTGGATGGCATTGCAAGTATTGAAAGTATACATTCGGAAATGTGTACAGACAAGAACTCCATTTTCTCCACATATACCTCTTCAGACAGTGGAGCCACCTCTAGCAGCAAACTGAGTGGAGACTTCATGGAGTGTCCCTTGTGCCTTTTGCGGCACTCTAAGGACAGGTTCCCAGAAATAATGACTTGTCACCATAGGTCTTGTGTGGATTGCTTACGTCAGTATCTCCGGATAGAAATCTCTGAGAGCAGAGTTAATATCAGCTGCCCAGAATGCTCTGAACGATTTAATCCCCATGATATTCGTTTGATATTAAATGATGACATCTTGATGGAAAAATATGAAGAATTTATGCTTAGACGGTGGCTAGTTGCAGACCCGGATTGTAGATGGTGCCCAGCTCCAGACTGTGGGTAAGAGTGGTTTTTGGGTTTTTTTTGTTCCCCCCCCCCCCCCTTTTCCCATCTGATCTGGTGGGGCATATTGAACTTCTCTATCTAGTAAAATCACTGTCACCAAATCTCCCCCATCATCTCTCTACATTATTGTTTGAATTTGTAACAAGTAAATTAGAGTAATTCTAATGTTGTAATCATTTCCACATTATTGTTGACAAACTGTCTTATCCTCTAACCAAGAAAATTGTGGTAACAAATTGTTCTAGTTTGTGAATAAGGTGCATATAAAGCAAATTAGGTGACAAAATAGGTAAGGTAGATGTATGGAGCTTTAAGTACTAAGTGTAAGGCTATTTAAAAGGAAGAATGAACTGTTGCACCTTAAAGCACTGGCACTTCAAGTGCCAGTAGCTGGGGGGAAGCAGAATTCCCTTAACAAATAAAATAAAGTAAAACAAAAAAAAAAAACCCTTCCAAAAACCCTGCCAAAGATGCTCAGATATTGTGGTGAAGGGTGAAGATATTGTGGTGAAGGGTAACAGTGTAAAACTGTGATAATTCATTTGTTGTGGTAATGAGATCAAATGGTTTTAGTATTTTTTTTTACAAGTTACAGTAAATACTTCCAACAAATTAATGTACTGAGTTAAATATAAACTAAAAAGCATTATCGATATCTAATACCAAAAAAAATATCCCTGAGAAATATGCTTGAAAAGTCTTTTTTTAATTTTAATTCTCTTCACCTGCAGACAACAGTCATCTTGCTGTTGGTTGTGAGACACACCAGCTGTTGTTAGGGCTGCCAGGCATCTGGTTTTCAACCGGAACGCCTGCTCAAAAAGGGAACCTCACAGCTCTGGTCAGCACCGCTGACTAGGCTGTTAAAAGTCCGGGCAGCGGTGGAGCGGGGCTAAGGGAAGCTCCCTGCATCTGTGCAGCTCCCTGAAGTGGCCAGCATGTCCCTGCGGCCCCTAGGCACAGCGCTGGCCAGGAAGGCTCTGTGTGCTGCCCTCATACTGAGCGCCAGCTCTGCAGCGCCCAATGGCTGCGAACCTGCGGGCGAGGGTAGTGCGTGTAGCCCCCTGGACACCCCTGCACCTAGGGGCCTCAGGGACATACCGGCTGCTTCCGGGAGCCGCCTGAGAAAAGCACCACCTGGAGCCTGCACCCCCTCCCATGCCCCAACCCCCAATCCCAGCTTGCAACCCCCCTACCAGAGCCCATACCCCGTCCCGCACTCCGGAGCCCTCGGCCCCAGCCAGGAGCCCCCTCCTACACCCCAAACCTCTCATCCCCAGCCCCAAACCAGATCCCACACCCCTAACCTGTCTCCAGCCCTGAGCCCCCTCCTGCACCCCAAACCCCTCATCCCTGGCATCACCCCAGAGCCTGCATCCCTAGTTGGAGCCCTCACCCCCCCCCCCCAACCTCCTGCCCCAGCCCTGAGCCCCCTCCCACAACCCAAACCCTTCATCCCCGGCCCCACCCCAGAGCTCGCACCACAACTGGAGCCCTCACCCCCCCAGCCCTGAGCCCCCTCTTGCACCCCAAACCCTTCATTCCCGGCCCCACCCCAGAGCTCGCACCGCAGCCAGAGCCCTCACTTCCTCCAGCACCCCAACCCTCTGCCCCTAAAAAGGGAGGAAGGCTGGCAGAGGGTAATGAAAATAGGATCCTGCAGTTATGTTTTCATATGTTTCCAAATAGTGTCTTTTAAAAAATAAAACAAAACAAAAAAGCTATCCTCAACTGATGCTCAGCCAGGCCGCCATCCGTTATTTGATTTCTTGTAGGCCTCCTGATAAAAGTGAGCCTCGAAAAGGGATTTGAAGGAGAAAAGGGTAATGGCCTTACAGGACATTCTAGAGAGAACAAATTCCGTGCATGGACGAAGCTGACAAATGGGTGGATAAGACATGGTATAGTTGATAGAGTGGAGGCAGTGTGGGTGACATGATAAGTAGAATAGAAGAAGGGAGGGGCAGATTTGTACAGAGCCTTGAGGCCAAAGACAAGAAGTCTGCTTTTGATACAGTGGTATAGGGACAGAAAGTATTTAATAGTTTATGTATGAAGAAGTATACTTCTCTCTATGAATTTTCAGATTGCTGTTTCCTCAGTAGAATGAAGTATTGTAGAACTTTGCTAATTTGCATTTGCACTAATTCCATACAATAATTTGCACACAGTTTTGCCTGGTTTTTAAGCAAAGATTTAAGAGCAGAAACAGAACTGCAGTGAGAGTGTTGGACTAACAGTATTGCAGCATATGTGCTCGTGTACTGTGGAGCATTATCATAAATAATTAAAGTTCAGCAGGGCTTTTCTTATCAAATGATCTTAGTACATTTTGTGATGATGTATCCTTGATTGATTTGCTAATTCACAAAATTTATTTATTGAGCACTTGTTGTAAAATGCTGTAGGTACCTCACAGAGCGAAGACATTTTTGTTGACCCAAAGTGATATAATTTAAAGTCTAAATGGCACAACATTCTGGGCTTATAAACAAGAGGGGGAGAGGGGAAGAAGGATGCAGGGAGGAGCAAGGAAGGATAAGGGTAACAAACAGTAAGATGACAAAATAAGTAAAATAATACATACAATGGGTGAATTTACACTAAAAATGTTGCCAAAAAATACCTCTGGTAGGAATTCTAGGCCCTGATCCTGCAAATATTTATGTGCATGCTTAAATTTAAGCGTGTGGGTAGTACCATTGACTTGAATGGGAAGTCTCGTGCTTAAAGCTAAGCACATGTATAAGTGTTTGTAAAATCAGAATCCTAGTGTAGGCAAGTCTTCATCAGCTCTTATCATCCATCGTTGGTTTAAATATGTTGAAAAGCAGGTTTTATGGACACAGTGGCAAAAATGGATCTAGCTATAGGAGCCTTATTCATACTAGAGCTCCCACTAGTTGGAAGCTTTACAAAAAATTCTTAGGGTAGGCAAGTTTATTTTAAAAGGATCTTGCTTTTTTGTTTCATCCCCTTCATTCCCTCCCCTTTGGATTGTCCAGTTTTGTGATAGTTTCTCAGTCACTACTGCAAGCTAGGGCTGTGCTTGTATCTTTTTTTTTTTTTTTTTTTTTTTTTTTTTTTTCCCAATGAAAGTACAATCATTGATTTAAAATTTGCTTGCATAGTAAAAACTTAACTTAAAACAAAAAATTGTTAAATTGTTAAATACCTATAACTTTATATTCTGTACTTCACTCAGTATGAACAAAGAATAGAGTAGCTTCAAATTTTTGTTATCTTGCACTACCATGGTGTTATGGTTGTAGGGGAACATGTACATCCAAACAAATTATTTTCATTTTTTTTTAGTGTTATGAAAACTTTTTTTACATTCTGTATAAACCCTCTTTTAATAAACAACTGAATTTTGGAATTTAAGTATATTTTAGAAGAACATACTTGCTTTGCAAATTTAATCGGGGTATTTTCCATTTGGAGTCTCTAATTAATTCTGTCACTTTAAATTTGTATCAACAGTGGGTTTTATAAAATTTATGCTTTTTTTTTTAAACTGAGAAGTGCCATTTAAAAACACAAACATTTAGGGTGTTCACACTGTCTCTTGTTTATACATCAGTATAAACAAAATTAGGATGAAACATAACTTCATAACTAGTCATAAAAATTTACAGTACTTTGGCATGTACACTTTTGTAGTGCTAAGTGTTTTCATATGTTTTTCTAATAGTTTTTTAATAAGAATACAGTATCTTTTGAGCCTACCTAAGTTTGTGTGTTTTATAGGTGGTGCTACTAGCCCTACCTGTTAGGTTTTGCCTGACAATTTTCATTATAAGACCCTGTTTTCAGTGGTTTATAACTTTTATCAAACTTCCACCATTTGGGATAGAATTTTCCATGCTGGGTGTCTGCCTCTAGTAGAATATTTTTAGAAAATATCAGCCAAAACAGTTCAGCTATTTCTGAGAAAAAGTCTGGTGACCTTTTCTTTCAAAATCTCTTAATACCTCCCATGCTTTGGAGCAGGAACTTGATATTTGACAGAAGGGGGGCAGGGTGACCTTTTGTGTTAGAGATGTGCCTTTTGCTATCCAAGTGAAACTCCCAAATTTTGGCCAAATCATCCTTTTAAAAATTGCATTTTACACATGCTCTGTAGAGACGTTCTAGAGTTTAACTGCTAAAATCTCCAAAGATTGCATCCTTACATGGTCCAGCATCTCTCAGCTTGTGCTAACCAGATGGCACTTGTGCCATCCTCAAACAGCAACTGAACATGCTCCAGCCCAGGGCAACAGACTTTCTTGAAATGTATCAGAGGGGTACCATGTTCGTCTGGAACTGTAAAAAGCAACAGAGAGTCCTGTGGCACCTTTAAGACTAACAGATGTATTGGAGCATAAGCTTTTGTGGGTGAATACCCACTTCGTCAGATGCATGCCTTTCTTGAAATGGTTGCTCCCATCTGCTCTGGGCAGGGATAGGGTCCAGGCACTGGACCTCTCTTTCCTGTTGTCTCAATGCTGGACCTCCTCCACTTTGCTGGCCCCCAGGCAGCAGGAGGAGTAAGCAGTCCCATTGAAATGCAGAGAAAAAACAAGGTGGACTAGTGTAGCGGTAAAGAGTAGATTTGGAAAAGGAGTCTGGTGAGACTGGGACTGGAGGTAGGAAGAGAAACTGGGACTGACTGGGTGGAGAGGCTGGGACTGTGAGCTGACAGGTGAGAGGAGGGTGGAACTGATTGGGCAAGGAGACTGGGAATCAGGAAAACTGGGATTGGGGAGCCAGTGAGGAAAATTGGGTGGGGACTTGGGGACTAGTTGGCTGGGGTGCAGCACAGATTGGATGAGGAGCTGGGAGAAGGGGCGAGACAGGGACTGGCTGGAGAAGGAGACTGATAGTAGGAATGAGTGTGTGAGGGAACAGAAGGCAGTTCTGACAATGAGATGGGATACAGGGAGAGAATGGGACAAGAAGGCAGGAAGTGGGGGGATTGGGACAAGGAACTGATCAAGAAAGTCCTATGGCCTGTGTTATCCAGGAGGTCGGACTAGATGGTCAGAGGTCCCTTCTGGCCTTGGAATCTATGAACCAAGGAGAGGGTGTGGGCAGAAGACTGAGATTGGATGAGGGAACTAAAAGGGAGACTAGGCCTGGGGGCCAATTGCAGGGGAGCAAGGACAAGAGAGACAGATCCAACAAAGACTTGAGAAGGGGAAGGGGGTTGGTTAAACGGGGGCCGGATGTAGGGAAGGGGAGAGACTGGGCGTGAGGGGGACACGGATTTGTACAGCAAATCCAGAATGGAAGAGTGGGACTGGTTGGACGAAGGGATTGGGATGAAAAGCCTGAGGAGTGGAGATTGAGATCGACTAGAGAAGGAAAACAGGACTGAGATAAGGAGCCATGGTGGGTGGGAGGTGTAAGAGAGGGTTGGGGCAGGGCAGAAGGGGTCAAGCTGGAGGGGAAAGGGCAGAGGAGTTGTCTGCCCATTAGAAGAGTACACTCTCATTCAGAGCCTGAAATGGGACTAAAGATTTCTGAGTCTCAGCATTTTTCTGATGTCAGCAAATATCTGTGAAACCAACTGTGTCTCCTCCCCCTCTAGTGCTGGTCCACATGCAGAATGACAGCCTATTATTGCTATCTGTTACTCAGCTCAAGTGACAGAGATCTAGGCAGTGGATCCAATCTTGCTGATGGATCATGTGGGTGGCAATATAATGCTAGATGATGGAATTTGTTTTTTCCGTTTGCTTTTTTTAAAAACTTGGGAAATTTTGCACAATAAACTGTTAAAATAGCATTATTAAGGTTGCATTGTAAAGCACTCAAAAGTTTGGAAATGCAGAATTAATGGGTTGTGATAGTAAGTGATCATATAATTAAAGACTTTTTTTTTCCATGTTCAGTGTGCCACATTCAGTGCAGGATGGACCTGCTCTGGGGATGAATCAGGGTTGTGTAATAGTGTGTTGTCTGTTGGACTCCTGCCTCATTTGTTCCAAAAGTTGGAAGATGTGTAATGAATGAAGTGAGGGGTTTTAGCTGAATCCCTGCTACTGCCAGATTTCCTATGGGATGCTGGGCAAATCACTTAAACCATCCTTTTTTACAGGTGGTATGTTCCTCATTTTTTGGTGCCCAACTTGTTACCCAGGGGGCTGATTTGCAGAAGTGCTGAGCACTCAAAGCTAAAGCTAAAATCAGTGGGAGCTGTGCTTTGAGCATATTAAATACTATTTAATGCTAAATACTCTGAAAATTCAGGCCCTGGGAGTCTCAAATTTGGCATCCAAATTTAGTTGGATGCCTTGACCTTAATCTCTTTGCCTCCATTCCCTGTCTGTAAAATGGGGATAATACCATCCCCTCACCTATTGTGTGTTGTGAAGATAAATTGATTGGTGTTTGTGAAGCACTCATACTATAGTAATAGGCACCACAAAAAAGCCAATGAGGAACTTAATTCTGTCTTTCATAGCAGGGTTTGAACAGTGTGCAATACATTAAGGCCAGGGTCCACACATTGAATTATAAGGGTAACACAAAATATTGAATAGCAGTAAGATGAGTCTTGTGGAAAAATAGTATGTGACCGTGTAATTAAAGACTGTATCATAATACCTATGCACAAAGGAGTCAAATTAAGGTTGCATGAGCAATCTTAATTCTATCACTTAATAACTTTTGAGTATACTTTGCAACCTTAATGTTCATTTAATACGTTCTGTGTCTGTGTACTATAGAAATACTTGTGTGCCATTTTCATGTACAGTAAGAACGTCTTTATTGAATGCTTGTAAATTAAAAATTAAGTGGAATGACTGTTAGATCTGTGCTTTGACAAACTGCAGAGTATTAACATACAAAGTACATAGTTAAAATTGAGGTTCATTTTTCTCAAATTAGTTATTTCTGTGGGATGTGTCACAATTCAGGGCCACTGTACCTGTGTTCCTCCTCCATGGTCCCTCAAGGGCACCCACTCTAGGCTCCTGGCTCCTTAGCTGTCACCTCTCTTGGATAGAGTGCCACATCTTTCTTTCCCTTCTGACAGGAATTTTTCCAGGCTGCACAGTTCCCTGCCTGCACTGTGATATCCCCAGCAAGCCAGACTGCCTGAAAAGTGGTGTATACAGTGTTGTAGCAGTGTTGGTCCCAGAACATTAGAGACACAAGTGGGTGAGGGTGATGTAATATCTTTTATTGACCAACTTCTGTTGATGGTGATCCCTGTGGTGGGAAGAACATCTCAACAGCCCAACACTGTGGCATTTAATTTCAAAAGGGGGAACTATGCAAAAATGAGGGGGTTAGTTAAACAGAAGTTAAAAGGTACAGTGACTAAAGTGAAATCCCTGCAAGCTGCATGGGCGCTTTTTAAAGACACCATAATAGAGGCCCAACTTCAATGTATACCCCAAATTAAGAAACACAGTAAAAGAACTAAAAAAGAGCCACTGTGGCTTAACAACCATGTAAAAGAAGCAGTGAGAGATAAAGACTTCCTTTAAAGAGTGGAAGTCAAATCCTAGTGAGGCAAATAGAAAGGAGCATAAACACTGCCAAATTAAGTGCAAGAATGTAATAAGAAAAGCCAAAGAGGAGTTTGAAGAATGGCTAGCCAAAAACTCCAAAGGTGGTAATAAAATGTTTTTTAAGTACATCAGAAGCAGGAAGCCTGCTAAACAACCAGTGGGGCCCCTTGATGATCAAGATACAAAAGGAGTGCTTAAAGACGATAAAGTCATTGCGGAGAAACTAAATGGATTCTTTGCTTCA